>FXXK01000276.1:184332-196699 GCA_900184695.1 Betula pendula
TGTTTGTAACCCTTGGGGAATTTTAGTACTCTGATATATCCTCTTTGTATCTCGGTTTGTACGTTGTTAATACGATCTAATCTTATACAAAAAAAAAAAATAAAAGGATTAAAAATTACATAAGTCATGTATTGAAGTTATTAAGAAAAAGGTATACCGATCGAGACTGCATATGTTACTGTTCTCCAAATGGTCTGGGGACTACCACCCATGTGCGAGAGGGAAAATGCTTGTGATATTATATTTTTATTATAAAGTTATTTACAAACTGATATTACAGTTTTTAATTAATGAAATAATTGAGAGAAATTGATTAGAGAGGTAATTAATTGCTGAAATAGCCTTTCCACATTTGTTTTTGGCACTATATATATAACTCTCTTCAAACTTAAATGTTAGGTACTTGAATTAATTTGTTTCTCTTATTTTGTACGTCTATGCCATCTATTTTTTGAGACGTGAATTGTTCATAAGATCATTTGATCACAGAAACAAAGTCAAACACGATCACATAGTCCACCAAGCTATTTCTTGGCGGTCCAAGCTTGGTTTTATATACATTGAACTCCTATTGAAGGAAATTAAATTGCATCAAATAGTGTGAGCAAAGTATGCTAAAGGTCCAACAATAGCAGCATTAATATACGTGGCAGGTTCTGAATGGCTGTAGTCACCCCGATCATCAGGGAAGCCATCGTTCTGGTTCGGACCCCCAACAATGGCTCCGGTCAAGATGTTAGGATTCGGGTTTGATGAATAGAAGAAGGGTTGAAAACCGCCGTCACAAGCTATGGCTTGTGGGTGGCTTCCCACTGAGGGCAAGGAAGATCCTCTGTGGTGAATTCTTTTTGGAAAATACGGTCCAAATCCTACCATATAAGACATTTTCAGTGGGTTCACTCCTAATATATAATCAACCTGTAATTAATTAATTTTCACAAGTTAGAGGATATAATATTTAATCCAGACAAAATAAAATGAAAAGAAGATAAATACCATCTTTGATCACTTGCCTGTTTCTTTGCAAGGGTTCTTAGTGACTTGGATGTGACCAAAAGACTTCCACAGTTAAATGTGTATTTTGTACTGGACATGTACTTGGAATAAGTTGTAAGCAAGAATGTTATGGATGTAACGTATTGAAGGTTGCTTTCAGGTAGCTTGTACATGAGCCCACCTTCATTTCAAAGGAATTAATGATTAGTAATATAACCAAAATTTATTAAAACTTAAAACTAAAATTAATTAAGCTCATGAAGCTCTTGAAATTCTGATGAAATTTGGAAATGGCTGACGTTACCTTGTGTATATTGTGTACTTGAGTAGGGAGAGTTGGGCAAAATCCGGCACATGAAATCTTCAGCTTGTTGTTTGAATGAGTCAAGGTTCTTGTCATTGCTAAGCAAGGCTCGCTACATAAAGGAAACCAGCATGTCGATCATTATCATTGTGATTTCTTCTTCTTCTTCTTCTTCTTTTTAATTTTTTTTATTAAAAAAAAAAAAACAAATTTTCATACTGTACATAGGCTCTTTTACCCTAGATAGGAGAACACGAGCGCCGGCCAATTTGTTGTCCCAGCTGAAGATATCTGTTGCATCATTAGCTCCCAATGATTTCAAGAAATTCAAGTAAAAATTATCGTTGGTAGCCCTTAGCAGCCATGCAGCTCCCCACAGAAGTTCATCCTGTAAATTTTACAAGAAAAAAAAATCAATAAATAAGAATATACATACGTATAAAATTGATATTTTAAAGATATATAGCCATTCTGGATCCTCCCTTGGTCTCTGTGTTTGCATCAACATATATAAATGCATTTCAAAAGATACGAAGAATATTTTTCAATCTTTGGTTCAATTAAAAAAATGCAAGTTAATAGAAAATAGTGTCCTGATAAAAAAAGAATAATGGTAAAGGACTTCCACTCACTTAAATTAATGGGATCGATGATAGTATTTAATGTGAGTCAAACATGGCAAATATCTTTTGATTATTATTATTAGTATTATTATTATTATTATTAATTTAAAAACAAACTCAACCTTTAAAGAGCTTTAAAGAAACTGTTAATTTTTTTTTTTTCCCTTATCAATTTATTTACCTTATATCCAGAATATGAACAATAAAATGGACAGACCGCAGAGCCAAGAGAATCGCTATAAGCGCCTCGATATTGCATTGCAAATCCCATAACATTTTTTGCCGTATTCAACAGCAGTCTGGAGTACTTGGGATCAACCTTCCTAAAAACCATAGAAGCAGCAGCTAAAGCAGCAGCGGTCTCACCAGCCACGTCCGAGCCAGGGTTGCTAGAAGAGACCGAATACACAGTCCGCACTGTATCCATGTCCTCAGGCCTTTCCCAACACTTGTGATCCGCGTTGGGATCACCCACACCAACATAAAGCCTCCCAGGCGTGGCAGTGGCACACTTGAGGAGATAGTCAGTTGCCCATCGTATTGCAGCCCTTGCGCTTTGTAGTTGGGTGCCCATTTTTCCTCCATATTCGAGTGTGCCCCATGATAGCATGGTGGTGGTGTAGGCCATAGGAAAATTGAACTTCACGTTGTCTCCGGCATCATAGTATCCTCCGGTTAAATCCACCTGTACACGTAGATCAACTTAAGTAAAATATGAGTTTCAAACATTCTCATTAGTACTGACAGGACAAAAAACAAAAGTGCAGTGACAAATGAAAAAGACATATACATACGTTGGCAAGTTTACCATCCAATAAACCAGAGTTTGACCTCCACGTAATTTGTTGGGATTTAGGGAGCCCCCCGGACCTCTGGCCTTGAAAGAACAGTATGGACTTTGCTAAGGCATCTTTGTAGTTGGGATTGCCTTGAGCAATAATCTCCAAAACAAAGAAAGATGAGAAAAACAAGAGGCAGAAAGAAGCTCCCCTTATCATTGTCATTGGTATTTGCTAAACCCACAATATGGTTTGTTTTAATTTGATTCGACACTGGGATGCCTTTATATAAGAAGAGAATGTCCTAAACAGTACTACATGTAACGTAAATCAAGGCTTTTGAACCTTAGATAAATCATTTTGTTTATTGCTATTTTTTAATGGACAAATTTCATCTAATATGAAATTCCTCCAACACAGCTCATATGTTTCTTGAGCATATGCATGTAAGAAGCTTCTATTAAAAAAAAAAAAAAAATCATATGCTTAATTTTTATATGAAAAAAATTATAGGCTAAGTTAGAGAAAATTTATCTAAGTCAGTTTGAATGAAATTTCTATCCTTATTTAATTGTTAATTTGAAATCAGGGTTTTTTTTTTTTTTTTTCTATTCAAATTTGAAATCAGGGTTTTGATATGTCTATAAATGGTTTTGAGCAAATCCCAGTAGATAAACCCCACATGTGGCTCCAGTTATAATGGTACGATGCCTTTTGGCCATTGACCTTATATAATTGGTTTCTTTTTATTAATAATATATACTCTTTTATTTTTAATTTTATAAATCATGACTTTAATTAAGCACAATAGTCCATATCATGAATCATTATGTACGAACTCAATTGATCATGCCAATGTCGAATCAAATTAAGAGACATCCTCTTCTTAACAATTAAATAAGGCATATGCCAATATGGTTTGTTTTAATTTTATTCGACATTGGCATGCCTTTAAAAAGACACAATATGTTTTTTTTTTATTAATTAAGATTGATTTAAAGAGGAACAAAACATGCCACGTCAACTGTAAATATTATAAAAAAAATGTAAAGTAGCATTTATCTAAATTATAATGTTGGCAATCCAAAATACCAGTAATTAAGATAAAATACCATTAATTAGAAAAAAAATACCATTAATTAAGATTAGATTGATATGCATTATAGGACCATTAAAGCTCATTAATTATTTGCACCACTCTTGCATATTCTTTCTCGTGTGTTTGGTTTATGCCCGACCACTTAGTTACAAAATGCCTCTCTATATATGTGAAAAACAAATTCCCTGATTATGGGTGACTAATCAATAAACGATAACCGAAATAACTGCAAAAATAACGGAACTTTTTTTTTTCTTTTGTTTTTTTCTCCAAATCTGGAGTAAAAAGGAGAGGCGCAAATGGCGCGCCTTGAGTCACTCTCCTTGGATCGCGCTAAAGAAATCGGCGCCAAAAGTAATTAAAATGGATTGGTGCGTGGGGAAGAGTGAAGGTTGCTTAGATTAGTTTGTTGCGGGCTTTCATTTTATTCTCTTATATATTGGGATCTTATCCACTTTTGTCCCAGGCTTTAGGACCAAGTATTGTTTTTACAATTTTCTAAGCTGGTTTAGAATTCAATTCAATTTTATAGAAAGCGTAAGTTTTTTTAAATTATGTGATTTAAGCAATTTTTTTACATTTAAATGATTAAAAAATGTTACATATTAAAACTGCGGTATATGTGATATGTTGTTAATACAGCTAAAAATAATTTTTCTTTTAAAATGTTTATTCTTCAATTTTGAAGATATATTTCTTCTTCAGAAATCAAAAAATGTTTTTTTTATTTTTTTTATTTTTAAACATTTAAACGCTTAAAAAATGCTATCTATTAAAAATATAACATGCTACAGTTAAGAATTAAGTATATTTTATCAAGTTTTTATTTTTTATGCTGTAAAAAATGCCGTTTTTTTTTTTTATAGCAAAACGCTTTAAAAGTGTTATATGTTGAAATTGAAACATGTTATTGAAATAGTTTGAAATAATTTTTCTCCTAAAATGGTTATTTTTTAATTTGCAAAGACACTTTTCCTTCAAAAAAAAAAAAAATCAAAAAACAATTTTTTCCTCAAAAGTTTTTTAACAAATCCCCATAGCCGCCGAACATCGGTAATTTTGCAGTCTCATATATATATCGACTTTGATGAACCCCACTATTTTTTCTCTATTTACAGCTATTACATCAATAGACTTCACCTGGAATCATTAGGGCATATATATATAGACTTCGTTGAACTTTAACCATTTTCATGAACCTTTGTCTATATAATATGTAAGAATTTAACTTTTGTTTTGGCACTTTTTTAATTATGAGGCTCCTTCATGTGTCTTTGCATGCGCATACAAATTAGCGACATAAACTCAATCAGCCAGAAAAGGTTGCGCAAATTAACAAAAGATTGATCGGCTGAGAAAATGGCTTGCCTTTTTCTTTTATGCTTTTGAGCTAGGGAAATATTTAACTTCTTGAGTGAATTTTGATTGCTACCGTAAAATGTTGACCTCATTAAGGGTCAGTTTGATTTTGAGGTCTCAAAAAATATGGTTTCAAAAAATAGTAATTTTAGAATGTGTGAGTGGAATATACAATTTTTAAAAAGAAATTTGAATATTTTGTAAAATTGTAATTTAACTTTTTAAAATCATGGGTTTTTAAAAAAGAACCTTTGCTTGTGATTTGAAAATGTATTTACGTTTTTAAATTGTCATTTTTTAAAAATGCATCACCAAACAAAACATTTTTTCGTGATTTTATTTAAAAATGTACTTTTGGCCTACGAAATTACTAGGCCAAATCGACTCTTAGAAGATAGAATAACTCCTAAAAAAAGAAAAGAAAAGAATAGACCAAAAAACGAGAAGGATTTATTTATTACACTTTGATTTATTATTATTACTATTTTGATACGAGGTATTCGGGTTCACCCTGTGCGGCCTAGCAGTACCTCCAGTTTACCATAAAGCTTACTGAGCATAGAGGTCCAAGCTTTAGGATCGACAGACTAAATCCTCAATCCAAATGCCTCGCACCACTCTCAATATTGAACAGTTGAGTCATGAGCTTCGTCCTAAGAGAGAGTTTGCACCTAACAAGTCTCAAACCTAAAAACCTATGAAATGATATTCTCTAAAGACCTCAAGCCTCAATCATTAAGCCGACCCCTTGAAGTTTTTGGCTTTATTTTATTGTTGTCTATCATGCAGTATACTTGGGTAATAATATTAGATATGATGGTTATAACATGTTTTTTAATTTCAAAGTTGAACTTTACCAACATAATCATGAACCTGAAATCAATTCTTGCTTATTCTGGTGAAAAAAAAAAAAAAAGAGTAACGAAATAGAATGATTACTGTTCTATTCCGGTGGCAGCTCTCAAAACAATCTGGTCAAGCCCATGGATAGAGGCTTTTAGGTAGCTTGATTCGAGGAAATGCTTTGTAATTGTCTTCAGCAATCATTGTTGAAGATCCCCTCCTCATAATGAAAATATGAGGTACTACTTTTTTAGTGATTGTTGCAACCCGAAGCCTTCGAAGTTTTCAATTAATATCCACGGAATTCGTATATAGCTACGAGATTGGAAGTTAATGTTTTACGTCTTTAATCTTTTGATGCATTGCATTCTGCTTACTATATTATCAAAGCTAGCTAGCTTGCAATATTTGCTTAGCTTGATTATTACTCCTAATATTGTATATGATATGGATTTACAATTGCGTGAATTCGAAATTTGAAATGAAAATTTTCTTAAAAGTCCGATTAGTATATTAGTCACTTTAAGTTCTATTGATGTCTTAGTGGGAGCTGGGTCAAATTATGGGTGCATTTGAAATGAAAATTTTCTTAAAAGTCCGATTAATATATTAGTCACTTTAAGTTCTATTGATGTCCTAGTAGGAGCTGGGTCAAACTATGGGTGCATTTGAAATTATGATTTCGTAGACAATAAATGTGATTTTAAATCAAATTGCAAAAAATGGATTGTTTGAGAACTGCGTTTTTAAAAAATTTGCGTTTTTAAATCGCCGGTAAAATTGTACTTTTTTGAAAATGCAGAATTTTAAAGGCTAAATTGCGATTTTAAAGGCCAAATTGCGATTTTGCCAAATGTTTAACTGCGTTTTCAAAAATCACGTTTTCAAATCGCACTTTTTAAAATTGTTATTTTTAAAATCGTACTTTTTAAAATCGCAATTTCAAACAGACATAGAGCTCAATTGGTCTTGATGGAGCACTTGCAGTTTTCACCTTTTAAGCCACTCATGAGCAATTCTGAAAAGCAGATATTACCATAGTCATATTGAGATAGAATAGCTACAATTAGTTACCTTCTTTGCCCTTTTTATTTTTATTTTTTTTAAAAAAAAAAAAAGATTTACAATGCCTAAATCTAGCAGGTAGTAGCCTTAAGTACATAAATTGGAATTAGGGTATACAAGTTGGTAACGGCTGATTAGCTGCCGTTTCAAACTTTCAAACCATTTTTTATGTTCATATTACAAAATGTGTGCCGATTAATTATATATTAAAATATTAGTTAAATGATTAATTTTTTTTTATTTACATAAACTTTTAGGATAATTAATTATTTAACATGATATTATAAAAGAATTTTTTAGTTCAAAGGTGTCTTCATAATTCACCTATATATAATATTAATTAAATATTTTATATATAGAGAAACAGTACCTAACTATCCGATTGTAGGCCACCAAACTTTCAGAGCCAAGAGCCGACAAAAGCATTACCTGGACGGTAGCATCATTTCATTGAGAGCACATTCCTATGATTATCAAGGCTTGAGCCTAATCCCGGTCCAATAATGCCTAATTCAAAAGCCCGATATTGATTACAAGCTACAGAAACAAACCTTAGACTTAGGGCATTTACATTCAATTCATCAAATTTTGTTCAAATTTTGAATGATGTAGCGTCCCAAGCATTAGTTGATTGAAAATTAACTCGAAGTATTAGTCGTAACGTTCCCGATATAATTAACTGGAAGTGCTATCTTTTTTTAACAAATATCAGAATAAATGCAGTAAAAAGTGAACTATTGATCTAAACTGAAAACTACTACCTTGATAGTATCTTTTACTCAAAAATACAATAAATTCAGAGCCTCTTAAGGAAAAAACATCTAAAATAAACTTATGCTCGATCACAGGAATACACCCAAAACTACCTCTTTAAGGCCTCACTCAGCTACTTAAGTCCTCGTTAAAACTCTAAATTACATCATTGCGTTAACATCTGCTAAGTGGAAAATAAACACATAAGTCCACGACTTTAGTAAATAAATCGCTAACAAAATTTAATCCATGCAATGAACCCAGTTTAATTAGAAATAGTGTATAATGATGAACATTTTTTTAGAAACCTTGAAATAAGTATTCGGCATAGTAATGCTAGAGGGATGATGACTTAAGTCTTTTTTGAGTCGTTTTAAAAGTAATGTAACTTTTAAAATTACCATTGAACTTGTAATAGTTGATTATTGAATTTTGATCCAATGATAATTTTAAAATACAGTTCACTTTTAGGAGGAATCTAAGAAGAACTTGAATCTTCCTACTAACATTACTCATTCAGTGATTGGCCACTGTTATGGGTCATTTCCAAATTTGGCTAAAAGGGGATGTGATTTAAGTTTCATGTTGATCAAAGTTGCACAAAGACTTTTGAAAAGGTATAGTCACGATTACGCAAGTATGATTCTAAGCGTAAGAAAGAAGTCCTGCCTAAACTATTGTTTGCTTAAATTTATCAAATACCTTAAGAGTGCATAGTGAGATAGGTTTCGTAAGAGGGCTCGGGCAGGATTTAAATTTAATATAGGGTTTAGCGTTTTCTAAAAGCTAAATTGCGACTAAATGTACGTACGTACGATATATACCGCAGGCAACGAACAAGACGTACACGAAGAAAGCACAATGACGGAATTCAGGGAGCAGGTTAAGTAGGCAAATATTTATTGCGCGATATATGTAAGTAAACTCATCCCAAGAGTAATTTAAGTTTATGGCATGGTTTATTGCATAAATTTGCAAATGAAAAATGAAAGCTCTCCTTGAAAATGAAAACATACGGTTCCTAACATGTTGCGAGCCAAATTGCATGTTTATGTCGATGAGATGTCGCAACAAGAATTTTGGTCTTTAGCGATGACTTTTTGTCGTCGCTAAAAGTCTAAATGTCTTCACTAATGACTTTTAAAAATGACAGGTTATTGCTACTAAGTAGTTGTTGATGCATCGTCATAAAAGTTTATTCGCAATGACTTTTATGTCATCATTTATAGTTTCTAACTTTCTATCAACGATGACTTTTTTATCGTCGCAAATAATATTAAAGATTGTCAAGAAAAATATAAGGGGATGTCGTCATGGACAACAAGTTATCTACAACAACTTATAAGTCGTCGCGAATAAATTTGTATTATTTTTTATTTTTTGAAAAAAATTAAATTTTATTTATATTATTGTCAATTGAAAAACAAATTGGCATGGGTAAATCATTTGATAGAGAACAACTATCATTCTTAAATTATACAAGTATTCAATTATGATCAACAAATACCTTAACACTCACGTGCATTAACTAAAGTTTTGAAACTATATAAAAAATGATAAAAATAAGCATAAACATTTGTCTATGTAAAAAATAAGTGGTTCAAATTTTTCAGTACATACATATTTAAAATTTCAATACAAGTTGCTGACTCGAAATGATCAAAATCATTTTTCAAAGACACCTAAAAATTATTCAATGATTACATGCCTTATGCCATTTGAATTTCTAAAATCATGTTAATGAATTTTCAGGACAAAGATTAGTCCGGGAATTGCATATGTAGAAAGATAAATAATGAGCAAAAGAACTTTAACTTTATGAAGCGAAAAAAAATTACATTATAAAAAATTTGATCATTAGCAGTGACATTTGTTGCCGCTAATGAGCAAAATCTAGCCTCTATTGATGAATAGCGGCGTGACCGCTAATATGGAAGATGCTAAATGTTGGACGCTATTAATCACTAGCGGACAAATTTATTGTCGCCGTTAATGATCACTTAACAGCGACAACAAATGTCTCCGCTAATGATAGATGGTGTCATCGCTACAAAACTAGAGAATTGAAACCGAAAGTCACTGCTAATGATTTTATCATTAGGGCGCCAATGTTGGGCTGCTAATGACGTTATTGTCGCCACTAATAATGTTTTATTTTACAAAAAAAAAAAAGGTTTCATACATATCTATTCCACGAAGTTCAATTGAGGATGGATCCAATTTACTCTTCAGCATTGTCAATTCTAATAATGGATCCAATAAAAAGGAATGGTCTATTTGATAATTGCAAACAAACATATAACTTGATGTAATGGTACAAATGCAAACATTCATGCAGCATTTTCCCATTTTCCAATTCAACAAGGCAACACTAAATATGCTCCCAAGAGTAGTGCTAAGACGCCTAGCTAGGGTCCCTTTTTTTATTTAAAAAAAAAAATCACTTTTTTTTTAATAAAAAAAATAGGTCTAAACTTGTTTAATTTCATTTTATTTTTCTCTAAGGTTATGAAATGGAGATAAAAGAAGTCTGAACCTGTTTTTTTGTTAAAAAAAAAAAAAAAAGATTTTTTTTGTCCATTTCTCCCTTAAAAAAATAATAAAAAATATTTTTTTTAACAAAAAGATTCAGACTTATTTTATTCCCATTTCATAGTCTTGGAGAAAAATAAAATAGAGATTGGACCAATTTTAAACTGTTTTTTTTTTAAAAAAAAAAAAAAAAAAAAAAAGAAGAGGAAGAAGAAGAAAGAAGATGATTTCTTTTTAAATTTTTAATTTTTTTTTAAATAAGAAAACGGACGCCAATGACGGAAGCCTAGCACTACTCTGCCCCCAAATATCAATGCAATGCACGTGAAGTATTCAGGCTGCAAACAATAAACCCAAAGCACAAAAAGTGTCAATGGCGCTGATGAATCCAAACTGACAGCTGAAGTAATGAAACTTACAAGAATTGCATGACAATGGCGCTGATGAATCCATATATCCCCAACAAAATATAGCCAATCCACTGGCGCCATCCCAGCTTCATAAGAGGATTCACAAATTCCCACCAATCAAATTCCATGGCTGGCATTTGACTCTTGCCTCTAACAATGAATTCGGCCACTCCATTCGCTGCAAATTCACCTCCTGCCGCGTAGAAACTACTCCAGATTCAAGAATAAAACAAATATCAATAGAGCATAATCTATTCTTCCGCATACAATACTAACAACAAAGAGAAGTGAGAAGCTGACAAATAGTTCGTAATAGCCAATTAACAGCATTCTCTTTGTGAATAACAAAGATTAAATGCAGGTCTTAAAGTTTTGTAGTTTTTATTTTTATTTTGGCAAGGCATATGATGTGCAATACATGCAAGCAGAGTAGTTTTCCAGTGGAGATTATTTACTATATGACGATAGTATTTCTCTTCTAAAACATAGATATTTCCAAAGGGCTAACCTATAAAAATATTTCTTAGCCTATTAAAAAAAAAGCTATAGACTTTTTTCTTAACCACAGTTGTTTTCTAAGGAAAGTTGTTTCTGTCAGCCAGTTTCTGACCCTTCACCAGTTGTGAGGAACCATATAATTTGATTTATGGTGAATTTAGAACCAAGGTTCAACAAATACAGATTACCTAGTCTAATCAGCAGACGGCACCCACACAAATGTCTTCTCAAGCTAAAATGGATCTATTAGACTACATGTAGGACATCATATCGATGCAATGCAGTACTATCTCATGTCTGCCACAATCATTTTATGTTAAGTTGTCAATAGCAACATCAACAGTGTTATCATACATAAAAATCATAAAATAATGGTAATTGTGCAGTGCGGATAAGTATAAAACATGCAGCTGCTTTGACACTTCAACTAAGTTATTACTATAATGAAATTTTTGTTAGTGTCTGGAAAAGTAAACATGCAACTGCTTTAACACTTTCAACCATGCTTTTTGACAAACCAAATTTACACACAATATACAAGGATCGTATCACGATGGATCAAACCAATATACAAGGATCGATACATTGATTTTGTAGAGGAAAGCAAATATTACATATATGCAAAGTTTATTTTGAGAAGCTAGCAATTAGTTAGTGACTTAAGTGGGTAATTTGAGTATTGAGCACCCCTATATAATGTTTGCATCGTATCGCAATCAATAGAACTAATATCGCCACCAAGTAAAGGGAAATGGCCAGTTTTGTTTTTTTCTTTTTTCTTTTTTTTTGTTAATAGTATTGAGCAATCTTATGTAATGTCTTGATCTATATGACATGTTGAGGTCACGATCGATCAAACTAACGCACTACATCGATCAGATGTTCAATTGAAGCTTTAATTCTATCACGATCGATCAGACTAACACAATACATCGATCGGATGTTCAGTTAAAGCTTCGATCCTATCACGATCGATCGGGCTAAAGCCTTCACTGTGTTTTGTTCATGATGCATTTGATCAAGTCTAGAATCCAATGTACTAGCATTGATCATGATGAAAATAATTAATATCTTATATATATAAGATAATAGAATCTCTCTCTCTC
>FXXK01000276.1:199910-256340 GCA_900184695.1 Betula pendula
AATAATCTAGTTGTTGATGGGCTTAATTTAATTTTTGTTGTGTTTAAAGTTTAACGTCTATTTCACATAAAATTCCTGCCAATGACAAGACATAATACATAATACACTAAAAGGAAACTACCAAAATATAGTACTTCCAAGCACGTAGGGGAAAAAAAAAGAGGTTTCTTTTGTCAGATTCTGGGGAATCAGTGGTAGAAGTTGCTGGGCGGTAAATGGATTCAAATAACAAGTGAGTAGAAGGAGTAAACATGATTTAATTATCAATAAAAAAGAGTAAACATGATTTAATGGCATAGATTAAGATGAGGTCACATGGTACAGCAGTTTGTGGAGCTGTTGTTTGTGGTCAGATATTGAGTTAATTTTGAATCACAGGATACCAAAGGAGAAAATACACAACCTTTCCTGAATGCCAATAGATCTGCTAACGGTGCTGCATTTTTATGTTTGAAGCCTGAATTCATCAAGCAAGAATTTAATAGTAGGGAAATTGAAAATGTTTAAAACCAACTGATAGAATCTCAAATAAAGAGTTATATAAGGTCAGGCTTATAAAACTGCCCGCCCATAATCAGGACGGTGAAAAAATTTATTCTAAGAATTTGTTGTGTTTGTACCAACATAACAAAACAGTCATAGAAATCATGACATTGTGGTAATGTGTAGCAGCTTTTCTTTTCGAGCCATGACCTCTCTTTTTTTCAACAAACTGCACTCCATTCTAGCAATAAGAAAAAAGAATTATACCCCAACTATCAAAATTCATTGGTAGAAAAGTGATGAGAGGTATCTTTAGCAGAGCCTTCAAATTGAGCATAATAGCTAAATATAGCTATTATGACATACTTTTTCGGTCCAGGAGATCATCTATAATAGAAGCTCACCATCAAATTTGCTACAGTAGACTTTCATTTATGAAAGCTACTGTAGCAGCTTCTACCAATAAATTATATTTTTTTCAACTGTTTCATTTCTTTTTTTATTGGTTTTTCTTCGGGAAACTCGAGCTTTCTCTTCTCTCCTTCTCTCTTTTCTCTCCCCTTCTTCCTCTTTCTTTCTCTGCTTCTCATCACCGAAAGCTACACAAGGGCGGATCGGAAGCTATGAAATTCTTGTGCGGGAGGGTCTTTAACCAACAGAGATGAAGAATGGGTGGGCTTTGATGGAATCTGATCCTAGGCTACTCTGGGCTTCGAGGAATTCCGAGTATCCGAGACATCGGCGGAACATGATGTCGTTGTCGGTAAATTTTCGTCCAAGTCTGTCCTCAAATACGGTGCATATTTGGTTGGGATCTTTGTCTTTCAAACATTCTGTGCTGTTTGGGTGCTGGGAAATGCCAATTCTGAGAGAAAAGAAAGGAATTTGGATAATTCGGATTTGGATATTGGTCATTTTTGCTGATGGGGACGACAGAGATGAAGAATGGGTGGCTTTGATGTTTTCAATTTCTGGGTTGTTCACATGAATGGGTGGGTTTCGGTGTGCTTGGTTCTGTGTTGTTCACTTGTTTGGGTGGGTGAGGGACAAGAATAAGAGCTTGGCTATTCCATGAAGCTCTGCTATTCCAAGATCCAGAGGGTTGCTGCGATGGGGTTGGAGTGAGAGACCGAAGAAAGAGTGAAAGAAAAGAAAATAATAATTAATAAAAGAGTAAAATTAATATTTAAAGAAAATAGAGGGTGGAATAGAATATGTCTGCTGGAGTGTGTATAGAAAAAGGAGTAGTTAAAATAAAAGTTTGTACTTTTTCGGTAGCTATTTTAGCTTCTCTTGCTAAAGATGCTCTGAGAGGATACAGTGGTCGGTCGAGAGATGGTTATCCCAAGAATCGTACGTGGACGTCGTGGTGACCTCATGTAACTGAAAGAAAAGACAATACTATGTGTATCTTATGGGTTGCCATGGATAGGAGAAAATATATATGAGTAATTATATATGTTAACTCTTATGCGTATTTTATGTCAATAAAAAAATGATGTGACTTTTAAATCACCATTGAATTAAAAATGATTTATCATAAATTTAATAATAATTCACCCAATTTATTGGGGGAGAAACCAATTTTTTTTCTAGACTTCCGGAAGGGACAAACCATTCTATCTAATAGCCAACAGGCCACTTCAACTCTTTTTTCTTTTCGTTTTTGATCGTGTGGAAACAGCTTGTGGGCCAGAATTGTTATTGTCTTGAATAAGCTAGGCGGCCCGGGACAAAGGCATATTGGTTTGGGCTGATAAGCTTGTGGAGTATAGGCTTAAAACGATCGAGTGCCAAACTTTTTGAGATAATTTTGTAAATGATATTGCAAATTAAGGTTAGTGGGCCTGAAGGTCATCTCATCAAGCCCATGAGTGTAATTGGGAGTCTCTATAACAACCTCAGTTTGTCACCCACACCACATGCATGAGAATTAACGGCTTCTTCTTTTCTTAAGAAGAAAATGACGTTATGTCTTTTCACATCACCGAATCCCATGTTCCTCAATTATTATTGATCCAACGATGAAGATTTTCCCACCTAACCAGTCTTAAAGTACAAAGAGAAACAGTAACAACCAACGAAACATCTTTTCTCGTATCTTATAGATTCAGATTCCCCGACTAACTCTCCTGTATTTCTTTCTTTAGCAAGACAGCTGTATCTAGCCAGCAATATAAGAGATTCACATTGGCCTCAGCAAATATTTGGCTAAAGTTTAGCTAAAACTTCACTTTTTCTATTTTAGCTAACAACTTTTTAAAAGAACCTACATCCAGCTCAGTATTTTAACTAACAATTTTTACTATTTCATTTAAATATTCATTTTTTATTTTTTCTTTATTATTTCTCTGACAATCATATTTTTGAAACTTTATCATTTTTTAACAATTATATTTTCTAAAATTTGTCATTTTTTATTGATCATATTTTTAAAAATTCATTTTTTTTTTCATAATTGTCATTTTTTTTAAAAATTCGATCTTTTTTTAAATGTCTTTTTTTTTAAAATAAAATAAAATAAAATCATTCAATACCAAAGAAGATTACTTAAAAAAAAAAAAAAACACACCAAAGAGGAACGCTGGCGCAGGAAAAAAAAATAAGAAGAAAAAGAAGAAGGTGCAGGAGAGAAGAAGACGCAGGAAGAAAAAAAAAAAGAAGAAAGAAAAGAGGAGAGAGGAGAGATGATTATTTTATTTTAGTTAAAATATTGTTTTGATTGAGGCTACAGACTGTTGGCTGACACTGTAGCTGGCCACCAAATAATTTGGGGGTTTTGTTGAGGCAATGGGACTTTTTTTGTTTTTTTATTTTTTTGCTACAGGGCTCAACAAAGTAGGCTTTTTAGACTACTTTGTGTGAGCCCAATGTGAGTGCTCTAATTAACCCGTGAATGACTCTTCAAAATCTGCAAAAGACCCCTCTCCAAGCTCTTGCCTTCACGCCACCTCTGCTGTCTACAGTAGATCTCAAATGCCATCTCCAAGCTGCTTCTCTTCCAGACAATAGTAGCATCACCTCCATGGTTTTCTGATCAAGTCAAGTCCCAAGCTTCTTTTTTCTCCTACATCTCGATCACCGTACCTTATCATACCTCTTAGCTTTCTTATTTGTCTTTGTCAATGAATTCTTTAATATGTACTTGGTCATTTTATCTTCTTAAACTTGTAAAGCTCTATTGAGCCAATTGGCTATAAATACTATACTACACTATTCTTGGTCTATCAACCAAAACAGTTTTTCCCAAAACTTTCACTTGTGTGTATAAATGAGGCAGCATCTTCAAGCTAAAACATTCACCATTCAGTGCATTCACCACTCACCTTCACCCACAATACAATAGGCTGAGGCTGCCACTTGGAGATCGATGGATCAGGTCTGGTTCATCGTCCTCGTATCTCTCTGTGCATGCTTTTCCATAAAACTCCTCTTCAGCCTTCTCTTCTCCTCCAAAACCACCAAAAAGAATGACCTCCCACCAGGACCCTCGCCTCTTCCCATCATAGGACACCTTCATTTACTTCCCAAATCTACGATAGAGCTTCGATCCCTCCTCTCTAACCTCTCCCAAAAATATGGCCCTATTATGACACTCCGCGTTGGCTCTAAACCCCTCGTTTTCATCACCTCCTACCCCATCGCCCACCAAGCGCTTGTTAAAAACAGCGCCATCTTTGCAAACCGTCCACCAATCGTCCCTGTCAGCTATGTTCTCAGTAACAAGCACAAAGATATTGGGGGATCCCCTTACGGCCAAACTTGGCGTGTCCTTCGTCGTAACCTCGTGTCCGAAGCTCTCCACCCTGCTGGCTTGAAATCTTACTCTTTCGCCCGCAAGCGATCCATGGAAACAATGATTAATAGCTTCAAGCAATGCTCCAAGCACGAGGGCGAGGCCGTTCGTCTCTTTGAACATCTCCACCAGGCCGTGTTTTCCTTGTTCATTCTCATGACTTATGGTGACATCGGTGAGGATGCGATTCGAGAAGTCGAACACATACAATATACATTTCTTGTCAGTTACGCCGAGTTCAGTGTGTTCGCTAACTGGCCGAGATTGGGGAAGCTTGTCTATAGAAAGCGTTGGCAAAGATACACTGAATTTTTAAGGCGTCAAAACGACATCCTTATGCCTCATATTAGAGCCCGACAGAAGTTGAAGCAAGAGAAGGCCGCCAAAGAACTCGACCTGGTAACATACACAGATACCTTACTGGATTTGGAAATCCCCGAGGGGGCTGCAGGTAAGCTTGAGGATGCCGATGTACTGAGTTTGAGCTCGGAGTTTATCAATGCAGGTGCTGACACGACGGCAACGATGTTCCAGTGGGCCATGGCATATTTAGTGAAGCACCCACATGTTCAAGCCAAGCTTTTTGCTGAAATCAGTCGAGTTGTGGAAAAAGGAGCGGAAGAGGTTAAAGAGGAGGATTTCCAGAGGATTCCATATCTGAATGCGGTGACACTAGAATGTCTCAGAATTCACCCGCCAAACACCTTGTTAGTTCCACACACAAACACAGAAGTAATGGAACTGTGTGGCTACACTATCCCGATAAATACCACGGTGCTCATCGGGATAGCAATAATAGGGCGCGATCCAACAGTGTGGGAGAATCCTTTAGAGTTTAGGCCAGAAAGGATGATGACTACTGCTACCAGTGATGATGGTGGAGAAGAAGAAGTGGTTGCAGATGTGTCGTCTTTTAAGATGTTGCCCTTCGGTGCTGGAAGGAGGATGTGTCCTGGTTACAAATATGGGTTGCTTATTGTGGAGTACTTCATTGCCAATTTGGTTTGGAATTTCGAGTGGAAGGCAGTGGATGATGTTAATCTGTCAGAGAAGGAGGAGTTTTTGATTGTCATGAAGAATCCGGTGCGTGCCAAGGTTATCTCAAGAATCAAGTAGGCAGCATACTTAGTTGTCGGTGTACGTGTGATGAATAAGGACCACCTTATCGTAGGTGGACGTCGTGGTGGCATCATGTAATATGTGTGAGAGTGACATTACTTCATAGGAATAGAGTCAGATCGATCTTTGTTAATAATCGTGGTGGGTGTTTTGCCCTTGTCGCCTTCAATACCTTCATAGGCAAAAACAAAAACAATTAATCTGCCACCTCAAAAGTCGAAACCAACAAGTCTGAAATCATGGTGAGAGCAAATCAAGAGTAAAATAAATGAAAAAAGGTGCATTATTGATAAGGCCTCTTTTTTCTAGGCTCTACTAGTACTCGTCATTCCCAACTTACTATTTTCTAGCGGCCCAAGTTTGCGGTTGTAAATATTCGCTGTCGGCTGATGATCCCAAGTGAAGTTTTGACTTAGCGGAAGACTTAGTAAATAAATTAAAAACGTCTGTGTCTGATTAAAAGATAAAACAAACTCGCAAGCTTAAAAGTAACAAACTCCGCAGAGTATTTGAGAAAAATTCTTTGATTGATAAATATTCAATTATGTGATTGTTTACAATGTAGACTCACATATTTATACTAGTAAAAAACTTGAAAAGAAAGTAATTCTAGTCCTAGTACAGAAAGTAATCATAGTCCTAGCAGAACAAGTAAACCTAGTCCTTATTAAGGAAAGAATAATAATTATAAATCTTAGTAGAGAAAGTAAACCTAATCCTAGCTAGTAAAGAAAACAATTACAATCCTATAAAGGAAATAAATAAAGTTAAAAAAAAATAAAAAAATAAAATCTTTATTTTTTTTTTCCTTTATGGTGGATGTCCTACGTCAAGTTTGTGGTGGACTCTGATGGTTATGGCTCTTAATCATGCTACTATTGTACAACGAGTGAACAAATTATTGATGTTATATCTGACTTCATCTCATCTATTATAGCTTCTCTTTTTGGGTGGTTAAAAAAATTCACAGAATTATTAATTTTTGCGCCTATCATATGATACATATATTGAGCCCGCAGCTAAATTAATTTGACTGCATTCTTACTTTCAGCCGAGCTAGCACTCCAAAATTAAACAAACGATCACAAGTTATCAATTTACATCATTCACCTAATAACATATATCTATATATATATTAATATATATAATATATATTATATAATATATATCCAAAAAATAGTGACTAAACTCAAACCACAACAAGATTCTCCAAAAACGATGCGACAAAATTTCTCCAAGAAATACAAAAATAGCTCGACCAAACTAGATAGCAACGACCGAAATATTTTTGCTAATAACCATCTATCAGCCACGACATTTTGGAGTCATCACTAATGTTACGAAAATATATCGCTATGAATACAAACTTTTTACAAATTGATTTGTAAAAAGTTTTTACAAATCAGCCTTTAAAAGTGACTTGTGTTCTTTTAAACATGTGAGAAGCTCATATTGTTTGTCCTATTGCTATTAGGGACAACATCCAAGCGGAATTTTTTTTTGCTCACAGGTAGTTGCGAGAAGCGCAATGAAAAAAAAAAATTCAATGTGGGTTGCCATGGATAGGGAAAAATATATATGAGTAATTATATATGTCAACTCTTATGTGTATCTTATGTCAATAAAAAATTATGTGACTTTTAAATCACCATTAAATTAAAAGTTAATAATGATTCATCATAAATTTAATGGTAATCCACCCGATCTATCGGGAGAGAAACCAATTTTTTTTTCTAGACTTCCGGAAGGGACAGACCATTCTATCCATTAAGGCTTTTTCTATATCATTCTTAAATTCTTAATAGCCAACAGACCACTGCAACTCTTTTTTCTTTTCGTTTTTGATCGCGTGGAAACAGCTTGTAGGCCAGAATTGTTATTGTCTTGAATAAGGCGGCCCGGGACAAAGGCATATTAGTTTGGGCCGATAAGCTTGTGGAGTAGAGGCTTAAAACGAGGTGTCAGAAATTTTGAGATAATTTTGTAAAGAAATATTGCAAAGGTTAGTGAGCCTGAAGGTCATCTCATCAAGCCCAGTGTAATTGGGAGTCTCTATAACAACTTCAGTTCGTCACCCACATGCATGACGGACGTTGTATCATGTATGATGATAATCGATGCGACTGTATTAACGGCTTCTTCTTTTCTTAAGAAGAAAATGACGTTATGTCTTTTCACATCACCGAAATCCCATTTTCCTTAATTATTATTGATCCAACGATGAAGATCGATTTTCCCACCTAACCAGTCTTAAAGTCCAAAGAGAAACAGTACCAACCAACGAACCATCTTTTTCTCGTATCTTATAGATTCAGATTCCCCCACTAACTCTCCTATATTTTTTTTTCTTTCTTTTATATACTCACTTTCTCGTTATGATCATAGATTAACAACAGCAAATTTTGATGGAGTACTGTTTTGTTTTTTCCTTGTTTTTTATTTATTGGTACTAGTGTTTGTAATGGATCAATTCTTGTTTTAATTAGGAGTAAAGTCAAAAAGATGCATAAAAAAAAGGATAAAAAGATAAAAGGGAATAATGAAAGAGAGTTTTGGAGCTAAGGTTCTTGACAATGTTACTTGCACTCAAATTTACACCAGCCAATTTAGCTATCATTACCCATGCGTAAAACAGAGGGCATGCTTTTTATCCTTATGTGTAAGGAATAAGGATAAGGAATTTGTATAATTAAATACCGAATAATATATATTGAATTCGTGCATGAGAATTTCATGTATTGTCTGTATATTAGAGGAGGACTTGCATCCAATCTAGCGTTAAAGCTGCCACACCTCCACAGGAAAAACGCATGGTACAAGTATATAATATTATAGATATATTATATCAAATAGATAAAAATAAAAAAAAAATTATGGTAATTGTAGGAGAGCAAAGTGGTGGAGGTATTCCCATGTACGTCCCCATGTAAAAATATATAAAATGTAAGAGAGAGAGAGAGAGAGCAAAGCGGAATTAAGACTATATCTTGTTATAATTATATTGAATTGTGTAGATTTGTATTATAATATATGGCATTTAAAGAGGAATTAAGGTATTTATTTGCAAATAAGAAAAGGTGGAGCAAAATAAGGTAGGGGATATATTGGTGATAGACCTAAAAAGAAACTAAATCAGAGCTAATATATATGGAATTTATTCTAACACCATATATACAACTTGTGAGGGTCCATGTCATTAAAAACTACCCCACATGCATGTATATTGCAACCATCAGCCTTTCTTTCTTTTTTCCTTTTTTTTTTTTAAAGGCTTATAATCACAAATTTCAGTTACATCTCATAATATCTTCAACCAATTACCTCATCTCTCTCTCTCTCTCTCTCCTATATATATATATATGAATAAGCACCAAGTGCAACCCATCAAAATTAACATGATGTACAAAATGGCATGCATTAATGGGAAAATGAAGTACATGATTTGGGGGGTGTTGATCCTTCTTATGGGCCTAGTAGTTTGTGAAGCTAGCGTTTCAGGATTCATTCAAACCAGCGACACCCATTTTGTAGTAAACGGATCTCCATTCCTCTTCAATGGGTTTAACTCATATTGGATGATGAATGTTGCCGCAGAGCCAAGCGAAAGGTATAAAATATCGAATGTTCTTCGCGAGGCTTCAGCTGCAGCTGGGCTCAACGTCTGCCGGACATGGGCATTTAGTGATGGAGGTTACCAACCTCTCCAAATATCCCCCGGCGTTTATGATGAGCGCGTCTTTCAGGTTATTTTTGTATTTTTTATTTTTTTTTTTTGTATTTTTTTTTTATGGACCGGAATCCTTTAAGGTATGGCTATTTCGCGTACTCACCTTTTATTACGTAAACCCAAAACTCATGCCTCGCACCCCAACCAGATTTAAGACGAGAGGGGACAAAATTAAAAAAATAAAAGTTTTAAGGATAAAAAATTCATTTTTGAGGATCAAACTCAAAAGAAAAAAAAAAAAAAAAAACATAAAATTTTGGAGGGACTTCTGGTACCCCAAGACTAAGTGTGGTTTCACACCTGGCCTCAAGGGGCAGTTTGCAATGCAGTGAGTTTCAAACTTGAAATCATGAGGAGGCCGGACTGAAAGTCCCATGCTTCCACCGACTGAGCTAAGCCCTTGGGTTTTTTTTAGTAACTTATTTGAAATGTTGATTACTTGTTGCGATTCTCAGGGACTCGATTTTGTGATATCGGAGGCAAGAAAGTATGGAGTTCGTTTAATTTTGAGTTTGAGCAACAATTACAAAGACTATGGAGGCAGACCTCAGTACGTGCAATGGGCAAGAAGTGCTGGCGTGTCCGTTAATAACGATGACGATTTTTACACAAATGCAGTCGTCAAAGGCTACTACAAGAACCATGTGAAGGTAAAATTATGGCTAGGAGATCGAGCTGCTTGCTTCAGATTAATTTCATTTGCAATAGAACTATCATGTAGAAATTAATCAAAACCAATGTATGTGCTAACTGTTAAATCGTCATTTGTCTAAAAAGTTTAAGAAGATCGAAAATGGTAGACTTAGTATTTTAAATTATATTCTAATATTCTCTCTGATCACGTTTGAGCTCAAACTCCCTCTCAACAAGTAAAGTCCAACACTTGAAACTTTAAACTAAAATGGAAGGTGAATTTTGGAGATAGGGTTCGAAGTCGATCATGACCATTGACTCTGATACCATATTAAATCACAACTTGTTTCAAAAACTTAAGTTAATAAAAAATGATATAATAGAGTTAATCATTTAAATTATATTTTAACAATAACAAGTTGCCTCGCTCATTTTTGTTTTTTATTTTTTTTCCCTTTTTTTTTCGGTTTTATGTATGGCTTTGTCACAGAAAGTGCTAACAAGGATCAACACAATCACTGGAATTGCATATAAAGAAGATCCGACGATTATGGCTTGGGAACTAATGAATGAACCGCGCTGCCAAGTTGACAACTCTGGCAAGACCATAAATGTGAGCCATTAGCACCCTTATTGCTTGACGATTTTCCGGCTTATGTCAATATATAGATAATCTTGTAAAATTATTGTATTAATTCAAACAGGAATGGGTTCAAGAGATGGCTTCCCATGTTAAATCCATTGACAACAAACACTTATTGGGAGTTGGCATGGAAGGTTTCTATGGAGACTCAATTCAGGATCGAAAGCAATACAATCCTGCAGGTTCCCAAGTTGGAACAGATTTTATAAGCAATCATCTCATTCAAGAGATTGACTTTGCAACCATTCATGCATATCCTGATGCCTGGTAATAAGCTCTGATTCTTCAGAAATGTTCACTAACAGTACTCTCATCTTACTAGCCAAACTAACCCAAATTTTGGCTAGCCAAAATGCTAAAATGGGTCTAAAATGCTCTGCATTCGACTCACCAAATTGCTGAAATATTTGGTGAGCATAAAGTGAGCACTGTTCATTCAACAATTCTTGTTTTTGCTTGTCTTTTTTAAGGAATGGATAAAGAAAGAATAAATAAATCCTTGAAAAAATAATATTTAAATTAAATAGTAAAAGTTGATATTAAAATGCTAAGTCGGATGTAAATATTTTGAAAAAGTAGTTAGCTAAAATAGAGAAATATGATTTTTTTTAGCTAAAAATAGAGTAAATTTACAGAGTCGGATGCGAATGCTTTTTATATTTTTGAAATCCTTGTAATGTACAGGCTTCCAGGACAGAGCGGTAACGCACAAATGGCATTCATACAAAAGTGGTTGACAAGTCACTGGACAGACTCGAGGAGTATCTTGAAGAAGCCATTGATTTTCGAAGAATTTGGAAAATCAAAGAAAGATGCAGGTTATAGTGTAAGCGCAAGAGACGAATTCTTGAACACTGTTTATACAAACATCTACAACTTGGCCAGGAATGGAGGAACAATGGGCGGCGGTCTAGTTTGGCAAATCATGGCTGAGAGGATGGAATCGTACTACGATGGATATGAGATTGTTTTGTCCCAAAACCCATCAACAACCAGTGTCATGGCTCAGCAATCTCGTAAGATGACGGCTCTTCAACATTCATTGAATATCTCAGAGCAAGATCATCATTGAGGCAAGCGAAAATTTGATTAGTGATTATGAAGCACATACATATATATATATATATATATATATATATATATATATATGTTGGTGTGTGTGTGTGTGTGTGTGTGTGTGTGACGAAAAAGATTCACAAGGGACCTCAGCATTAGGAATAGGAATTAGGGTTTCAACAAGATAATTAGAAGATGAAATTATCGAGATATACTCTTCATGTTATTTTTGTCCTCACTGAGTATTATGCGAGTATTAATCAGAAGCAGCATATTTTCGAATGCAAGCAATTTCCCTGTTGCATATTTGCTTTCTTCATTTCCCGCACAATTCTGTACATTGGGGGCGTATGGAGGTCCAACCTCCACAGGGGTGTCTGTCATGGCTCAACCTCCATGGCCATGGAGACGGAGTCACAACCATGGAGGTCAACCTCCATAACCCCATGGCCGTGGAGAGAGAGGAAACCAAAAAGTTTCTATTTAAAAATTGACACAAATACTGAAGAAAAGAGTATTGAATTGAGACATGATCGAAATTCAAGTCTTGAAATCAAAAAATTTAAAACTCAACTCTTAAAACCGAAATGGGACAGAACTCGAGAGATATATATCAAACATTTTTCCCTAAAATAAATCTTCATGGCCACCTGATTTAAATGTTTGACAGTCCCCTTTTGAGAAGCCAAATGTAAGTAGTCACAATCGACGTACGTACTCGTACTTTTGAGAAAATAGCAGCCTATAAAACTTCCAACTTTCTTTATTATTTCCAAACCCAGTAATTGAAGCTGGGACTCTTTCGAAGAATACACTATCCTGAAGTATATTTTCAACATCTAAATGATACAAAATTCAAAAAGAAAAATTATGAAGAGAAGTGTTGGGTGAATCACAAAAACCTACAAGCCAAGCACAACAAACAATTACATAACAAACCTTGCCATCCCGGAGAGCTGCAAAACGTGGCCGGCATATTTATACGGACTGGCAAACACTTTACAAAATCTGTCTCGCAGCATAGAATGGCTGATCTAAAAGCATTGATCCACAATCTCTTCTTCCTTTCACTTTTATCTTCTTAAAATATAATAAAGGTACAACCCTCCCTGCCTATCATAGCAAATCCAAAAGGGGTGGCTGTTCAGTTTGTGATTTGGCATGACTAGCCCGAGAGGCTGAAGAGGCCACCCTTCCTCTTCCTCTTCCTCTACCAACGGCAGTTGATGGGGGTGGAGCAAGTCTAGGCGCAAACTGATCATTCTTGCTGGAAGCAAATATGGATCCAAGATCTGTTGATTTCTTATCGGTGTAAGTACCTGAAGCTGGTATACCCTGACTCTGCTTCAGAAATCCAATAGAACTTTGGGCGGTAAGACCCCCACTTCCCAGACTACCGGCACTCTCTGTTAAATTCCCTTGATTCTGTCTTATTGGCTCAATAGAACTGTGTGTGTCGAAGGCCCAACTGTTATTGCTGTTCATTTGGAAGCTCATACTGTTTGGTGTACTCGAGATTGGATAAGACCCATTTTTGTTAGCGGGCTGTCCTATTGTACCATTGTTGGAGGCTCCAGCCCCACTTACCGAGCCAGTAGGCCGTGGAGGCCAATCAGCAAAAATATCTATATCGTTGAAACTTGAAGTGGACGACGTTCCTGCATTCAATTGTTTATCGGTGTCTCCTAACTGGGGGGTAACCCCAGTAGATGCCCGAGGAGGCCACTCAATATCAACCGGAGGACATGATAAAGCTGTTTGCTGACTAGATACTGCAGGTGTCGTCGAGAATTGTGATTGCAGTGAATTTACTTGAATTGGTTGAAAACCTAGATCAGGCCGAGTGGAGGGAATATTGTTTCTAGAATTTTGGAGGGAAGTTGCAGTTCCCTTTGTGGTTGGACCCCAATCTTCATCCCATGCCGGGCTGCTCTTGGTTGTAGACTTGACAGTTCCACTTATTTTGCTCAAGGGTTGGGACAGAAGCCCATTAACAGAAGGAGATGGTTTCACTTCTGGGATTCCAGAATCAGTCACAGTAACTCCCCGTTTTTCTTCTATCTTCCTGTCAAAAAACCAAGATGCCACAAGTGATCTCATCATAGTCACTTTTGCTCATGATAGCACATGCATGGGCACAAATATAGTAGTACCTGAGAATATCCTTGACAAAGAGCATATATTTAGCAAACTGCTGAACATTTAACTGTTGAGCCGTAAGAACAGGCATGAGTAGTGGAAGGACATGCTCTGCAACAAATTCTACTCCATACTGAACAAGATGAATTGAGCATCACAAAAATTAGCTGTCAATATATGCAACAATTTTCTGCCTACTATTCATGGATGCCAGCTGAAGACTCAAAAGGAACAGCCATGTATTGAAGATTGTTACCTGCTTGAGTATTGAGTTTGCAACACCAAGGGTACACATAAGGGTAGGAGCAGAATGGTCAACAGCTGTACAACGTTGAATTGTTTGCAAGATTTCCAAAACAGCATGTTTATCCAGTGTGGTAACTAAATCTCCTAAGCACAACAAAGCATTGACTCGCACCTGTAAATGGAAGCAAACCCAAAAATTCAGATTAAAGACTTATATTTTGGCCAAACCACAAGAAAAACAAAAATGAAACAACACAATTACTCCATTCAGATGGCACTTTTGAACTGGTCACAAGAATTAAGTGCAATAAGAAGAGTTCACATTGCTAATTAATCTAGCTGCAGCATACCAGCTAAAGCATAACTATAAACAAGAAACATGTGAGAATATTATTTATTTAATTTCTTCCGTTTATGTTGCACCAACATTTTTCCTGATATCCCATGGAAGGAATTCTTGAATTACAGGTATTAAAAAGTTAGAATTTAGGAGTACAAATAGCGAGATGAGAGTCATGAAACAGGTAATCTTTTTCTGTTTCCAAACATGCTAAGGTCCAAATGTTTGCTTCCCTAGTTTCAAATTTGTTTTTAATGAGAATTGCTTCTCATCCAAAAGGACAATTATGGAATATCACCCTACAAAATACTCAATTCAGCAATTGGGATTCAAGAGACCAACTCAGGCCAAACAATCACCAACGATGAGGAGTGCAGAGTGACTCCGACTACCAAAAACGAGAAGTGCAGAGTGACTCGCACATAATCTAAATGATAACTGGTGTAATGAGAGGACATATACAAAAGTTACGTAGTCATCTCTATACAACTGAAATTACCATTAGTCCATTACTGTAGAGTTTCTGGCTAGATGCAATGTTCTTAGCTAAAGGGTAAAGGGCTTTGGGAGGATAACAAGTACCGTTTGCAATATTCAGCAATCAACTTTCAATTAAGCCAATATCCTACAGCCTACGTACAGAAAAAAGCAGAGAACTTCAAAGCATAGTGGTCAGAATGTCTATTTCTTCGGATATCATACCAATAGAATACAACCTTGATAAGATATGATATATAATGGAAAGAACATATTTCTTACGATCTCAGATGAACATGCAACTACAACCAACTAATATACATAAACAGAAAAAAATGCAAACTAAACAAATAAGTAAATATACATACCGCAGCAACTGTTGTTTTAAGAGCTAAGCCATGAACACGAGGCAAAATCGCTTGTTTTGCTAGCTGGCAAGAATGAAACATGTAAATATCCATTAACATCAGTGCCTCCGCCATAAAGTATGTCAACAAAAGGAATATAACATCTAATTATATTATATCTTTTCGTCTCTAGCATTCTTTTTGTTTTTGTTCTTTTTTGGGTTGTTTTTGGGGGGAGGGGCTGTTCTGGGGCTAACATAAGATAGCTGTGCCAATATGTAAATTTGAACATATGAAGAGAATTCAAAAGAGAGAGTTCTGCAAATGCAAGAGGTATCATGAAATAGCACAGTGGAGTTATGCTGTGTTCTCCTATATTTTGAAGCTGTTACTGGATTGAGGGTGAATTTGGAAAAAGAAGAACTAGTTCACGTCGGGGGTGGGAGATTTGGCCAAAATTATTGGTTTTAAGATTAGTTCTTACCTATGAATTGCTTGGAATGCAATTACTGAGAGGACAAGGGGAAAACTAACATAAGTAGAAGTTATATCTTTCTAAGGGAGAAAGAATTACTCGTCTGAAGTACTCTCTCGAGCTTGACTATTTATTTTCTCTCTCTTTACTAAGCTGGTGCGTGTAGCAAACAGAATGGAAGATTGCTTACTCGCCTATACAGAAAAGAGGCTTAGGTATTAGAAAACTGAGCACTTTCAATCACACTTTCTTGGGGAATGGTTGTGGCGGTATGGCCTGGAAGATGATCTTTTATGGAAACAACTTGTGATGGTTCAATACAAGCGAGGGGGCATTGGATATCAAATTCAGTTAGAACAAAGCATGATGTGGAATTACAGAAGGGTATCAGCGCTTGTTGGGATTTTTTTTTTTTTAATACGTAAACTTTCAAATAGGTAAAGGTAGGTGAGTCTACTTCTATATGGAAGTAACAGGAGGTAGAGTGCACAGTTGCCCTATCTTTGTGAGAGCAGTATAAGATTGGGAATGAGAAATAGTAAACTCTTTGAATGACCAAATGTGTTAGCAGACGACAAAATGTGTTGGAAATTTCCTGGCAACGGTATTGCCTATGCTCAGTCTTTATATATATATAAGTGATCAAAATATCCTTAAAAGCGTAAGGCACCCTAAGTACACAGGAAGTATATAAGACAAATCACCTATCTATGAGCAAAAAAAACAAGAAAATCATGATAACTAATCTCTAAAGGATAAACAAAAGCAGTTGTTCAAAGATACAGAATATGGAAAAATAAAAACTAAATCTCCTCCAAAGTCCTCTTACAGTAATTAAAACTTTTGTCATTCATTTCTCTCTATAAACACCATAGAAGGCACAAATGCACCATCTTCCACACAGCAACACTCCGAGAGCTGCCATCAATCCACAAACAAGCATACAAGTCAACTACTCGTCTAGAGTGTTGAGAACAAGTACATCCTTTTCCAACCTATCAAACAACACTCAATCTTTGCAATAACACCGTTCCAAATCGAATTGGCCTTAAAAGGAGCTCCTAACATAAGGCCAAGATACTTCAAAGGCAAAGAAGACACCCCACAACTCAAAACACTAGCCAACCCATCAACATTATGAACATTTACCCACAGGAACCAAATATGATTTGGCCAATTTAACTTTCAAACTAAAAACAGCTTCTGAGCATAAGAATAAGGCACGCAAACAACGGATGTGATATGAGTTAGCCTGCAGAAAATCAAAGTGTCATCTACAAACAGAAGATAGGAGAAATGAAGCATATCAAAGTTCCTAGACCCCACAGAAAAAGCCTGAAAGAAAGCTCCCATCAACAATTTTACTAAGAGCCTCCATAACAATGGCAAAGTGCAGAGGAAATAGAGAATCTCCCTGTCTCAGACCAAGGGAACTACTGAAGAAACCAAAAGGGGAACCATTCACCAAGATAGAAAAGTGCACCGAATAAATACAATGCACTATCCAATTGCACTATTTCTCCCCAAACCACACCTCCTTAACAAGTACAAAAGAAACTCCTGGTTAACATGATCATAGGCCTTCTCAAAAGCACAACTGGAACACCATATCTAATCCAGCTATCCAAGCATTCAATAGCTACACGGACAGTCTAGAATTTGCCTGCCTTTGACAAATGCATTCTAGGGTTTTGAATAATCTTCTCTACAATCCTTTTCAAACTATTGGCTAGGACTTTTGCAAAAATCTATAACCCCAGCCACAAGATTGATAGATCTAAAATCTTTAAAAATCAACCGCCACAGGCTTCTTTGGAATGAAAGCAATAAAAGTAGCATTAAAGCTTTTTTCAAACTTACCTCAAGCATGAAAATGATGGAAAACCCTCATGACATCATCTTTAATCACATCCCAAATGCTTGGAAGAAAGCCATAGTAAAACCATCAAGGTCCCGTGCCTTATCACTATTCATACATGTCACCACCTCCAACACCTCAGATTCCTCGAACTGTCTCTCTAGCCAATTGGCCTCCTCAACAATAGAGTTGAAAGTGAGGCCATCCAACCTAGGCCGCCAACTAAACTGTTCGAAAACAATTGGTTATAGAAAAGTACAATGTGTTCCCTAATCTTAGAATAATCAAAGGACATTGATCCATTAACCAACAACGACTCGATGGAATTGTTTCTTCTATTCAAGTTAGCCGCTCAATGGGAATATTGTGCATTTGTCCCTCTCCCTTAGCCAAAGAGCCATCGACTTTTGCCTCCAACTCATCTCCTCCAAAAAGGTTACCCTCTCCAACTCACTAATAACTATGTCTTTCATCCGTTTCTCTTTATCACATAACACTCTCTTCCTCCAAACCATCAAGAACACTTAAGTCCCCCTACAAATTCTTTTTCGAGGAGCCTTCAAAATGATAGGAAGACTGCCACTCTTTCAATGTCCACAAAACCTTTGGCCTTCAACCACATTCTCAAACTTGAAATATCTTCTACCACTCTATATTCCTTCGCAATCGAGGAGAATGGGATAATGGTCCGAGCAAAGTCTAGGCAACCACTTTTGAGACATTTCAGGAAAATGGGCTTCCAGTTCTAGAGAGACTAGGAATTTGTCAATTTTGGACCAAGTGGGGGGATCCCGATTATTGGACCACAAAAAATTTCCCCCTACAAGGGGAATGTCCATAAGACCCTGATCAAATATAAAGTCTAAGAACTCAACCATAGCAGGACAAAAAGAGCTTCACCCGATCGTTCACAAGGAAATGAGTGACATTGAAATCACCCTCAATGCACCACGACAAATTCCACTAACTAATCAAGTAAGCCAATTCCTCCCATAAGCCCCTCCTACCACAATTGGAATTAGGCCCATTGAAATCATCTTCAACGTTCCTAAAGGTGCAAGCTACAATAAACTCCCCTACACACTCGTCAACTTTCTCTACCACCCTTTTATCCCACATAATCAAGATACGAACGGAGGGCCCTCTAGATGCTGAGTAACACCAATCCACATTTTCACATCCCCGCAAGCTACACAAAACACTGCTGGAAATGAACTCCAATTTAGATTCCTACAAACAAATAATATATGCCTTCCATTGTCTAAGCAAGTTCCTGACTCTAAGGTGTTTGTCAACTTCATTCAACCCTCTCACATTCCAAGATAATCCCTTAGGCTTCATAACAACCAATAATCCTTCTCCCTAGCTTTACCTCGACTTGTACTACCTCCTTTAGAATCATAGTTGATAGAGCAAGACAACCTTTTTAACTCTATTTTCTTTATTACCCAACTTAGAGCTAGAGCCCAATGTGCTATGAGAATGACCCGTTTCAACGGTAGTTAGCAAGGCCAAAATTTCTTCTTCAAAACCCTCACACAAAATCCCCACACAGTGCCTAATTTCCTTCACTTTCTATAAAACCCGGCAAGAACTCAACAGGATGGAATCCACCCCATAAAAAACTTCCACATCCAAGCAAGGCGGAGTTGCATCAACAACAGAGACATTCCTATCCTCAACACCCTTGGCACTCCCCTCCATCTCATAGGAAACAACAACCTTTCCTTTGTCGGGTACCAATACTGCCCCCAAACGTCCTCAAGAGAGGAAAGTGAGGAAGTAGGAGAAAAATTAGGCAAAAGAATTTTTCTCCTGCTAACAACCAGCACCCATTCAGAACTGGAAGGAGCTGAGTCGACTCCTAAAGGGCCCATACCAGATGCCTGATACTTTCCTAACACTGCAGCCAAAGACTTAGCCCTCATCACTTCCTTTATCAGACAAACAAGGTAAAAAAAAAAAATACTTTACAAGGCCCAACTTGCCGAAACAAGCTTGCAACCTCTCCTGAGAGCCCAGTTCTAAGAGGGACCAGAGCTACCACATCGCCAGCCGTGTCTAATGAAGAGGGGAGAGGAAAGTGTTGTGCAAGAGCAGCTAGGAGCTTTTCCTTGCACGAAGGGACTCTGGCCAGTGCAGCCCTCCCCCAAGGTTTGCCGATAAATTCTGGGTAACTCTCGCGCCATCAATGATTGCCGGTGTAGACACCAGTGCACCGCTAGACTAGTTGGAGCTCAAACCCATGTGACCCGCTACGGAACCCAGGTCTCCGGACCAGCATCCTACACACCCATTTCGCCAAGGGCATAATTAGGGACTGCTGTTGTACATGCAGGTGAAATGGTTGAGAACATAGATCATCTATTACTTCATTTGCTTTAGTTGCAACAGATTTACCGTCCTTCCTTTCGTGGTATTTGTTGCGAAATGTGTTATGTTGAAGATAGTCTTTGCTGGGCTTCAACATTGGTAAAATAAACCTAGTTCATAAAGAAACAAAGATGCGGCACCATTGTGCCCCATGTGGACGATATGACGGACTGAAGAGAGCATACGGTAGAGGGGGAAGAGCTTTCTATTAAGAGAATTAAGTCTAGGTTTCTGTGATCCTGTTCTTTTGGATGTCAAACCGAAATTGTCCATTGATTTTACTTACAGTTTTGGATTCCTTGTGTTCTTCATCGTAATACTGTAAGGATACTTTAGCATATAGATGCTATACTTAAGTTATCTCCTTTTTTAATTCTCTATGAAATGACCTTTTACTTTTCAAAAGAAGTTTATCGGTTTTTTTTTTTGATAAATAATTCATATCATATTATATCATATAAAGAAGTTTATCAGTTATACTATTAATCTGTCAGATATGCTCTCCTTTGTGCAACAGGATCAGCTCCTCTTTTTTTTCTTGAGTCCTGTTTCTTACACATTTAGTTCTCATGAAAGTTACTTGCATTAGCGGGAAAAAAAATGAGTAAAAAGTAAAAATGAGCCTTATTTACACCAATTCTCATAGTTTCTTTTCTTTGAAACCTTATTCTCGCAACATCAATGAAATTATCCCCAAATAAACTACTGATGTGACTGCGACACATCCAAAAATCAATAGCTACAACTAACTTTTTGCTTTTTTTTCCTCAAAATTTTAATCTCAGGATGGTGTCACTAGATATCTGCAAGCAAAATATGCAGTGCCAAACAAATGTATGGCCATATTAATAACTCATATGACATGAGCCATTATAATAAATTATTAGTATAGTCAAGTCAAAAGAGAAAAATAATATTATGTTACCATTGAAATGATATTCAACTAACAATATAAGAGAGAGAGAGAGAGAGAGAGAGCCTTTTCTTTTAACAAGTTTAAAGTTAGACTGATGCAAAGACTACACGTGATCTACTTAAATGAGGTTGTTTAAGCGAAACATTCACAATAGAAACACAGGTCTCCTGCATTCTAATACGACACATCTAGACAAATGTAAAAAGTTGCAAGCGCACTAAATGGAGCCGAAATAGACAGTCTACAAAAGATTACCTAAGGGAATCATCATAACTGCAGTTGGTACTTTATGCAAGGACTGAAGGAAATTATGTTCGACGACTTTTTTATCCTCAAAGAAGCAACCCAGAAAAATGGATGATAATATCATTTCAGCAGTTTATATATTTAAAACATCTGAGGTACAGATTTGCAAACACATGTAATGTCATCAAAATAACTCTAATTAAGAATGAAAAAACTACTCTAAGAATAATAAGCGGCAGTCACCTGCGGATCCAGTTGCTTAGCAAGGGATACAGATTTTTTCAAAACTTCTTCTTGGATTCGAGGATCGTTATCATCATAAGCCCGAACAATCATAGGCAGGACATGTGATACTAAGTGCTCCTGACTAGTCTACAATAATCACAAAAAGAAACTATTTTAATTGTGTTAAGTTCAAGATAGTAGGACGTTCATCAAAGGGAAGAAAAACCTAAAAAAATAAAAAAAGGCAGCGGCTTCATTCCAGGGTGAAGCTGTCTCAACTAGAACAAGTAGAATCGCAATTAGAGATACAATCAAGAAGCTGTTGGCTATTTCTGTGTAAAATGAAAGAGAAATCCAGCCCAAACACCAAAGTTTGCCAATAAATCTAAAATATATATCAAGCTTCCTCCACTACATGGAAGGAAAATATCAAAATGCACCAACCTTTTCACTGGTTATTAGTTTGAAAGGTTTAAAGATCTAACTATCAAATGTTAAAGTTGCAACTCACAATTCTTATAGCATGCATTAGTAGTAAGCTAGTCCAAAGTGTTTTATTGGAAAAGCGAAAGGAGCTGCTAGTCCATGGATGATTAAAAGGGCTAAAGTTTCTGTGTCCACACATATCGAACAGAGGTACGGTTCTGACACAGGCGAATACGTGCCCATGAATTTTAAATTTGGATACTTTCAAATATGAGAGGATACTTTAGTGATAGAGCTGAGACACATTTGGGGTTCAAAATAAAATTTTCTTGATAGAAAACAGAACAATAAATGCTATTTTAATGGGTCAATGTTAGAAAGGGATCTAAATGCTTTATCTTGAAACATTTGAATGACAGAACAGAAAATTGATTGATGTTAATTTGGAGACATTTGTGAATAGGAAATCTATAAAAGCTACACATGGATGATAAATATGTTCTTTTTTCCTATATTTCACTGCTTTTCTAATTTCTTAGAGTTTCTTGATTTGTTTGTGAATAGGAAATCTATAAAAGCTACACATGGATGATAAATATGTTCTTTTTTCCTATATATCACTGCTTTTCTAATTTCTTAAGAGTTTCTTGATTTGTGTTTTTCTTTGCTTCTTGATTGATATTTCTCTTGTATACTTCTCGTATACTTGGGTTGCACCTCTTTGTGCGTTTTTATGAGATTGAATTACTTTAAAAAAAATATGTTTGTTTTAAAACTATTTTTTTGCTCCTATTCAGGCGTGTCTCTTGTATACTTCCAGTGTACTAGAGTTGATCTTTGAAAAGGAAAACAAAAAATCTTGTAACCAACTACGCCAACAAGAACAGTTCTGCCAAAGTAGTTAAAGGACTACATTTGAACTTTTAAAGTCATCTAGGTGCACCTCCTAGACGATTTATAACCTTCCATTTGAGCCTTGTGTTATCAAGGAACAATATGATTTCATTGCTATAAATATGGATTATTGAAAGAATAAAACATGTATGAAGTATTTTGATCATAGCAACTCATCTTAAGCACTTATAGACATTTCCATGCACATAAGATCCTGTTATTTAATAAAAGTATTCTAGTTGAACGCCTCATATTGATAGTTACCTTGTTGATTATAAGGTCTGCATGCTTTACAATCAGTAATAGTGTCTCGCCTGCAGCAGTGCTCAGTACGGGAACAAGAGCTGGTAGTGTTGATAGCTCAAAATCATTTTTATCCTACAAATTTTAGGACATGAATTCATTTTTCAGGTAAAATATCAATTCCTGATCTAGATAGATAAAACATACAAGAGATTCAGTATAATATGCAGATCCTTCTTTCATTTTTTGTTTGAATCATGATGAGCAGTAAAACAATAATATTAGTCCTTAGTCTCACTGTGCATGATTATAACTCTGGAAACAAAATGAATTTGCTGATAAGCACAAAACTGCAAGTCAACCCCCACCGTTGAAAATACATTCGGTTTGGAAGGGAGATTAACAGCTTCAAGAGTCTTCTAGTAAGATCATAATATAGCATGTTGATACAAAACTCAACCCAAAAACTTAAGCCAGTAAATTTTGGCCCAACTATACTATATTAACCTCTCACACTTGTTACATCTTTCCAATGTGAGACTTAACATTTTTACGCTCACACATATGTCCGCAACAATCTCCCTCTCACATGTGAATCCATCATCACATCTCTACACTCCACCTCAAATGGAAGTTTTATTAATCTTATAGGCCATCTTCAGTCACTTGTGTGCTATCTAGGCTTGCTTGCGCCATGCACCTTTGCTCCTACTTGAGGGGCTCTTGTCCATACCGACATCATGCACCTTTGTCCCTACTCAACAAACCCTCGACCGTGCCATGCGCACCGTCCCCACTTGCGAAAGGGACTACTATCATCCACCACACCTCATACTACGATCGGCTCTAATACCAATTATTAAGGAGATTAACACCTTGGAAGTTTTCTAGTAAAATCATAATATATCATGTTAGAATGTCACTCAACGCAAAAGCTTAAGCTTATAGATTTTAGCCTAATTATGCTATATTAAACTATTTACACTCGTGACATTTTTCCAAATTGGAACTCAAACTTTTTACACTTACACATGTATATACAACACACTCTATGTCACAAGTCTTCCATTCAAAGTGAATTGGACAAGCGATCCCACCCTCCCAATGCAAAACTGATCAATATGCATATGACTTATAAGCTCCTTGTCAATCACTAGGCAACAATTATACTGAAGGCCTAACTGTTATTTCCCTCGTTGCAAATGCACAGCACACATGATTTCTCCAGGATACATTAAAAAATAAATAATCAAGAGAATCAAGAATATATAGATTGTCCTCTGTATCATGAAAATATTAATCTGAGATCTTCACCCAAACTAAAAGGCAATAAAGATAGTATGCACACCCTCAATGGTTGAAACAATTTAAAAGTGCAGGCGAAACAGAAAATAGAAGTTCACCTATGAATGTTTAATATCTATTATTACTTAAGTGGAAACAACGGTATGGATTTTTTTCTCAAAAACGAGAGACCATTCATCCAAGAAATTAGTATTAGACATCTGATGGAAGACAAAGATGAAAGTAAAGAAAAAGAAAAAATTGGGCCGGTGGCTAAAGGCAATCAAGATCATAGAAAATCGATCAAGATAGCCCTAAAAATCACAGGGGAACATAAGATATGGATTTGAACCAGGTTGAAAGCAGCAAGCATGTAAAGAAGCACTCAAGTTCTGGTGCAACCTTTTCAATTATGTAGCATGTTTGATCTTTTTTTTTTTTATATAAGTAATATAATCTCATTGAAAATTTGTATTGTCAGACAAGACACAAATTGATAATATACTACTAATAAAACAATGTTGGTGAATTTCAAGGTCTCCAATCAAATTGGAAATAATTGAAATTTTCTATTGTGCAGATTTGCGAACTGATTTCACTGCACCAACATAAATAAATAGTACCTGAGACTCTGCTATCGTGAGAACCATGGGCAGAATCATGGGTTGCATTACCAAATTCCGAAGTTCTGCACAAAGAGGAGGAAGTACCTGCACAAAAGATAATAAAAAAATATGTTCATGGAGATTGTTAACATGTTCCAAAAGTGGGAAAAAAAATTTAAAAAAAAAAAGGGAGAAGTTGCTGGAACGATTAATATGTAGCCCATTAAGCTGAACCTAGAAACTGCACTAATCAAATTGCAGTATAATAGTACATATCAATAGGACAAGAAAAAAAAAAAAAAAAAAAAAGCTCAAACCTTATACCGCAATACACGGGAGTCAAAATCTTTCCACATATCTGATAATGCTTTCAAGAATTCAGACTTCTGCATGTTATCTCTTTCCTGCAAGAAGAGAAGTTCGTCAATAGGAAAGTTTATTATAACCATACTTCACTTATTCACCATTAGAACTCTGGGGTGACAAGATCCCGGCCAGAAGCAAGTGATGCTCAATCTAATTAGAAAATGCATACAAGCATGTGGTCGAGGAAGCGAAGAGCACGCAACCTAGTGTCATTCCTGAAAAATGGAGAACCTGCAAAGAGAGAACAAGGATCTTAAAAACAATAAACAAACCCATACCGACAAAACATTTAATTCTACTTAGTTTAGTGCCATAACATTGATCAAGTGCACAAAACCCATTGCTAGCTGTAATGGGGGGGGGTTGTTCTTTGGCATTTCTGTTAAGATGATTGTCAACGATTAGAGAGTAGCACGATCCCATATCAAGACAGGAACAACTCCTACAGCATCGCAATGTTTACTTGACGGATGATCTATTAATGGCCCATGTCTTTGATGAATGGCCATGAATCCCGAATCAGATATGAATGAGCATCCACTATTTTCAGTCCTTTAACCTAAATAAAAGGAGAAATACAGATTTGTAGGCTTTTCGGGGCATCTCATATTTATCATGAAATTTCCATCTAAACTTGATAGATGGATTGCTCTTAATAATTGATAAGAGAAAATCAAACTCTCTAGAACTTTAAAAAAATGCTATTGATGAGGAACTCCTGTCCATCATGCTTTTCTTTTTTTCCTCCCATAAAATAATCCTCTATTTTTGTGTATCACAATGTTGTTTACTATTAGCTTTACTATCACATTGTTGTTTACTATTACCTTTACTACTAAATTACACCAATATTGATTAAAAAAAAAAAAAAGAGGAGAACAAAAGGATATCATTATAGGGTCCACACGGCTCCTGTTTTACCTGTAAAATCCATCGATGTTGGCCTGAAAGACTCATTTACAGAAAGCATTCGTTGCAAATCAGGAACTAACTCAGGAGGAATAGAGGAGAAAGCTTCATTGGATAAGTAAGTCAAGGTATTCGTGTACTGCAGAAAAGGAACACAAGAATTAACTATTATTAGTTAAGCCCAAAGCTTATTATTGTTATATATGATATTAAAGTCAATTTTTATGAAGCTGGGTCTACTTGTTCAATTTTATTTTTTGGATAACTTTACAGTCTAAACATTGTACAGCAGGTGCATGAAATACTATCTTTAATGGAAATCTTTTAGTTAAATTTGAAACAAAATATAAAAAATCTATATATATATATATAATATATATATATTTTGAATGTAATCTATTAAAAAGAAAGGCAAAGCCTCATACACGAAAACTATATAAGAAAAACAACCACAATTTTTTTTAAAAAAAAAAAAAGTACTTCTATTACAAAATGAGAGTTAAGTGATTTAATGTGTTAATTCCATACCGACTAAGCACATCTGCTTACACTTTTTGCCTTCCAAAAAAAAGTGCTTTTGGGGTGGCAGCCTACAACTTAAGTTGAAAAATTAGTGTTTGGAAATCCATTACATAAAGTGATTTTGGACCCATTAATTCAAATTTTTGTAGAAGTGCCAAATTGACACTAATCCCAAAATCGCTTTTGGATTCCTCAAATCACTTTTCCTATAAGTGCCAAAAAAACAGAACCTATCTTATGCTAACAAAAGCTACAGAAGACGGAGCTTTTAACATGCATAAGTTCATGCTTTAACAGATTCTTTGACATACACAACCTAACCAAATTGCCAGCACATCCAGAGTACAAAGTCAAAAAATCATGCCTCTGTAAATTTAAGCCCATGCCTATAGCCAAAACTTTATAGCATATGGAACTGAAATATCACAACTGAGACTCTTATGGGCCCCCCACCTCCTAAAATAAGATGGGCATTAAAGAAAAAGGCAGGACCCAAGATACGCATGAAAATGCCTATTTGCAGCGTAAATAAAGCTCACATCAAAAAAAATAAAAACCCACAAGGGGCGCAACTCTTCTGCCTGGTAAGTATCAAGAGCAGCACCAAAATTGGAAAAGTAAAGCCATGAGCGTGAGATCTTAATCTCGTAACAGGTATTTTCTGCCCATTCATTTTAAGACTGTTGCCCCTTGTGAAGTCTTTTGTACACACCCGTGTAGTATGAACCAGACCAGCTAAAAGCAAGGTGACTAGTTTACTGGTTGAACTGTGTCGTTTAGTCCAGTTCTGAGAACATTGCCCATATTTGCATAGTAATCGACGAAGTGAATGGACAAGAAAAGGCTGATGATCTTTAAACAAAAGTAAAACCAGATAGATTCACGTATCAACCATTTTATTTGTAACCAACAATGAAAGGGATTCTTACAAGACCCAAAAAAAAAACCCAAGGAAAGGGAGTCTAAACAAATTGTAAAGAAATTATAAAGAAAGTCCCTACATTCATATAGAAATGCACATAAAGGCAAACTAGCAGCCAAAAGTTAGAGAAATCCTCCTCAAAAGACAAATAAGCACATAACTATAAACTCTTTTCTTTTAGAAAATCAAAGCTAGTTTTAAAGGTATAGATCAATAACAACATCCAAGAAGAAGTTAGACTTATAAATTAAACATACCATCTTCACATTGTTGTGGCAATCAAACAAAGGCTTGCGAGCTATCAAGTGGTAGGCGAGGCAACCAAAACTGAAAATATCAGAAGAACGTCCAGCGGATGATGCTTTGCTCCGAACCAGTTCAGGAGCAGTATAATTCAGTGGTGGCTGAAGGGGGAGTACAGAATCTTCAACATCATATTCCTGTGCAATCCATAATATATCAAAAAACTATAGGTGCAAATCGCTTGTGATTAGAAATGTGTTCTTACACATTTCAACGATAGATGAATGAGCTAAACCTAAACTAAACCTCAAAAAAATCAACAGTCACACCAAACAAGCATAAGATGTCATAAAACAAAAACGCGCTAGTCACATATTCACTATATCCTAAAATAACTAATTAAGTTACAATTGAAACTCCCAGAAATAATTCGGAAAACCCAATGCCACCTAGTACACAACCAATAAGGGACTTAACACCCATGTAACACTTTCGCATTTCATGCCGTGGAACATCTCGGAGGTTGAATCAGAGGATGTGGGGGCTAAGGGTTACTCTGAGGGTCTGGTTAGTGCGATGGCGATCACCCCAATTCTAGGGATGTCTTTTGGGGGAAATGAGAAAAGGGTCATGGATTTGTTAAGTGACATTGAAGAGGGACAGCATCAAGAGGGCGTGGTTGAAGAATACGGGAGTTCTGTTTTGAAACCAAAGAGATGGAGGGAGCAGAAAAATTTGGAATACTCTCTCAACTTTGATGTTTGAGACATTGGGTCTAGCCGGAGTAAAAATAGGGCGTGTCTACGAATTTAGGGTTGCTTTGTAGGGGATGGGTTTTTTTGTGGGTGTCTTGGGTTTTATTTTCTTGGGTTCCTCTTGTTTTAGGGTTCCCTGTGTATACTTTCTGTGTACTTAGGGACTTCCTTTGCTTTTTAATAAAATTGCTTACTTATCAAAAAATCAACCAATACGGAATTTATACATATACATGATCATTTGAGATATCACAATCTCCCACCACTCATATCCCTAACCTCCTCTTCATAGCTCACATTACACTATAGTGCCTCAGCGCTACATGAAGTTATTAAGTCAACTCTAATACCATTTGTCATGATCCAGGGACGTGCTAACTGCATTTATGCTATACCTCAGAAGAACTAATCAAATTACAATTAGAACTTCTTGAAATCACTTATAAACTCTAATTCCACCTATACACAACCAATGTGGGACTGAGCACCCCAGCAACACCTTTATAATGCACCCATTCAATATGAAACTTACACATATTCACACAATTCAAGATACCATGTTATATAAATCTTAGAATTGTGCATCTAACTATACATAGGGTAGTTCAAAGTGCGCAATAAAACCACTTCAGAGTTGTTGCAAAAAGGCAATTGCTTGGATGGCAAACTAGTGGATAAAAAAAGAACCAAACGGGTAGACAAAGGGAGAAGAAGGCATTTATAGAATCATCAATTAATGGCACAACCATTGCATAGATAGGGAATAAACATCTCCTGTGAAAGCCTACGACTAAGGCAAGACCAAGCAAGAAACCTTTTTGGTCCAAGAACAAGTGTTCATGCTAGTTGATAGGTCCATAATATTTTATTTTCTATTACATTTAGGTTATTTTCATATTTCTACAATTGCTGCAGGTGGAACATAGTTGGTGGTCTTGGGTTTCATCCTATTAATAGGATCTTATTTAGTCGGTAGGTTTTATGCGTGGGCACTGGTCCAACCCAATTAGCATTTTGTTTACTTAGGAGGAGTTCTAGTCCTATTTGGAAGGGTAACTATCTAAAGTCTATACATATGTATCATTGTACTAAATGATAATAAGAACTATTTTGGTTTATAGAAGGTAAGCAAACCCTTTAATTACTGGTTTCCTAAGCCCACCTTTAGCATACATAGCCAGGTTTTCCCAAATTCATCTAATGTCACAAATAATAATCAGCAAGTGAGAATTACTGTATGTAACTATGTAAAACAGATATGATCATATCACTGAAATTAAGATTGAAAATACCACCTCACATGCATATAAACTATCCACTAGAGAAACTGGAACTTAAGTCTATTAAATGATTAAAGTAAAAAATAAAAATAAAAAAAGGAGCGAGGTAAAATCAATTTGAAGAATCTTTTATTTCCTCATCCAAACAAAAGGTTTCACTCACAGCATAATGGAAAGCCTGAACATTGGCCATATCGCCTGAGGTCTGATCTGTCGAGATTGCAAAACCAAATCCACCAAGCTTCCAAGCTCCACTTGAAGTAATAAGGACATTCTGCAGAGTATACACTCCATCATTGGAGGACATGCATATCCAAAATCTCATGGACTTAAGCTAAAACAACCAACACACACAAGTTTTTGACAAGCATTATAATTAAAAGATTCCATACAAGAGATATTTGGTCATTTGTGTTTTCCCTATTTGGTGTCTTGTAGGTGATGTCGAAGATGATTCAGATGCCCACATGTTGGCAAGAAAAAATTTGGTCGACTTAGTAGTGAAAGGTTTTGGAATCTGTTCCCTTGTTTGTGACATGGACAATCTGAAGCGAAAGGAATAGTAGGACTTTTGAAGGTGTTGAACTTCCTCAGCATATACATAGATCTTTATTTTTTAACATCACTCTATAATTGGATGACTGCTTTAGGCAGCATATGTTCTATGACTTTTTTGTAATTTTAAGATCTTTTGAATTTCAGATTATAATTCTTAGGAGCAGCTTTGATATACCCCGTGTATATGAGCTTCCTTGGCATATAATTAAGTCTTTCTTTTTAAGATCATTGTATGATTGGATGACTGCTTTAGGCAGTGTCTATTCCAAGACTTTTCTGCGATTCTTAGATATTTTAAAATGCATACTATAACTCTTTTAAGAGTAGCTTTTTCTCTTGTATATTTCATGTGTACCTAGGTTGTACTTTGCGTTTTTAATGATATTTCGATTATTTATTAAAAACACACACACACACACACATCTTTAAGAGTAGCTTTGATACACTCCCTGCGTATTGAGCTTCCTCCTCCTTTGGACAAGGCTATCTTTACTTACCAAAAAAGATAAATCCTACTTAAGCAGTATGTTTTTTCTTTAGAACAACTTGCCAAAAAAAAAAAGGAAAACTATAAGTATGGAACTCCAACTTACAAAAATCATCACTTCCACTTAGCTTGAAAATTGAAAAAAGAAATTAAAAAGAAGATAAGAAATTCTAACCTCAGGTGATATAGCCCGATGAATAAGACGTGCATTGTTATGGAGAAAGTCCAAGGATTCTGCCATCTGGAGCAAACCATGCTTAACCTCCAACAAACCCATTTCCTGTAAAAAAAATAAAAAATAAAACTATATCAGCAAACTACAGGTATGAGTCGTGTGACTAGATCATTTGCCTAGATAGAACGTGGTGAGTAAAAGATGGGCACTTCTTTATAGAATGACATTTACCAACAATAGCTGAAAAAATCACAGGCCACTACCCAAATTCCAAACAACAAATAACCAACAGAGCACATCCGGGACGGTCACTCTTTCCGAAGATCTAGTTATTTTCCTTCTTCGGCAAAATCTTGTTGAATCCTCATCTTGTAATTCTTCTTTTCCTCAGTCCACTCGAACACACCCATGTTGTGTTCAAATGTTTTAAAAGCTTTCAAATGGTTGTCCTATTCAACTATAGTGTGCATATCCAGTATCAAGTGAAAGATATGAAATCATATTTATGAACTTATAGTATTCATATTGGTGAAATCAATTGGAACCCAAGAAAAAAATTAACAACAGAAAAAAATAAATAATAAATAAATTAAAATAATAATAAACATCAAATAGTTGGGCATATCAAACAAGTGCCAAGTTAAGCAAGCCAAAAGCCCATCTATGAACTTTTTTTCTAAGTAATTCAATTCCATTAAAAACAGAGCAGGTCGCAACCCTAGTACACAAGAAATATACAAGATAAACCCCTAATATAGAGAGGGAAAAAAAAAAAGGACAAAAATTCAAAAACTCAGAAAAATTAGAAAAGGACATGCCATTGAACGCTGCTATCCATGTGTAGAGAGATTGTAACACCATCGTTTTCAGCTCTAACAATCCAATTTCTCGATCTTCAAAGCTCCTTGCATTCCGCTCTCTCCAAATACACAACATTAGACACAAAAGAGCCAACTACCACACTTCCAAAGCATTACGGTTTCCCATTTGTCCTCTCCAACCCATCAACAATTCTCTCACATTTCTAGGCATAACACATGTATTACCATGTCCTTAAACTTTCTAGAAAACATTATGTGAACAGCCAGTAGAATGGTTATAAAATCCCACAATATATAGTCTAATGATGTATTCACTACATGCCATCCCTCCTATATGTTGGAACAGACTACTCAAATGCTGTCTACATACAGGATATCCTACTTTGAAAAGCAAAGCTTTACATATTAAGACCACAAAAGACAAAAGGCTCATAACTAAGGCAAAACTGTGTATAGAACTATAGAAGTATATCCCATAATATAAGAAAATTGCGTAATTATATACTTAAGAGTGAGAAAAATAATTTTCTTAGGAAAAAACATTACAAGTTGGGGGGAAAAAACGGCAAAACCATAATAAATCTGGAATACACCCAAACCTTTACTTAGCAAAGACAAAATATACTGCATAGGAACAAAACAGTAGACCATTATTATCAGTTTTCATCCCTTGAGTCCATTACCATTGAAAGCTTTACGACCAATTTTCTGATGCTTATGTTATCGCTATCAAGTAGTTACCAGACTAATTATTTCTCTAAATAGCAGGAATCCTACCTTCAAGATCTAAAAAATGATAAATCACGTAAACAGTATAGTAAACTCTAACCATTGTTAAGGTGCTCTGGCATGAACCCGGGCATGTCAGAGCCATCATGGTATTAAATGGTCATTTTCTAATCACAAAGAAACATTCAAAATCAGACTGGCATACAAATTTTCAAGCGGGCATTCACTAAATCACTTACAAAAATTAAGATTCTTCAGATGAGCATCCACTAAAACACACAGAAACACTAAATTATTCAAGCGGGCATTCACTAAGCAAGGTATCACTTCACTCAAATTCATTAAACGGGCATTCACTAAATCGCACAAAACCATTAAAATTCTTCAGATGGACACTCACTCAATTCCACATAAGCTCTCGAATTCAACCAGGCATTAACAAAATCACATAGACGCATTCATTTTCGAAATGGGCATTCACTAAATCACATAGAAAGTATTCAGATAATCACACAGAAGCTCTCAAATTATAAACTGAATCTGAAATTCAACCACGAAAAAGAAAAATCCAATTAGCCCAGTAGAGCGAGCTTTGGTACCTACCATCCCTTTAAGCTCCTTAGGCAATTTGGGCACATTCTCGACATTCCCCAGCGCGTTGGCCACCGACGCAAACAGCGGCTCCGTCACCATGGCCATGGCATTCTTGCTCTCGTCCAGGGCCTGCACCACGTGCAGCACCCCGGGGTGCCTCAGCCTCACCAGCCTCCCAGCATCTGCCCGAATCAGGTCGAAGAACGCGTCCTCTGCCGCCTTTGACAGGCCCATGCGAGCGCGTACCTCGGAGAGCGCCCTCTTGTCCAGGACCCAGACGCAGAAGGTGGGGTACTGATGGGGCCGCGTGGAGTCACGCGCCTTGGCTGAGTACAGCCTCCAGGCGAGTCCCGGGCCCGCCGAGCCGATCTGGTCGAGGAGGTCGTAGTCCTGGAGGGGCTTGGGTCCGGTGACCTCCTGCACGGTGGTCTGTACGGTCTTCTCGATTACTGCAGCGGTCTTCGCCAGCGCTTGGGTGAGGGTTTTCATGTTCAGAGACATTTTGCTCTTCTATACGATGAAATCAATGGTTGGAATGCAAATATATCTATTTATATTTGTGAATTTGCGTATAATATATTTGAAAGAAGAAGAAGAAAAGAATGAGGAGACAGATGGAGGGAATTGAAGCTTCTTTTTGGATCAAAGAGGGCTGGGTTTCCACCTCTCTCCCTCTCTCTCCGCGTCTGGATGGGCGTGTGGGTTTGTTGGGGTTTCTTTACTGTTTTTTTTTTATTCTTAATCTCTCTCATTTGCTGTTTTCCGTTGGCTTGATTCATTTCCAATTATTTTCCTTTTGATTTGTTTGCTTAGGTGGGATGGGTCGGTCACACGTGGGAGCCACCACGGTGCGGATAGTGACGGGCTCGCTAAGCTTGGGCCGAAGCCCACTGTATAAAGAAACAATAACCAAACGGTCCAAACCAATAACGTTCACAGACATGAAAAATCTTGGAAATGACTATCTATTAAAATTGATTTTTGGGATCACCTCTTTTATTTTTTTTTTCATCTTTTTAAAATTAATGTAGTTTTTAAAATGGGAAAATGTTAGATATATCTTTAGGTAAATGTACGATTTGAATTCAATCCCCAACTTTTTAAATTATAATTTTAACTATATAACTTTTTACAAAATTTGAAGAAGGTCATTCCGTCAAAATTAGTTGAGTTTGTCATTAGATTTGAAAATTCCGTTCGTTGATATGCCAAAACAACAACATTTAGTGGAAAAAAAAACTACTATCTTCAAATTTATATTACATTTTGTTAAATTAAAAAATTTAAAAAAAAAAAAAAAAAAAAAACACAAAAGCAAGGAGGGTGGCTGAGCCACCCCCTTGGCCAATAAAGGGTGGCCAAACCACTCCCTGTTGGCTAAAGGGAGGGTTCGACCACCTCTTCAATTATATTTTTTTTTTTAAATGAGGGGGTGGCTGAACCACCCCTAAGGCCATTTGAGCCACCCCTTGCTTTTTTTTTTGTTTTTTATTTTTTTTTAATTTTTTAATTTAAAAAAAATTAATAGAAATTTGAAAAGAGTAAAAAAAAATTCCACCAAACAGTGTTATTTTAGCTGATCAACTAACGGATTTTTTAAAATCTGACGAAAGACTCGAAAATTTTGACAAAAGGACCTTCTTCAAATTTCTCGAGAAGTTATATAGCCAAAATCAAAATTTAAAAAGTTAAGAATCGAATTTAAATCGCGTTTTTACTCAGGGATTTATCTAACATTTTCTCTTTTAAAATTACCATTAGATTTGAGATGGATCACTTTTATATTTTGATCCAATTATTATTTTAAAAGTCACATCAATTTGAAAGCTACGTATAAGATATCGGGTTTATTTGATAAAAAAAATTTAGAAAACACTTCTTTGACTCTTTTGCTTTAAAAAATTTCAAAATTGCGTTTTGAGGAAAGCTTAAAAATAAAGTTTTTTCTAAAAAACTTTTTATGACTTTTTTTTATAAACAAAATCTCTATTTTCCAATGTAATCCCAAACAAACTATAAGTTAAACGATTTATGATTTTACATTGTCGATTCCGAAAACTATGCATCTTTTTAAAATATATTTTGATCTTAAAAACTATTTTTCAAAAGAAAGATGGAAAGTTTAAGGAAAAATGGGCTCATGTTACTCACAAATAATGGTTGGCTAGCTTTTACTTATGGAGTCATTAACTCACTTTTCTACTAGTAAAATTGTGAAATTTAATAAATATTGTTGAAAAGGGTGAGAAGGACTACGCCTGAGTTGAATAGAAACAATTTCATATAAGGGCCCAAAAAAGGAAAAATGAACTATGAGGTCCTTGTGGTATACCAAAAAAATAATTTAGTACTTGTAATCAAATTACATTAAAATATTTGACAGATTTCATTAAGTGACACGCCAGCCCTAATAAAATAACAACACGTGTCATTCTTAATAAAAAAAATTAAAAATATAAATCTATAAACTAAAAAAAAAAAAAAAAATTTAAAAAGGTGGGGGTGCAGCCCCCCCCCCCCCCCACCCCTCCCCTTTGTGGGGCAGTTGTCGGCAGCTACCCCCAGAGGTGGCCGAGAATGGTGGCAGGCCACCCAAAAGTGGTCGAGGATGGCACGCCGCTATCCTCGGCAGCTACCCCACAAAGGGGGTAGCCACCCCCACCCATTTTCTTTTACTTTTTCTTTTTCTTTTTTTTTAATATATATATATATATTTAGTTTTATAGATTTATACTTTTATATATTTTATTAATAATAACACGTTTCGTGATTTTATTAGTGTTGGCGTGACACTTGATGGTATTGTTAAATATTTTAACGAAATTTGACTCTAAAGACTAAATTGTTTCTTTGGTATACTACAGGAACATCTGAATTCACTTTGATACCACAATGAGTAACTTATAATTTAGACTTACCACATTGACTAATTTTGTATTTCTCCAAAAAAGAAAATCTCTTATGCCAAACATAGTCAGCACATTTGAATAGAAACAACTGTTATGTTTGTTAAAGTGTTTTTTTATTTTTAGTTTGAAAAAGTGTACATGTGACATAAAAGTGAAAATTATTTTTGTGTTTTTAATAATGTTTTGTGTTTAAGTTGTTTGTTAATATTTTTGTTTTGAGAAGAAAAAACAAAAATTTGAACAAACATTTGACCTAGTTGACTTTTGTGAAATACAAATTGTTAAATCACCACTTATCCCAAAAGCTTAAGCTGATAGGAAAATGTAAATTTAATCATTTAATCAATATTTTAGCACTTCCCTCACATGTGAGCTTAAACTTTCTTTTTAATAAATGATACCCAATATGTGAAATATTCAATTAAAATGAGAGAAAAATGATAGAATCAAAATTTGAACTTAAGATATTTTAAAACAAATAAAGAATGTTGAGTCCCTTTTCTATTTCCTTTGATACACTCTCAAATAGTTTATATGTAACTATCAAATATATTGGGACAAAAAAAAAGAAATTTATTGAAGGCAAAAATAGAGGCAATATTTAACTTAGCTAAAAATACAACTAAGCAATCTATTCCCTTTTCTTTTTATATTCAATCTGATACATTTTCAATATGAGAAATGTTATTCAGCATTCTCAAGTAGCTTTTCTTTAAAAAAAAATAAAAATTAAAGTAGATATGAATATACCACATAGACAACAATGCTATTTGAGAATACCGAATATAACATTTCTCTTTCAATATACAAGTAACTATAAAATTGAGGATCACATTGATTGAGGTAATTAGGAATCTCTAACCTTCCCTCCCAAAAAAAGAAAGAAAGAATCATTTAACGCAAAACACAAGCCCATTTGAATAGAAATAATATTTAGCTTAGGAAGACTATAAGTAAATAATCTATTCCAGTCATTCCTGTTTTATTACCTTCAATACACTTTCAATATGTGTGTTACCTATGAAACATATTGTGAGGAAACAGAAATAATGCTTTAAGCTATGAAAAACACGAGCCAATTTTGAATCAAGTAATCTTTAGTTGTGATAAAAGTAAAAGTAAGTAAATCTGTTCAATTTCTTTTCCTATGCTATCAAGATATATTAGAGCATTCACAATAAACTACTTAAATTTGATTTTTTTTTTAAATTTTTAACAAATAAATACTATTATTTAACAAACTCTTTATCAAATGTTAAATTTAACATTTGTCAAAAACTTTCTTTAAATCTAAAGAGCCAAAAAGTGAATGTTAGAACTTTTTTAATGTTCTTTCTCTCATAATTTTTCTTATTTATTCTCAATCAAAGTAGAATTTTAATGCAAAAAGTCTAAAAATTAATTTCATCAATAAAATAAAATATTTAATTAAAATAGAGAAATATTTATAGAGTTTGACATTTAGTAATTTAAAAAAGTGGTTAACTAAATCAACTAAAATAGATTTTTAAAATTAAATTTAAAAAAATTTAAAGAATTCATTGTGAATACTCTTAATTGTAGGCATGTTGAGAATCAAATTGATTCTGATAAAGGACAACTGACGGAATAGAAAAAGAAGGCCTCTAGAAAGGAATACCTTTGAATACAAGTAATATTTAGGTTAAGTAAAGTACAAGTAAATAATCTATTAATTCCTTCTTCTTTTCAACTCTTTTTTAAATACACTTCAATATATATGTAGTGTAACCATCCCATATTGAAAAATCAATACTATACTGTGAATTCAATATTTCTTTAAAGTAGTCAAGGCAAGTGAGGTAAGTCCCCCTATAATTGAAGCTTGTGCTTTTGAATAGATTAGTTTCAAATTCAGAATTGCACCTTAGAAGGGTCTCACGAATGAAACATTTTTTGCTCTTGAATTACCAAAAACAATGAAGAAGAAGGAGGAGGAAACATATGCAAAAATTGTACATGCTCATGAGTTATGGCGTATTTTAAGATTGATAGATATACAGTGCATGGTTTAATCATTTGGTTTTACTGTTTACTTAATGGCTTTGTCTCTTTCACATCAGGTATAGTAGAAGTACATGCTTAATTATGACCCTTCTCAATCACTAGCTACTAGTTTCACATCCTTGAATTATTTTTGCTTTTCTATCACAAATTAATAGCATAAAGTTGATATTTTGCTAGTCAGAATGTTGATTGTTTTGTCTTCAATCCCTGATGGGAACAGGAAAGAGTGTACAATATTATGAATCAAATTACACTCTCTGTGAGAAAAATATGGAATGCATGGAACATTCGGGCGATGGTTCTTCTCAGCCTCATCTTACAAATCACACTCTTCATCTTCGGAAGCCGTAGAAGATCCAGTGTCAAATCCTAGATCATATTCACTGTTTGGATTGCATACTTAACAGCTGATTGGCTGGTTACTTTTGCCCTTAGCAAGCTTACCAAGGCCCAACTTGATTCCAGCAATATTATTTCTCCAACTAACCAATTAAGGGCGTTATGGTCGCCATTACTTTTATTGCACCTCGGTGGACCGGATACCATCATTGCATATGCCTATGAAGATAACAAGTTGTGGTTGAGACACCTTGTTGGGATAGTTGGCCAATCGGTACAAGTAATTTATGTCGTCTTCATGTCTTGGACTGGTTCTTGGCTCTCATTCCTAACATTTCCAATTTTTTTAGCTGGAGTTATTAAGAATGGGGAGCGGGTCTTTGCACTTATTAATTCAGCAGGCGTTTGGCAGTTTGAAATCATATGGAAAGAGGTAAATCTTGGCGGTGAATATAACAATGGAAGAAAATGGATTCAGGCCAATCAGTTATTTTCAGCATTCAGCCCAAATATTTCGAATTATATCTCTTTGAGGGAATATTTCAGAGTTCCTGGGCCAGATTATGCAACGCGTCTCTTTTACAGTTAAGTTTAACTTCTTCAGTTTTTCAACAATGTGGCCAAGGAGACCACAGTGAGTGCATGTAGGGCGCTCCTTACGATTGTATTGTTGCTTTGATCCTGGAGGACGCAGCTGAGATGATGGATTGTATTTTGTGATCATCGCAGCTGAATTATGACTTATAGGGTCAAAGAATGTTGAAGAAATCTCCCTGTGACGCTCCTTTTGGAGTACCATTGAAAAGATCTTGTTGATCTGTGGCAGAGGATCCATAAGCAGGATCTGGCCTCGAATTTGTGCAAAAGATTCATTCAATCCCATTAGGAATTGAAAAACGTAAGTTTTCTTGTAATTCATTCATTAATGCAAGATAGAAAATTTCCGCAACTCTTCTCAATTTTGCATACTCTGTTTTTTTTTCCACAAACATAAACTCTTTTCTGAAAGTCTCAATCATGATGCAGCTTTGCTGTACAACAATTGGGAATTTCTTGAAAACCTAGACATAATTGAATTGTTTGACATTATAGAGATTGAGTTGGGTTTTACGTTTGATGTGCTCTACACGAAGGCCACCATTACTTACACAAGGCTATGACGCATCCTCCGCTTCATCAGCTGCTTTTGTTCCCTTTCTGTTTTGTTAGTGTTTTTCTTAGTTGTCTTCATGGAAGACAAGTCTTGTCATTGTTATGTTGACATTAGTCTCACTGCTGTGCTGTTGGTTGGAGCTGTTGGTCTAGAGCTGTTTGGTATAACTATGCCACTTCCTTCAGATCAGACAATGCTTTGGATATTAAAGCACCATGAGAAGAACCGGTTAGTATGGAAAATCTTTAAAAGCTTTCCTTGGCTATTTGCAGTGCATAAAAAGAAAAGGTATTGGTCAAATTCTATGGGACAATTTTCTCTGCTAAGTTTTTGCTTCAAATATCATAGACCAGGAAAGCTAAGTAGAATCCTAGAAATGTTTGGCATTGATAAAATGTTAAGTTGGCTTTGGCCCAAGAGTTTTGTGAGTGTTCCTCAATCTTTAAAGGTAGTGATCAAGGAGCTGTTATCTGGTCTACCTATTACTGCATCCAGAGGTGAGAAAGTGCTTGAAAAGCTTGGCTGTGAAGAGCTAAAATGGAGCTGTATGGAATCAGTCTTCGATGAAAGTATCATTACTTGGCACATTGCATCGGGCATCTGCTACCACATGAGTTCTGATGATCTTCCCAATGAAGCAATGAGAACAAGCAAAATCTTATCAGACTACATAATGTATCTTCTAATAATGCATCCTTCTATGTTTCTACCTGCACATCACTAGGAGTCGCGGCTTTATGAGCTTAATCAGGCTAGAAATATTCTGACAGAGTTTTTCAGGGAAGAAGGAACATTAACAAATATCAGGCAAGATTACGAATTATTTCTAAGAAAGGGACTTGATCATTCAAACCAAGATGCAGTATCAAAAGCCAAGTGACTTGCTGAAGATTTAATTAAAAAAGATAATAAGTGGGATGTCATACAAAATGTGTGGGTGGAGACGCTTTTTTATGCAGCAATTAACAGTGAACAAGATGCGGTAGCCAATTTCTCACTCACCTCTGGCTTCTGTTATTGCACAAGCGCGTGGCAAGTCAATGATTCTGGTTTTAATAAATTGTGTAGCTTTGCAAATATTAATATCATGTCTTGTTTTACGATATTGTCCATTGTCAATGAGTGTATTATATCAGGTTTTTCGATCTTTTTTTTTTTGGAAACTTCACAAACCCCCCCTGAACTGTCATGCCTTTTGCAATCCCCTCCCAATTTTTAAAACTTTTCAATTTAGTGTATTTAAGTTTTAATTTTTTGCAATCCACTCCTCCGTTAGTCAATTCTGTTAAGTTAGACGGTCAAAGGGGTGAAATAATTTTTATGCCCCTAACTTTTAAAAAAAATTACCAATTTACCCTTATTTTCGAATAAAAAATTATTAATTTTTTTTTTTGGTTTGGGTCAGACCCACGACGGGGCCTGGTTGTGACCCCGCCGTGGGTCTAGTGACCCACGCTGGGTCACGTCGTGACCCGCTTTGGGTCACGTTGTGACCCAGCGTTGGGTCATGCCGTGACCCACATTGGGTCACGCCGTGACCCAGCCGTGGGTCACCAGACCCACGGCGAGGTCACAACCAAACCCTGCTGTGGGTCATGATGTGACCCAGCGTTGGGTCACGCCGTGACCCACGGTTGGCCCACGTTGGGTCACGACATGACCCAACGTGGGTCACCTTTTTTTAAAAAAAAAAAAATTGAAAATTGAAAATATTAAGGATAATTTGGTAATTTAACACCCTTCAGTTAGGATTTAACGAAAAATCCTAACGGAGGGGGGGATTTTAAAAAATTAAAACTTAAATACACTAAATTGAGAGGTTTTAAAGATTTGGGGGAATTGCAAAAGGTATGACAGTTCAGGGGGGGTTTGTGAAGTTTCCCCTTTTTTTTTCCTAAGCAAATTTGAGAAATGATTCAAAGACTTACAAAAAATCTAAAAAAAAAAAAAGGGTGGGTTCCAACAATTCACCCAAAATGAAATAGGCAATGCCAAATTTAAAAATAAAAAATGGTTCTATAAATAATTTTAAAAGAATCATAAATGATTCTAAACGGATCATAAATAATTTAGTCTCTAAAGTCAAATTTCGTCAAAATATTAAGTAACACATAATTTCTCTATTAATTTTTCACTCATTTCTTTCTATCCAATTTCTAAATTTATTATTAAATTAGTAAACCTACATGTATCTCACATCAATTCAATAATAAAAATAGAAAGTCAATAAAAAGAGATGACTTATAAATAAATAAGAAAATTATGTGTTATTTTTTTAAAATATTTGACAAATTTTATTTAATGTCATGTCAACGCCACTAAATTAATAACAAATGTCACAATTCCACTAATGAGACAAACACCGTGATGGGTGATCGGAGCTGCCCCTACTTTTTTTATTTTTTTATTTTTTCTTTTTTGTGCTGAGAGTTCAGTTATGGCTGTTCTTTTTTTGATGAGTGGACAATTAATGGCTCTTACATTTCTTTAATTGTTTCAAAGGTTTTGTGGTCAAACCAAAACGTGAAGGCAAGAAGAGAAAAGACAAAAATGTGTGGCTATGGAACAACCGCACTTCTTCCTTGTGTGTGTGTTTTTGTTTTTTTCGTCATCAAGAATGTGGGGCAGTAGAACAACTAGGGGTGAAAAGGCGGTTGCGGTTAGTGATTATTGGCTATAACCGCAACCGCCTTAAGCGGTTACTCTAAAACCGTAATCGCCACCGCACCGCCTAGGGCGGTTAGCGGTTATAAAACTTAAAACCGCCCCGCTATAACTGCCTTTGCTAAAATTGGGCTTTTTTTGAATTTTGGGCCGATTTTTGGACTCATTTGATTTTTTTGGGCCCATTTTCTTGTCTTTTTCAGGGCTGAGTTGGGCTGAAGCATTATAAAAAAACTCAGATTTTTTTTGGGCCTATTTTCACGACGTCGTTTCCTTTAAAATTAATATATATATTTATTTATATATAAAAATAGGAAAAAATTATATTTAATTCCTAAGTTTTCATCAAATTTAAATTTAGTCCTTAGGTTTCAATTTTAAAAATGAGATCCTTAAGTTTTACTCAAGTTTTGAAAATGGTCCCTCTATCACTTTACTTTTAAAATTAATTATTTTATTTGTCATGTGTGTCTTATTTGATATACCAAGGTCTATAGCAACGTCAAAATTAATGATTTTTCCTTTAATTCTACAAATCTAAAAGATTAAGATGGCAAAGAAGATTATTTTGTTTTAAAGTTAGGTCTTTTGTTTTTTGTTTTTTTTTTTATGGATGAATTGGCGCTTAATGATATAACATTGATATTAATGTTGATATGAATACTAGCATATGAATTAAGACACAAATTATATATAGCAAACCATTCATTTTGATGAAAGAGTGATAGAAGGACTTATTTAAAATCTAGACAAAACTTAGGGACCATACTCTAAAATTAGAAACTCAAGAACTAAATTCAAATCATATAAAAACCTAAGGACTAAATATAATTTTTCCCTAAAAAATATATATATATAAATAAAAGGCAGTTAGCGGTTATAACCGCTAACCGCCTCTTAAAAAACCGCTAAACGCCCCGCCTAAGGCGGTTAGCGGTTTTTTTCAACCGCCTTGAAGGCGGTTATGCGTTATACGGTTATCGGTTAGCGGTTTTAGGCGGTTAGCGGTGGCGGGCGGTTATAACCGCCCGCCATTTCAGCCCGAAGAACAACCACATTTTCCTTTTTTCTTTTTCTTTTTTTCTTATATCACGTTGTCATTTTTGTCAACAAATGTAAGAAAAAAAAAGCAAACAACTTAAATAGTCAATCTCTTTAAATTTTAAAAAGAATACAGAATTGCTCACAACTTATGCCTTCAGCTTTACACAAGATAAATGTTAAGCTTGTAGAATTTTTAATAAAAAAAGCTCTTATAAATTAATGTGATTTAATATGATTAAATTTTTAAAATTAATTTTTTTTTTTTAATTATATGCACCACATCAATTTATAAAAATTCTTTTTAATAAAAAATTTTATAAGCCTAACATTCATCGTAAGTAAAATACTGCTACATGGAAGGCTTTTATACACCAAGAAAAATGCTAGATCATCTATTTCAATTTTTTTCTGATCTTCTTAAATTTACCACCAGCCTTGGATTTATAAATTTATGTTAAATCCAACAGTCTCTTTATCCCTCTCTCTTCTTCAGCTGCAACATCCATCTCTCATTCATCGCGCAACATTCTTACTCCTTCACTTGCCACACGCCTGTGCAATAATAAGAACCAGAGGTGAGTGAGAAATTCGCCACCATGTCTAAGTTCTTGAACATGTTCAACATATTCACTATTAATTGCTGCATAACACAACATTTCCGCCCACACAGATTGCATGACATCCCACTTATTATCTCTTCTTATTAAATCGGCTGCAAGTGATTTGGCAAGAATTGTAGAATATTCAAATCTCTTCCTCAACAAACTGCAAGCTTCACTCACATTTGCTGCTTCCTTAAAACGTCGAATCAGAGCTTGTATAGTGGAACAAAGCTTGAGACTCCGATATTTTTCGCGGCATGCAGGTAAAAACATAGAAGGATGCATGACCAGAAGATACATCATGTAGTCTGATAAGATTTTGCTTGTTCTCATTGCTTCATTGGGAAGATCATCAGAACAGTGGTAGCAGATTTCAGTTGCAATGTGCCAATTAATGATACTTTCTTCGAAGACTACTGGATCCGTACAGCTCCATTTTAGCTCTCCACCACAACCAAGCTTTTCAAGTGCTTTCTCACCCCTGGATGCAGTAATAGGTATTGGACCAGATAATAGCTCCTTGAACAGTACCTTTAAAGAGTGATCAGGCACATCCACAAAACTCTTATGCCAAAACCAACGTATCATTTCATCCGAGCAGAAATAGACTAGGATTTTTCCTAGCCAGCTTCCTGGCGGTCTATAATTGAAGCAAAAACTTGGTATAGAAAATTGTCCCATTGATTTTGACCACCTTTTCTTTTTATGCATTGAAATTAAACGAGGAAAGCTTTTAAGTATTTTAGACGCCCACCAGTTCTTATAGTGCTTTATTATGAAAAGCATTGTCCAATCTGAAGACAGTACCACAGTTATTGCATACAGCTCTACAGCGACAGCCATAACCAATAGCACAGCAGTGATACCAAAATCAATATTGGAGTGGGAATTATGAGATGATATCTCCTTTAAGAAAAACACTAAAAAAACAGAGAGCGAACAAATGAGACTGATTAAGCGGAGGATGCATCCTTTCTTGGTGTAAGTTATGGCGGCCTTGGTGTAAATCATGTCAAACGTAAAACCCAATTCAATCTCTATTACGTCAAACAATTCAATGATGTCCATTGAACTTATTTCATGTAACAAACTTTTTAAATTACCTACTTCTCTAAAACGCCGCCTTGTAAATCCTTTCCAGGAATCTGTGAGATCTTCCGTAGGAGAGATGTTATTCAAAACATATTGCCTGAATGTTGCGAACGACTGGTGGGCCAGAATCAATTTTCTTTCATCAAGATTTTCCTCTTGCACTTGGTTTGTTATATTGAGGGAGATCTGCGCAGTGCCAGAGGAATAAAGAGCCCAGACTTGCTCCCCATTCTTAGTAACACCACCTAAAAAAATTGGAAACGTTAGAAATGAGAGCCAAGAAATAGTCCAAGTCAAGAGGAGCACATAAATTGCTTGTACCAATTGAACAACTACAACGAGGAAGTGTCTCGACCGCAACTTGTTATCTTCAAAGGCATAAGCAGTGATGGTATCTGGTCCACCAAGGTGCAAGAAAAGCAATGGGGCCCACAACGTTCTTAGTTCATTGGCTGATGAAGGAATAATGTTGCTGGAATCAATGTCGGGCTCGCTAAGCTTGCCAAGGGCAGTAATGACTACCCAATCAGGCTGAATCAGCCATTAAGTATGCAACCCAAACTGTGAATCTGATCCAAGTTCTGACAATATATTTTCTGCGGTTTGCGAAGATGAAGAGAGTGATTTGTAAGATGAGGCTAAGAAGAACCAAGGCTCGAATGTCCCATGCATTCCATAGTTTTTTCAGTACTGGAATTGGATTCATACTATATATTCTACGTACGTACAGTACTCTTTCCTGTTCATATGACCAGCAAATAATCAAATTTATGTTAGTTTATTGATTGAGAAGCATCATATATAATGCACATATATTTTGTCCCGAAATTATGAAGCATACCCAATGTATAATGCTTGTGAATTGATAAAATCAAAAACTTAAAAGCTAGAGATCGATAAGGTTATTTGAAGAGGAGAAAGAGAAAGGTGAGGAAGAAATAGTTTGTGAATTAATCATGCACAATTCAAGATTTATCAGGAGTTAACGAACCATTAATTTGGTGGCATTTCCTTTTTGGGCAATTCAAGAGAAAAAAAAAATTGTTTTATTCCTAATCAAACACTTATAATTTATTCAGAATATATGCATGGACAAACTTCATAGGAGGACTTACCTGATCACCAGTCTTGATAACTTGAAAGGAAGATTAATTGAATTAAGAGTATTGGAATTTGGATTGGATGTTCTCAACATATCTGATTGTCATATATATTGAAAGTGTGATCAACAGGAATCGAAAAAAGGAGTGAATAGATTATTTGCTTGTACTTTACGGTAGTGATTGATAGTCTTTAAATCATCTATCTATAATTTCACCATCTTTAACTTCTATTTTTTTTTTTTTCTATTTAAATGTGCTCGATCGTGTTTTGCATGGAAGGAGATCTATTGGTTTCGGGTAAGATATTCCTTCTTTGAATTAGTGTAATCAACATAGGAGCTTTAAACTCCAATTTTTTTTAAAAAAAGAAAAGAAAAAGTAGATATACCCATCAAACTACAATCATATATATTGCGCCCTCCAAACTACTATCGTATTAATGTCCCCTCATAATTTTTTTGATAAAAAAAGTAGTTTTTTTTTTTTTTCTAAGTTTTTAGTTTTAAGATTATTTTTTCAAAAAAAAAAAATTATGAATGGTATTTTAGGGGAACATTTAAGACAATTGATAGTTTGGAGAGCACGTTGACAATGTGTGATAGTTTGAAGGGGGTATGTATATATAATTTTTCTTATTTTTTAGGAAAAACATCATATAAACCCCCTAATTTTAAGCCTTTTTGACATGTTTCCATAATTGTAAAAAACTCTCATTTTGGTACTTTAAACTTTTAACTTATCTTATTTTAGCCCATTCGTCAGGATTCACTGCTAAATACTATCAAAATTTTCAAAATACCTCTATGTTCTTTTTTAAAAAAATATTATAAAAAAATCTTAACGGAGGGCTATTCTGAAAATTTTTGCACCCCTCCGTTAGGATTTAACAAAATGAAAGTAGGTGATAGATATTAAAAGTTTATAATATCAAAGTAAAACTTTTTAAATATTAAAAAACATATCAGAAGGATTGAAAGTTAAATAAAGCTATCTTGAATTTCCCTTATTTTTTACGAGCTGAAATCTCTCAACCTTGGTAATTCCTTGATAATGTGAACAGGAGAATATGGAATATTCTTAATTTATGTGATAGTTAGATAGATACTGAAAGTATACAACAAAAGGAACAGAAAAAAAAAATAAAATAAATAAACGAATAGATTACTTACTTGTACTTTACCAAAAGCAAAAGATTACTTGTATTCCAATATGCTCCGTCTTCTGTATGTAAGATTTTCTTTTTCTTTTTCTTTTTCTTTTTAGGTTAGATATTCCTCACCTGAATTGGTATGTTATACATCTTATAATGAGCTTTAGACTGCCATTATTTTTACTATATTGAAATCTCTTAACCTCATCACTAAATTGACAAGCACTACAAAAAAAAATGCTCATTAACCATGTTTTTTCAACTTTCTTTATAGCCTTCAAAGTGATGTAAAACCTTTTACATCACTTTGTTAACATCCTTATAAAAGCAATGTAAAAGTTGAGGTCGGGAAAAAAATTTTATATCCCTTTTGACAAAGCAAACGTAAAACATTTTTTACATCCCTTTTGAAAAAAGTGATGTAAAAAGTTTCACATCGTTTTTTTTAGAAAGAAAAAAATTAAAATTTTATTTTTTATAGAAAATGATGTAAATAATATTTTTTTTTCTCAAAAAAAAAAACGAAAAAACACAACATGTTCACATCACGTGATCAAATGAACTAAACCTGATATTAAACAAACATATTTATTAGACAAAACATTAAATACTACAACCCATTGAACAAAATTACAATATTACTGAATAGTTTGATTTTTTGTTGATCAAAGCCTAAAAAATGAATTCCATGAATAGAATAAACATATATAATACTGCTTTTTCAAACACAAAATGCAAACACTACTGTCTTCCATTAATGTGGGTGTCGAAACCACTGCCCACAAACAACATCCAAAGAAACATATAACTATTCTATGTTATAGAAAGTTCAAAATAGACCAAAAAACTCATCACAAGTAGAAAACTTCTGGCCATTTTCAACACTTTTTCTCCAACACTGCTAGCATAAGGTCACACTTTTTACCAACGCTGCCAGCATCTCCTCTTTTTTAGTGGTATCTTTTTGCATGAGATCACATTTTTTCTCCAATGCTGCCATCATGTCTTGAAGTTTTTTTACTGTCGATCTGCCTTTCCAATGTCTGGCATCTCGATTCGCTTTCCTTTGCTTGGGATTTCCTTCTTGGTCGTCATGTTGGTTATTTTGGCTACTCTGCCCTTCAACTTCTAAGATCTGATGCTGGGGCGTAGAGTGTCTATGTCTTTTTGCATCTGGTCGATTTTGGCTCGATAAGCTGCGCTTGGGCTTGGAATTTCTTCAGGATTAGCTTCAGCATCGGTGTGTGGAGGCGTGTTCACCATGATAGTTTTTTTTTTTTTATGAGAAACAAAAAATTGTTCCCACAGATGGCGCCAAGCTGTTGGTACAGTCTTCGGTATGATGAATCGTGTCACGCACCTTGTATCTGCGAAAAAAGAAGATTAGTCAAAGGATCTTGCTGGGGGTGCCAATTGGTCTCACTCCGATGCCTAAATTTGTTTTCTGGATGAATAATCTCTGAGGCTAAAGCAGTGTAAATTTCTCGTACCTTGACTTTGTGGAACAGTCTGCTATTTATAAGCATCATACTCTTGTTAATTTTGGTCTCTCCTAACAGACTTAGAGTCTAACTAGTAAAAGGAGTTTGAGTAGGATTCCTTTTTATCTAACCAAGGGATGAGACCTTATCCCAAAATTTTCGAGATAAACAGTAATCTTTTAGATATTCCTTCTTGTAGTATAACATAACGATGTTTATCTCTTTATAGTGATTAATATCGGGAACAACTCTTTCTGGACTAGACTTATTGAATTCACTGAGACTGGGTTGTATGAAATACCAAAACTTTCATGTTGACTGAGAAAACTCTCAATCAAACCGAGACTCTTATTAGGCTTCCTTCTTTATCCTTTTAGTGTTGATTGATTCAATGGGCTTTAATCAGCCCATCAATTTACTTCATCTAAATGAATAAGTATCAACCCTAAAACGTATGTAGATGGGCTGGATTAAGGGAAATATTTCCCAACATGTTCCAACAATTGCAGCAATGGAGGAACATCCATCACCTCATCCTCCTCAAACGCACCTCATCACGATTACTACATAAGAAAAGAGCAATGTCGATTCCTTTGAAGAAAATAGAGAAATTGAAGATGATATCAAAAAAGAAATTGTTAGAGGAATTTTTATAGAATGAGATAATAGGAAAAATACGTATTTTGGTGCTATCTACGTAGATTTCTCTAATTACCTTTCTCCAGAGGAGCCACGCGTGTCATATTACAAAGAAAACTCAATGACGAGTTTTTTTCAAGTGAAGATATCTGATGTAGGACGGAATTTTTCTCATATTTTCGGTCAATTCCAAAATAAGAAGAATAATAAATAATTTATTGAGAAATCGTCGTTTAAAAAGATTTTTGTTCAGATTTAGACGGTGAAAGTATAAAAGGAAATATTTGTCTTGATCACTGCTGATTGTCAACTGTATTTGGTTGACAGAAAAATCAATTTATTGATTTTCTATTTTAGGTTAAGATTTTACCGTTTATTTTATTTTTTTATCTGTAGTTTATTTTTATTGCTATTAAGATTTCAGATTTTGTAATTGTTTTCCTTATTAAGATTAAGTTTATTTTCTCTATTAGGATTTGTAATTATTATTCTTGTCTTACTAAGGACTAGGTTTAATTGTTCTACTAAGGTTAGGATTACTTTCTCTTCAAGTTTTCTACTAATATTTATAGGTGAGTTTGCATTGTAAATCAACACACAATTGAATATTTATCAACAAAAGAATTTCTCTCAAACACTCTACGGAGTTTGTTATTTTTAAGCCTACAAACTTGTTTTATTTTTTAGGGTTAAACACTTTTTTGGTCCCTGTGGTTTACCCGATTATCAAACAGTTACCTCGTTTTTGAAATGTATCACAGGTAGTACCTGTAATTAACATAATTACCAAGTTAGTACTTCCGTCAAGATTCTGTTCAAAAAATTAACGGAGCGCCACGTCACCACCAATTAAAATGCGACACATGTCCACTTGACCAAATTTGAACACCACATTAGCCAAAAAATAATAAAATAATAAAACTTTAAAAACAAAAAAAAATAAAAAATCCTAAACTTTTTTTTTTTAAAAAAATAAAATTAGACAATGAGGGTGGCTGGCCACCCCCAAAGCCGGCCACTCCCATTTTGGCCAAGGGGGTGGCTCAAGCCACCCCCTATGTCCGGTCTGGGGGTGGCGAAACCACCTTTTGCAATTTGGGTGTGGTTCGACCACCCCTAGACCGGACGGTTGGGGTGGCCGAAGCCACCCCTAAGGCCCTTGGGGTGGCCGAGCCACCCCTAGGGCTTTTGAGGCCGGTCTGGGTGGCCGAAGCCACCACTAGGGCTTTTGGTGGTGGTTTCGGCCACCTCCTTTTGCAATTTGGGGGTGGCTCTACGGCTTTTGGGGGTGGTTTCGGCCACCCCTTTTGCAATTTGGGGGTGGCTGAACCACTCCCAAGGGCCTTGGGGTGGTTGGCCGCCCTAGACCGGCCATAGGGGGGGCCGGGCCACCCCACTGTCTAATTTTTTTTAAAAAAAAGTTTAGGATTTTTAAGTTTTATTATTTTATTATTTTTTGGCCCTAATGTGGCGTTCAAATTTGGTCAACTGGACACGTGTCACATTTTAATTGGTGATGACGTGGCGCTCCGTTAATTTTTGGACGGAATCTTGACGGAAGTACTAACTTGGTAATTATGTTAATTACAGGTACCACCTGTGATACGTTTAAAAAATGAGGTAGCTGTTTGATAATCGGGTAAATAACAGGGACCAAAAAAGTTTTTAACCCTATTTTTTAATCAAAAGATGTAGACGCTTATGGTTTTGTTTACAAAGTTTTCCGCTACGTAAGTCTCAAACTAATTAATTAGTTATTAGCTGAATTCACAACACAACACTAATCTATCAGAGTATACTATAGCGGAAAACGGAAATAAATGATATGAGATAAACTATTATATAACCCTTAAACAACATCATGTATCATTCCTATAGACTCAAAGCTTTCAAACAAACATTACTATAATGTTATCAACTAACTTCTAACTAAACAAATTGACAATGCGAGCCATTTCCTTAGCAATTTTTTCATTCTACAGTCTATCAACCTGCTAATCTACAAAACACTAAAATATTTCTTAATTGAAAAAGTAACTGCGTATGTTCACGACTTAATAAGTCAATTATTATAAAACTTGTTTATGTAAAGAGCCTTTAATAACGTTTTGCATTTTCAAAATTGGAAACTCAAAAACACCATGTTATTTCTCAAAATATTATGCATTGCCTCTATTATTATGCTAGTATGAAAAAATTGGTTTATTTTGAAATAGTGTATGCATAATCCCCGCAACAATTCACTCATTTTAATGTAGAGAAATTTTTCCCACCCTATTTATTCTTGCTACCATGTGTCACTGGCCGCCGGTAGAACGTGATGATCTGTTCCCAAAAATTTTTGCAAACCGTGTTTGTAGACTTTTCTAAGCTAGCTCTTCTATATATATGCAAGACCATCCCCGATTCCCCACCTTATTCCTCAATACCTCAAGAAAGTAAGAATAATTATCTCTTTCGTCCTCCAGAAAAAGAGATATTATCTCTTTCGTCCAGAGCTGTGGTAGATGATGCTCCTTTGTACAAGAATGCAGAAAATGAGATTTTCATGGACCCACTTCATGTTCACCCTTTGCTCAACTGTCCAATCTTTAGACAGCGCCACATATCACCTTCAAAGTGTTCTTTTCCTTCTTGTAGCTTTGTTTTTGTTAAAAGGTCATAGTTATCTAACTTATCTTGAATTGAAAAAAAAAAAAAAAAAACAAACAAAAAAAACCCAAAAAAGAAAAGAAAATAAAAAATGCTTCTCCGTTCACGCAATCTACCCACGGTATAGACTACTTTTGAGCAATCTACCCACGGAATAGAACCACTTTTGAGTTAGAGAATGCTTAAGATTGTGTTAGAAACTTATAAAGTATTTTTAATATTTAAAAAGATGTGCAAAATAAAAGGTTAAAATATTTATATTGAGCTTAATAAAGTAGTTAAAAAGTTATTTTGACTTGTAAAAAAAATACTCTACATTCAATTTAATAAATTGACTAAAAATTTGTTGAATTGCTACGGTGCATTATTATTCAACAATTTATAATTTATATTGATAAAAAAATAATATAATTCTCTCTTTTTTATGAAAATATGAAAAATAAATAAAAAAGTTAAAATATATAGTTAAAATATCAAACGGGATGTATGTAAAGATGCTTAAGAAAAAGAAGAATGTTATGTGTATAAAAATTTTTGAACAAAATCTTCTTACAAAATAAAGTGACACTAAATAAATAGGTAGAAAAAAAATTTAAATTTTAAGTTACTCAATTATTTAATATCATTTCACTTTGTAAGATATTTTTATACAAAAATTTTTATACATTTATTATTTTTCTGAAAAAAGAAAAAAGAAAAAAGATAGCTTTATTGATTATTCGGACATAACCCAGCCGACGGGCTTGACTTTGACCCGTGGGTGTGGTTCACTGGTTGTTGCCACCATTCAAGACCAGTCTTTAAAGTAGTCTGCTTCCCGCATTTATCTCATCCCTTCACTTCCATTTAGCATCATCACAGTCAACTTCTTGGGATTCGGTACATCTTCAAAAATTAAAAAAATACCTCACGTTGCTGCTATCCAAAATACATTAAGCACACAAATTGCTACTTTCCTTTCTTTTCTTTTCTTTTTCTTAATGCAACGCTTAAAATCAAAACAATTAATGCTTGCGAGTTGCTACACTCGATGGCATTCAATCCAATCTAGTAAGTGGGATCAAACTCGGATGCAAACGTGTACACGTATGTCCCTATAGTACTATAAAGAAGCCCGTTCTCTTTCTTTACTCTCCCCACCAAAATCCATTTCCATTCCCACGAACCAACATGAAGCTCTCTTTCTCTTTCTCTTCCCCTCCCTTTCATTTCCTCCACTTCTTCTTCTTCTTCTCTATCGTCACCCTCCGCTGCGTCACAGTCACTGCAGCCACTTGCCACGTGGACGATGAGACGGGTCTTTTGGGATTCAAGTCCCGCATCACCGCGGACCCCTCCGGCATGCTCACCTCCTGGAAACCCGGTACGGACTGCTGCACTTGGGCGGGTATAAACTGCCTGGCCAACAAAAGGGTCACCAGTATCTCTCTTTCGGGCCAACCTGACAAGCCCAACACCTTCTTATCCGGCCCAATCTCACCCTCCCTCTCCAAACTCAAATTCTTAGACGGACTCTATCTCCAAAATCTCCGAAACGTTTCGGGTCCCTTCCCGGACTTCATTTTCCAACTACCCGAGTTGAAATACATCTACATCGAAAACAACAAGCTCTCGGGTCAAATACCTGCATCCATCGGCAACCTGACCCGACTCTTCGCACTCAGTCTAGCCGGTAACCGCTTCACTGGGCCGATCCCGAGTTCAGTCTCCGAGTTGACCGGGTTAGGTCAGCTCAAACTCGGCCCAAACCTCCTCTCCGGCCCTATTCCGTACGGGATTCGACAGCTCAAGAACCTGACCTATCTGACTCTCGAAGGAAACGGCCTCTCCGGCCCCATACCCGATTTTTTCGGGTCATTCCAGGAGCTCCGAATCCTCAATCTCTCCCACAACAGATTTACCGGGAAAATCCCACCGTCAATTTCAGCCCTGGCGCCGAAACTGGCCTACCTGGAGCTGGGCCACAACAATCTTAAGGGTCAAATCCCGGATTTTCTCGGGAATTTCAAGGCGCTCGACACGTTGGATCTATCGTCCAACGGATTCTCAGGAGTGGTGCCAAGAACCTTCAGGAACCTGACGAAGATATTCAACCTCGACCTTTCTCATAATTACCTCGTGGACCCTTTCCCGGAGATGAACGTGAAGGGCATAGAGTCCCTGGATTTATCCTACAACAGTTTTCATCTCAAGGAAATTCCAAAATGGGTCACGTCGTCACCCATAATTTACTCTCTAAAACTGGCCAAGTGTGGGATCAAAATGAGGTTGGATGATTGGAAGCCTGCGCAGACTTATTTCTACGATTACATCGATCTTTCGGAGAATGAAATTTCGGGGAGTGATGTTGGTTTGTTGAATAGGACCAGTTACCTCGTCGGATTTTGGGCCTCCGGAAATAGTTTAAAGTTTAATTTGGAGAGTCTGGGTATTGTAAATAGATTGAAGTACTTGGATTTGCCGAGGAATTTGGTGTTCGGGAAAGTGCCCAAGGCGGTTTCCGGGCTTGTGAAATTGAATGTCAGCCATAACCACTTGTGCGGGCAGCTTCCGGCTACAAAGTTCCCGGCAAGTGCGTTTTTAGGAAACGACTGTTTGTGTGGCTCTCCGCTGCCACCATGCACAGTGTAGGCGGAGATACCACTAGGCACGGATAACCGAATAAAATTTGTAACTTTCGTTCTTCTTTGTTCAGTAATGCTATTGACATCGCTTATGGAAATGTCGGCTGAAAGAATTTGCCATTGATTTTTTTTTTTGGTGATTATTAGGTGTCCGTTTTGGGTGCTAGGTAGGGTAGTTTAGGAAATTCCGGATGAGAAAAAAAAATTCTGAGATGCACATACGGACGGTCTGAATTTATCACTTAAAACGAGTCTCCTGTGTGGTTGCTGAGACCTTAAATGCGTATAAGCGATTCCCTAGTTCGGCACGTGGCGACTAACTTATAAACAACGCAATACGAATTTCATTTCAAAGGCAATCAATATCCCGATCCTCTCAGCCTCCCCTATACCCGGCTCTTCACCACCACTTTCAGGTAATCTCTCTCTCTCTCTTCGCTCGCTCGCTCTTTGACTTCGTGGAAGATTTCAGACGAAAATTTTGAACTTTTTCTTTAGCTTTAGAATCGAGATTTTCAGCTTGGGTTTATTAGAAAAAAAAAAATCTAAATTTTGGTTCTTAAATCTGAAAATCTGATTGGGTCTCACGTCATATATGTAGTTAGAGTATTGGTATCACAGAGTGGAGAGAATGATTTGTTTGTAGTACTCAACTTTGACTTTTTTGGCTTGTGTACTACATTTAAATTTTGCTATGGCCTAATTCAATGGTTTGGTATCCTGAAAGAAGGGTTCAGAGTGGTGGATAAATTGATTGTTTTGCTGCAAGTAAGTTGTGTAGGGAACCTCTTTAGGTGGGGTTTGGAGCTCCTCGAGTTATAATGGTCGAGTTTTCAATGATTTTGGAATTGTTGTGGTAATTTTGAGTCTTGGATTAGGTGATGGAGGCACCCTGGTTTGAGCTCCTCCAGGACTGTGCTTTATTTTCTTCTGGTTTCAGGAAATGAATTTGTGATATGAGCTTTTGCTAAGTCATGAGATTTTGTTACTTGCAATTATATTTCCACCTTGTTCAAATCAGAAATTACTGTTTCGGTTATGCTGAAACTGTTTACATGTCACGTAAAGATGATATTTTTAGAAATATGGTGGACACACTATGTTACATTCAGAGTATTTTGAAAAAAAGTAGGGATTTTGAGAATGCAAGATGAAGTTTTATGTTTGAGTCCTATGTTATGTTCCAAACTTGGCTAGTGGGTGTGGGGTGAAATTTATTTTTTCTTTTTGGTAAAATTACGCTACATCCACTTTATGTCCTCAAAAGAAACTCTTTAAAGCTCAAACATAATGCTTGGTGATGTGAAAGACCATCTTATGTGCCTAGTGGAATTTCTGGAAAATCAGATCTCCAGTCTTTATGATCATAGTGTCATTGGCCGCAGTAGAACATGATGATATTCTTACTTAAAGGTATATAAAAAGTGTGAATGTCTCGTAAATAGTATATTTTATTTGATAATGTAGTTTTACGCTTTCACCATTTTTCTTTCTTCTTTATTGTTAAATCAGACAGGGTTATTTTTGCTTTTTATAATTTGCCCTTACATTTAAAAAGCCATCAGTTAAATCTACGTAACCGTACATTCAGTTATCTTCTTCAAGAGTTACGAACAAAAACTAACCATATATTCAGTTATTTTCTTCAAAAGCTATAAACAAAAACAAACATCTCTATTTTCTTCTTCATTGGAATTCACAAGTACTGCTCATAAAACTTCAATCCCAAGTAAGTTCAACGTGTTTTAAATTTATTTGTCAAATACGTTTTGTGCTATAGTGATAAGTTTATCCATAGAAAATAAATACGAACACCCTTCTTTGATATTTTTCTTCTTCTCCGTGAAATTGATTATGGGTTGAAGAAAATCGTATGAGTGGCTACGTGTAGAGTTCATGAGTGATTGAGATACAATTTTTTTTTTTTTCACTCTTGTTTGAGAATTTAGTCATAAACTTTAGAAAATTTTAGAGAATCCTGTAACCTATCTCCTTGTATTTCGGTCTCAACTGATTTGAAACAAGTTTGTCTGATGTGGTT
>FXXK01000276.1:256357-317299 GCA_900184695.1 Betula pendula
AGTGATTGAGATACAATTTTTTTTTTTTTCACTCTTGTTTGAGAATTTAGTCATAAACTTTAGAAAATTTTAGAGAATCCTGTAACCTATCTCCTTGTATTTCGGTCTCAACTGATTTGAAACAAGTTTGTCTGATGTGGTTAATTTATTTTTTCTTCTTCATTGGAATTCACAAGTACTGCTCATAAAATTTCAATCCCAAATAAGTTCTACGTGTTTTAAATTTATTTGTCAAATACGTTTTGTGCTATGGTGATAAATTTCTCTATGGAGAATAAATACGAATACCCCTCTTTGATATTTTTCTTCTTCCCTATGAAATTGATTATGGGTTGAAGAAAATCATATGAGTGGCTACGTGTAGAGTTCATGAGTAATTGATATGCAATTTTTTTTTCCTCTTGTTTGAGAATTTAGTTATAAACTTCAAGAAATTTTGGAGAATCCTGTAATCTATCTCTTTGTATTTTGGTCTCAACTTATTTGAAACAAGTTTGTTAGGCGGTCTCAAATTACAAGGAAGAACTGATGTGGCTAATTTGTTTGAAAATATTTTTAGTTCACTTGATGAGCAAAATTTTTAGATTATAATTTTGTGACTACCAGTTGGTTTGATGGCTGATTAAGGATTGATTTAATTGTTATTATTTTTGAAGAATTTGAGGTTTTAGTTATGACTATTAATAATTGTTTGCTGAGAGTAGTTGAATTGCAAATCAATGTTAGACGCAGTCTGTTGTAATAATTGTTTGCGTCACGTTAACATTTTTTTTTATTTAAAAAAAAACAATTTAAGGATGCAACATTCCAGAAAATCTTACAGATGTAGAGTCCCACCACATAAAAGTTTTCTACATCCAAGAATTCTCTTCATTCAATAACATCATCTTATAAAGATTGAGTCATACTATCCGTGTGGTTTGCATGATAGTGATTGAAAATTCCATAGTAGCTAATAATTTGAACACTGATGATGTAATAAATATAATAAAAAAAATATATATATTATCTTCCTTAATCGTTTAATCGTGTTGATACGGATAAATACAAAGAGATTGAAATTCAATACAATTCAATGTTATCTTTTATCTGAATGTTTAACTTTATCTTTATAAGATGATGTTATTGAGTTAATAGAATTATTAGATGACTTTTATATGGTGGATGACTCTACATTCTTGTTAGTATTTATGTACATGTTATTAGGACCTATTGAAAGAGAAATTTAAAAATAGATATGTTATGGTGATAATCCATACGTGCATGTTTATAAAGTTTTGTTATTCATGGCAACTTGGTTTACTTTAAACTTCTTAGTTTTTCAAGGTTCATGATGCATTATAATGAAAAAAATATTTGCTAAAATTACAATCTTATGTTCCTATAAGATGGTTGAGATAAACACCATAAACGTGAACATGCTATATATTTTTCAATACCCTTTAATTTGAAGTAAAGACATATGTTTACTATCTAAATTAACTCTCTTTAATTTTTTTTTAGTATAATCTAGATATTGAATATACTCTATAATATAATATAATAAATATATGTTATTAAAATCATGATGTAAACAATTATAATGATATATATATAACATCGAGAACTAAGCACGTGCAATGCACGTGCTGTCCCCACTAGTGTTTCTAAATTTTTTTATAAACTGTGTTTGTAGACTTTCTAAATACATTTGTGAAAAGAATAATTATCTCTTTCGTTCTCCAGAAAAAATAAAAAAAAATAAAAAAAAAATAAAAAAGAAGAAAAATAAAAATTATCTCTTTCGTCCTGAGCTTTTGTAGATCGTGCTCCTTTGTACAAGAATGCAGAAAATGAGATTTTCATGGACCCACTTCATGTTCACCCTTTGCTTAACTGTCCAATCTTTAGTCAGCGCCACATATCACCTTCAAATTTTAAAATGTTTTTTTAAAAAATATGTTACATTTTATTTTTCTGTTTTTCTCTCGTTCTTTTATTTTTTAAATTATTATTGAATCTGTGGTCCTTATGTGATGACTCACATGGAGACCACAGATTTAATAGTGATTTTAAAAAATAAAAAAAAATAAAAAATACTGATAAATACTGTAACATTTTTCTTTTTTCTTTGACCGTCGTCAAAGAATTATGGGATTCAATCTATTCAATTTAGATCCATTTTTTTATTTTTCTCTAGTCTTAATTTTTTACAATATAATAACTGACTTTCTTTTTTAGATATTTGTTGGAGTCACCGACCACTCTTTTTTTTTTTTTTTTTTTTTAGTGAGAATCTGTCAAATTTCATTAATAATAAATCAGAAGCATAAAGCTCTTACAATAGAAGTATAAAACGCAGATTAAGCATAGCACAAACGCTATGAAATTACACAGCCATAGACTGGACAAAAGCATCTAACAATTAAAGAACTGTCTATGACTACAACCACCACTAACCCAAAAACAACTCCAGAAAATGAGCAGATCTGCTCAGCAAACTATATCTAAGGTTAGATCGGGACATGATTAGCCCGAAACGCACTCTGTTATTACTGGCCGTGAGAGTTATACTCCCACACCCGACCTACACTCCTCGACCCTAAAGGGCAGGAGATACACAAGTCCTTGATCCAAGACCCAGGACGACAGACAAAATACAAGAAAATTAAAGAAAACAGAAAAATAAATGCAAAAAAATAAATCCACAAAGCAGAGCTACCGACTGAAGACGGGGCGAAGTGAGGTGCCGGCGTGAGGTGGTGGAATTCTTCAAAGTTTACAGATCTAGTTTTGAAAAAATCAGATTTAAAAACTCGAAAGAAGTAGATCCGGGCTGTGAGCAGCAAGAGGAGGTGGAGACCGGCCACCACGTAGTGAAAGGGGAGTCGATAAAATTGCTTGTGGAGAGATAAGCCTCCAAAGAGGAGGAAAGGCCACCGACCACTCTTCTTGTAGCTTTGTTTTTGTTAAAAGGTCATAGTTATCTAACATATCTTGTATTGAAAAAAAAAAAACAAAACAAACAAATAAAACCCAAAAATGAAAAGAAAATAAAAAATGCTTCTCCGTTGACGCAATCTACCCACGGTATAGAGTCTATAGACTACTTTTGAGCAATCTACCCACGGAATAGAACCACTTTTGAGTTAGAGAATGCTTAAGATTGTGTTAGAAACTTATAAAGTATTTTTAATATTTAAAAAGATGAGCAAAAGGTCAAAGTACTTATATTAAGTTTAATAAAGTAGTTAAAAATTTATTTGGACTAATCTTGTAAAAAAAAAAAAATCCATATTTAATTTAATAAATTGACTAAAAATTTATTGAATTGCTACAGTGCATTATTATTCAACAATTTATAAATTATATTGATAAAAAAATTAATATAATTCTCTTTTCTTTTTTATGAAAATATGAAAAATAAATAAAAAAGTTAAAATATATAGTTAAAATACCAAACAGGATGTACGTAATTAAAGGTGCTTAAAAAAAAGAAGAATGTTAAGTGTATAAAAATTTTTGTACAAAAACTTCTTACAAAGTAAAGTGATACTAAATAATTAGGTAGAAGAAAAATTTAAATCTTAAACTAATCAATTATTTAATGTCACTTAACTTTGTAAGATATTTTAATACAAAAACTTTTATACACTTATTATTTCTCCCAAAACAAAATAAAAATAAATAGATTATTGATTATTCGGACATAACCCAGCCGACGGGCTTGACTTTGACCCGTGGGTGCGGTTCACTCGTTGTTGCCACCATTCAAGACCAGTCTTTAAAGTAGTCTGCTTCCCTCATTTATCTCATCCCTTCACTTCCATTTAGCATCATCACAGTCAACTTCTTTGGATTCGGTACATCTTCAAAAATTAAAGAAATATCTCACGTTGCTACTATCCAGAATAAATAAAGCACACAAATTGCTACTTTCCTTTCTTTTTTTTTTTCTTAATGCAACGCTTAAAATCAAAACAATTAATGCTTGCGACTTGCGAGTTGCTACACTCGATGGCATTCAATCCAATCTAATAAGTGGGATCAAACTCGGATGCAACGTGTACACGTATGTCCTGAGGAATGCTGGAGGTTCTCCCGGTGTTCCTCCAGCATTCCTCTACCATTCAGTGGGATTTAAATTTTTTAATTTTTTAATTTTTTTTTTTAAATCCACTGAGTAAGAAAAGAATACTGGAGGGACACCGGGAGAACCTCCGTATGTCCTTATAGTACTATAAAGAAGCTCGTTCTCTTTATTTACTACCAAAATCCATTTCCATTCCCACGAACTAACATGAAGCTCTCTTTCTCTTTCTCTGCACCTCCCTTTCATTTCCTCCTCTTCTTCTTCTCTATCGCCACCCTCCGCTGCGTCACAGTCACTGCAGCCACCTGCCACGTGGACGACGAGACGGGTCTTTTGGGATTCAAGTCCCGCATCACCGCGGACCCCTCCGGCATGCTCACCTCCTGGAAACCCGGTACGGACTGCTGCACCTGGGCGGGTATAAACTGCCTGGCGGGCCTGGCCGACAAACGGGTCACCAGTATCTATCTTTCGGGCCAACCTGACAAGCCCAACACCTTCTTATCAGGCCCAATCTCACCCTCCCTCTCCAAACTCAAATTCTTGGACGGTCTCTATCTCCTAAATCTCCGAAACCTTTCGGGTCCCTTCCCGGACCTCATTTTCCGACTGCCCAAGCTCCGATTCGTCTACATTGAAAACAACAAGCTCTCGGGTCAAATACCTTCATCCATCGGCAACCTGACCCGACTCTACTCACTCAATATAGCCGGTAACCGCTTCACCGGGCCGATCCCGAGTTCAATCTCCGAGTTGACCGAGTTAAGTCAGCTCAAACTCGGCCCGAACCTCCTCTCCGGCCCGATTCCGTACGGGATTCGACAGCTCAAGAACCTGAACTATCTGAGTCTCGAAGGAAACCGCCTCTCCGGCCCCATACCCGATTTTTTCGGGTCATTCCAGGAGCTCCGAAACCTCAATCTCTCCCACAACAGATTTACCGGGAAAATCCCCCCGTCGATTTCAGCCCTGGCGCCGCAACTGCTCTACCTGGAGCTGGGCCACAACAATCTTAAGGGTCAAATCCCGGATTTTCTCGGGAATTTCAAGGCGCTCGACACGTTGGATCTATCGTCCAACGGATTCTCGGGAGTGGTGCCAAGAACCTTCAGGAACCTGACGAAGATATTCAACCTCGACCTTTCTCATAATTACCTCGTGGACCCTTTCCCGGAAATGAACGTGAAGGGCATAGAGTCCCTGGATTTATCCTACAACAGTTTTCATCTCAAGGAAATTCCAAAATGGGTCACGTCGTCACCCATAATTTACTCTCTAAAGCTGGCCAAGTGTGGGATCAAAATGAGGTTGGATGATTGGAAGCTTGCGGAGACTTATTTCTACGATTACATCGATCTTTCCGAGAATGAAATTTCGGGGAGTGCTGTTGGGTTGTTGAATAGGACCAGTTACCTCGTCGGATTTTGGGCCTCCGGAAATAGTTTAAAGTTTAATTTGGAGAGTCTGGGGATTGTAAATAGGTTGAAGTACTTGGATTTGTCGAGGAATTTGGTGTTCGGAAAAGTGCCCAAGGCGGTTTCCGGGCTTGTGAAATTGAATGTCAGCCATAACCACTTGTGCGGGCAGCTTCCGGCTACAAAGTTCCCGGCAAGTGCGTTTTTAGGAAACGACTGTTTGTGTGGCTCTCCGCTGCCACCATGCACAGTGTAGGTGGAGATACCACTAGGCACGGATAACCGAATAAAATTTGGAAAAATGCTTAAACATCTACTAGAAATCCTTCTAGGGAATCAACTAGGATTTTATTATTATTATTTTAAATCAAATGGAGCTTACCTCTTCAAATGAAGAGATGGTCCCCACTTGATTTAAAAAATATAAAAAATACTAGTTGATCCCTTAAAAGGATTTGTAGTAGATGTTCTAACACTCCTCTAAAATTTGTAACTTTCGTTCTTCTTTGTTCAGTATGCAATTGACATCGCTTATGGAAATGTCGGCTGAAAGAATTTGCCATTGATTTTTTTTTTTTTTTTTTTTGGGGATTATTAGGTGTCCGTTGTGGGTACTGGGTAGGGTAGTTTAGGAAATTCCGGATGAAAAAACAAAAAAACAAAAAATCCGAGATGCAAATCGAACCCGCCGGGGGACGGTCTGAATTTATCACTTAAAACGAGTCTCCTGTGTGGTTGCTGAGACCTTAAATGCGTATAAGCGATTCCCTAGTTCGGCACGTGGCGACTAACTTATAAACAACGCAATACGAATTTCATTTCAAAGGCAATCAATATCCCGATCCTCTCAGCCTCCCCTATACCCGGCTCTTCACCACCACTTTCAGGTAATCTCTCTCTCTCTCTTCGCTCGCTCGCTCTTTGACTTCGTGGAAGATTTCAGACGAAAATTTTGAACTTTTTCTTTAGCTTTAGAATCGAGATTTTCAGCTTGGGTTTATTAGAAAAAAAAAAATCTAAATTTTTGGTTCTTGAAATCTGAAAATCTGATTGGGTCTCACGTCATATATGTAGTTAGAGTATTGGTATCACAGAGTGGAGAGAATGATTTGTTTGTAGTACTCAACTTTGACTTTTTTGGCTTGTGTACTACATTTAAATTTTGCTATGGCCTAATTCAATGGTTTGGTATCCTGAAAGAAGGGTTCAGAGTGGTGGATAAATTGATTGTTTTGCTGCAAGTAAGTTGTGTAGGGAACCTCTTTAGGTGGGGTTTGGAGCTCCTCGAGTTATAATGGTCGAGTTTTCAATGATTTTGGAATTGTTGTGGTAAGTTTTGAGTCTTGGATTAGGTGATGGAGGCACCCTGGTTTGAGCTCCTCCAGGACTGTGCTTTTATTTCTTCTGGTTTCAGGAAATGAATTTGTGATATGAGCTTTTGCTAAGTCATGAGATTTTGTTACTTGCAATTATATTTCCCACCTTGTTCAAATCAGAAATTACTGTTTCGGTTATGCTGAAACTGTTTACATGTCACGTAAAGATGATATTTTTAGAAATATGGTGGACACACTATGTTACATTCAGAGTATTTTGAAAAAAAGTAGGGATTTTGAGAATGCAAGATGAAGTTTTATGTTTGAGTCCTATGTTATGTTCCAAAACTTGGCTAGTGGGTGTGGGGGTGAAATTTATTTTTTCTTTTTGGTAAAATTACGCTACATCCAGCAGTTGTATGTCCTCAAAAGAAACTCTTTAAAGCTCAAACATAATGCTTGGTGATGTGAAAGACCATCTTATGTGCCTAGTGGAATTTCTGGAAAATCATTTTTGACCCTATAAGTATGTAGTTTTCCCCTTCTTCTTTTTTTTTTTTAATTTATTTTTATTTTTTTAAATTCACCTGCAGTTTATGTTAGAAATACAATATGATTCTAATAAGAATTTGTAAGAGCGGATCTTCAGTCTTCATGATCATAGTGTGGTTTAGTTGATTATAGTTGAAAAAAGATTAATGAATGGCCATCCTTTTCTTTTTACTTTCTAGTTTCAATTCTCTAGATCTTAAAGTTGAAGAAAGTTATGGTGCTTTAGTAGAGTTTCACAATTATAAAGCCACTTTTACCCCCTGTGAAGTTCATCGATTTTGTGCAGACTTTGAGTCTTGTGAAAGATTATATTTGTCTTAAGGTTGTTTCAGCCTTTTTCTTTCATGCAAATCATGGTTCTGGCATGTTAAAACCATTGGTTTACGAAGTCCTCTTAAAATGTGTCATGAGACATGTGCAAGCCTCACAAGCTTCTGAGCAATAACTGCATTATAGGTGAGTCTTGCAACCAAGCTCTAAACACAGTATTATTTGCCTTCAAGACATGTCTGAAAATTTAAATGGGCACTGGCTTTGCATTGTAACTCATATTGTTCTTTGGCTCCTGTATTGGGCACCTCATCTCTGTTAGATACTTTTGACTTTACACTTGTGTCAATATCTGCAAGCAAGGAACTTCTTTCCTTTGGAAGGAGAGTAGATTCCTGTTTTGAATGGAATCCTTTAATCAAATTTTGGGTTCAATTCTTTTGTTGAGCTTGTATTAGAGCTCCATGTAGAGACAAACTTCTATTGTTCTTAGCAGTATGTGGTCTTTCTGTAAGTATCTTGAGAAGTTTTGTCTAGATAATGATGGGTTAGATTCTGATTAGAACCCTAGACTATTGTTCGCTTTTCTCCCATTTCATGGTAGCTTTGTCCTAATTGAAGAGATAGAGCATTTAGCCTTTTGTAGCCTTGATAATTTGCTTATAATTTAGGCAATGCATGTTTTGTTGGTTAAACCATCCATTCTAGTGGGTGAAAGGCGTGGAAATATGCTTGTCAAAATACATGATAATTTAGAAATTTTGCGCAGATTTTGCCTTTGGAGATCATCAGCCATATCAGTGAACAGAAACTGGTTCTCCCACCCACCTTGGGCATGGATTACTGTCTGGAATCTCTAAAATCCATCCCTCTTTTTATTTTGTGATAATCAATCTGTGTAGAGTTCATTTACAAGTTTGAATTTGTAATTTGTTCTTCAAGCCATAGGGCCAATGTGGGCATAGTCTGATCATTACTCCACAAATGATATCTATTCAGCATCTCTGTGACTGCTATTCTTACATGAAAGCCAAGTTGGTTCTTGCTTTGATCTATTGTAATTTGAATTTAGCAGTTGATTTTTTATGACCATTAATCTTTGTCATGGTTTCTACAGATTTGAAATTGCAGTATTACCATTGTGGGAAACGTGTTTAATCTCCAATAATCCATTAGGCTGGGTGGTCCACGGCAGATATAATGGAAGAAAAGATTAAGACTCAAACTATGAACACTATGCCCAAGGGGAAAGATGGTTCATCTGTTAAGATCAAGGTTCTGTTCTTTGCAAGAGCTCGAGATCTTACTGGCTTGAGTGAAATGCCAATGGAGGTGTCTTCAGGTAGTTCTGCCCATGATTGTTTAAATGATCTAGTTGCCAGGTTTCCTACCTTGGAAGAGATCCGTGGGTGCATGGTTCTTGCTCTAAATGAGGAATACACTACCGAGTCGGCAATTGTTAAAGACAAAGATGAGTTAGCCATTATACCTCCCATAAGTGGTGGCTAGTTATTTTTCTTATGTAACTACTAACTATTGAAAGAAGTTATAAGAAATGGCTTTGGCTAACTAAGCCAAAGTGGTGTTTGTTTTCAAATATTTAGACTTTACAATTGCAATTCAGTATGGACTAATCTACTTCAATTACAACGGAAATTCAAAAGCAAATATTACAATTGATTAGATTTACAGACGGAAATTTGAATAACAAAGCAAAAATCAATTTGGTAGTTTATTGTCGTGTGGATGGATAAGAATTGGAGGTATCAATCAAGTGTTCCTCATTATCTGCATAACACTCATTAGCTGCATAATTCAAAGTTCTGCATTATCTACAGAACCCAACAGCTGCTCTGCCGTATCTGCCGCTACACTTGTTGCATGATCTGCATAATTCGAATGTTGCTGAATTGCCTTATCTGATGTATGAGTGAAATTGTGGTATGAGTCGTGCTTGCTGTGACTGGTTAGAGTAGTCTGGTGTATAACTATCACTGCAAAAGGTGTTCATTCAAACCTCGGGTTTCATAAAAAAGAATGTGACTTTAATGCTGTCTATAACATGGTTTGAAATTCCTGATTACGACTTTGTAGCTCTTTCACTTCTATGTATGTTAAAATGAGAAATAAATAGCATGTATCCTTTTCTGCCAATTCTCCTGTTTCAATTACAACCCTCAATGGAAGGATATGTAGACCATTGGCTATTGATTGGACTATTAGGGTCCCCTACAATTAGATATTATGAGTGTGAAACAAGTTTTGTCAATAAATCTAACGTCATATTTATATCAACTAAGACGTTATTGGTCATATTATATCAATATATGAGTTATTTTATGTCAGCCCTAACCATTTTACTGGCGTTGTATGATAATGGTTTTGAAAATACCTGGGGCTCATTTGGCACTTATTTTATTTTATTTTTAATCACCGGAACTCGTTCAAAATAAGGTCACTTTGTGTACCTACTCCTGTCGAGTAAACTCTAGACCTATGCAAAGCGTTCCCTTCACACGAATTGGGTAAGACTTTGACTTTGCCGGTGGACATAGCCCTAAGAAATTGTTTGCATCTAAGTGGACTTAAACCTTAAACTGGATAGAAATGTCACAAAAACCAGGATAATTACCACTTGAGCCAACTTCTTAGGGTTGTTTGGCACTTTATAGGACAATTTTTTGGTTTTTTTTTTTAGCAAAAAAGTAAAAGTATTAACAAACAACCTAAAACACAAATACTCACAAACACTAAAAACTACTTTCACTTTAATGTTAGGTCACAACTAAAAAGTAAAGAGCACGATCTAAAGAGTTTTAAGAAACAAACCCTTATTTCTCTCAAAATCATTAAACAACGATTCAATAAAGAAAACACTTTTTAAATATGATTTCAAGAAAAAAAAAATCTTAAATTAATATTATATCTAACCTTTTCAAATAAAAATTAAAATACACTTTTAAAAATCATTATCAACTATATTCAGAGTGTATTTTTCGTAATACTAGTACCTACAAGGCTACAAGCATTTTGTTGTTAGGACCGGGGGGGAAAAAAAAAAAAGGGTTGCAATGGGTCCGAACTGGACCCGGCCCGGCCCAGCCCAGCTCATGGACACACCTACCTCCATGGCTCCATCCCTGGTTGACCACACACTGCGTTTAATGACAGAAAGCAAGAAAAAGAAACGAATATGAAAGTTTTGTCAATCTGATTCTTTGTTTGGTTTCCAAACAGGTGGAAGTTTTGCTTCACTCGAAATGTGCTGATATTTTGCTTTCGTAAGTAATTTACTTTGTGAATTTTTGTTTTAACCTTTTCTCTGCAACTGGTTCGGTAATTAACAGTTTCAGTTTTTCCTTTCTAGGGTTTTGGAAATGAAGCTGAGACTAGCTGCTCTGCAACTTGTTCTGCTCCTGATTGCATGTGCTCTGCTCCGCGTACAATCTTCGGTAAATACAGTAAGAAATGTTCTTGGATATTACGATTGAAGCAATTCACATTGTGTTAAAAGCTGAACTGAAGCTTCTATTCTTGATTTTTTAGGGATTTAACGGCTCGAGTGAAGCCAGTAAAGGTGTGTGTAAGTGTGTAACTTACTGTTTCTATGTTTATATTTTATTTTTTAACATTTAAATTACTTCCATGAGTTAGTTCTTGTTGTTTGTACTTGAAAATCTTTAACAATATTTTTTTTTTCCATTAACATACTTAGTTTCCGCATCAAAAATGAAACGGGTAGCTTTTTTTTTTTTTTGGTTAAAGCAAGATTTTTTGTGTCTTTCATATAATTTAGGAAGTTTTATGTACAAAACGTACGAGGAATAGCAAAATAAGCTTTCTGGGTATTTAACTTTGCTCTCTGTGATGGATGTTAGCGTGTATATATATATATATATCTTTTTTTTTCTTTGGGTAAGTCGTTTGATTTGTAAATCAGTTAAAATTTTGAAGGAAATGGCTCAAGAGAGGACTAAAAAGTAGAATAATTTGCCGGATCACAAAGAGTGAAACTTCTTTACATGATTGAGACTAAGAGATGATGGTCACTTCTTTTTACTGATGAGGAACACGTCTTTTAATTGATGGAATTGTTTCCTTACAAGTGATGGCTGAAAAATGGTTGTCATATAGTAAGAGGCATTCAATTTTATCTCCCCTTGAATATAGGTCATTGGGTACTTGACACCTGCAACAGTTTTAGATGGCATGAACGCATCTTGTTGTGGGAGAATGGTGTACTTGTGTAAAATCAGCAGAATCACTCGAGACATTAAAAAATGCATTATGATTACGACATTACGTCTTTATTATATATAAAAAAGGTCATATTTTTTGCATGTCTTTGGAAGATACATTACCAATATCGCTTAACAGAGATTAGCTGGATTAAGAGAGGAAAAGCTGTTGTAGACGCATTGTTATTTCCTCATATGCTGCTTATTTGTGTTCTTTGACGTACATCCTCAATTCTGATAACATGCAACTTTTTGTTTGTGTTGTTAACAGTGTTTATCATATTCTATATAAAATAGTATCCCGAGTAGTGTCACATATAGAAATCTGTTTTGTTGTTATGTGTTTGGTTTCTGTTAATGGCTTCTCTAAGTTTTGCACTAGCTATTATGTTGAAGTGCTTCATTTTTCTGTGTACAGCACTGTGTCCTAATGGTTGGGTTATTGGCCCTAATAAAAGTAAATGCTTTGGTTATATGCAAAGGCCCCAGTCATGGAATGAGTCAGAGACCCTCTGTAAAGGTTATGGTGGGCATTTGGCAGCATTAACATCATTTCAAGAACTGAGCTTTGCTCATAGCCTCTGTGGTGAAGTTGCCAACGGCTGTTGGATTGGAGGAAGGGGTATCAACTCTACTATCAGCTTTCATTGGAAGTGGTCAGATAATACTTCTTATTGGAATGAGTCCATCTCTCCTGTTGCAAATGTTCAATCCAATTGCTCTAGTTTGTCCTGCCACGGCAACAATTCATTTGATTTATGTACACTGGTGACTAATGGATCAGCATCTCTTGTTAGTGAGAAATGCAACATGTCCCATGCTTCTATATGCATGCTTGATATAGGTATGTACTTTTTCTCTCTCTCAAGTTAATTGCTCATGTTTATGTTCTTTTTCTTAGTTATGATTTGTTGGTTTCTGTGCATATTTGATAACCATATGGAGATGACCTTATTTTCCATTTCTTCCAGGAAGCAAATGCCGCCACATGCACTGCCACAAGGAATATCTTATCATTCTTGCAGTTGTAAGTGGGTTGATCCTCTGCACTACATTAGCTGTAGTAGTTTGGCTTCTTGCATACAAGCGGAGCAAGAAGCGCAGACGGTCTCGCAAACTATCTAATCCAGCAGCTTCTGCACTAGTACCTCCATCATGGAAAGTCTTCGCCAAAGAGGAACTAAAGTCTATTACAAAGAACTTTAGTGAAGGAAACCGTCTAGTTGGAGATGCCAAGACGGGTGGCACGTATAGTGGCCTTCTACCTGATGGCTCAAGGGTGGCAGTTAAGAGGTTGAAGAGATCTAGCTTTCAGAGGAAAAAAGAGTTCTATTCTGAAATTGGAAGGGTTGCAAGGCTTCACCATCCAAATTTGGTGGCCGTAAAAGGATGCTGCTATGATCATGGTGACCGCTACATTGTTTACGAGTTCATAGTTAATGGGCCCTTGGATAGATGGCTACACCACATACCAAGGGGGGGTCGGAGCTTAGATTGGGCTATGAGAATGAAAATTGCCACAACTCTTGCACAAGGAATTGCGTACGTATATGTTCTTCATTCTTTCTTTGGTAAAAGAAAAATTAAGTTTTGCTCCCCCTAGTTAGGTGTTTCTTTTTGTATATTTCCTGTGTACTTAAGGGTGCCTTACGCTTATTACTTATCAATTTTTTTTTTTTCATGTTTATGCATATATTTGTCAAAGTTATATATTCTTATTCTTATTCCACCCCCCCCCCCCCCTTTCCCGTCCCCTTTCCCTTGTACCATTTTGTCATTAGGAAAGAATTTAAAAAAGAAAAAAAAAGGGGGGGGAGGAACACTAGACCATATTGATGATGCGTGGATGATACTTTATAGTTGCTCAAGTCTCTAGCATGAGATTCTTGTGAGGAACCTATGTTGGTGCCTTTGTCGCATAAGATTAAACATGTCATATAACTATCATTATTTTTAATTATATATTATAGATAACCTGACATGTATTGCCAATATGTCACATCTTGATTGTATTTTCTAATAAATAAATGATGCAACATGTAGTTGATGCGCTCTTTGATTGTTTGTTGTCATATCTAAGAAATATCATATCATACATGTTTCTCTCCAAACTTCTACATACTGATGGATGCAACTGACATGTTACTTTTTCCAACATTTCAATCTTCAGCCATAATAAATAATATATAACAATAATAAGAGAATAACAAGAAAATTAAGAATTATATGAACGTTTAATAATAATGTGAGTAACAACAACAACAATGCTGTTTGTTCTTTTCTTTTCTTTTCTTTTTTTAGCTGTTGGATACCCTTGTGTTGAAATTCTTTCTTATGAACTTGTTGACATGTGAAAAATTAATTTCCTCTTGGTGTGTGTGCCTACTTCATGTGTTTTTAACTGGAGTTTAACTTATATTTTGAAACAGATTCCTGCATGACAAGGTTAAGCCACATGTTGTGCATCGAGATATACGTGCCAGTAATGTACTACTTGACGAAGAGTTTGGAGCACATTTAATGGGGGTTGGCCTTTCAAAGTTTGTGCCATATGAAGTGATGCACGAGCGGACTGTAATGGCTGGTGGCACGTATGGATACCTTGCCCCAGAATTTGTGTATAGAAATGAGCTTACAACAAAGAGTGATGTATATAGTTTTGGCGTACTGCTGCTTGAAATTGTGAGTGGGCGTAGGCCTGCACAGGCTGTTGATTCAGTAGGTTGGCAGAGTATATTTGAATGGGCCACGCCTCTGGTTCAGGCTCATCGCTACCCAGATCTCTTGGATCCTCACGTATCTTCTTCTTCTTCTGATATTCCGGAGGCTGGTGTCATTCAAAAGGTGGTAGACCTTGTTTACGCTTGCACACAGCATGTCCCATCTATGCGCCCGAGAATGTCTCATGTTGTCCATCAGCTGCAACAGTTGGCCCAGCCACCTATTGTAAAGTGAGTTCCACTAATCTTTAGCACTCCACACATAATTATGAATTGGGGATTCATTTTTCCCAAATTTTCTGTGCCTATATTATTTTTGCAGAACAGTATTAGCTACTAGGGTTTAGCACTAATGTAGTTGTGGAAGACAGCTTTGCTGTAGTGTTATGTTAATGTAATTGTGGTAAATGTGTATTTCATGCGAATAATGGACATGTTTAGTCCATTGACATGCATTTAAACTAGCTAGTATGCAGTGAATACAATCTTCAATCATTAGAACAAACTGCCCCATGGTAACCCCTCTCTGCCCCTCCTCTGATTCAGTGGTACCATAGCTCTGAATCATGGCTATGAAAGTGATTTGAGTTCTTAGTGTCAGATTTGGCTTAAGTGCTGTAAATAAATAACTCTTTTGGAAGGTATGAGCTAGACAAAATTCACGGAACTCCTTTAGGAGTCATCTTGATCAATTGATTTGTGGTGAAAGCCTCTTAAACAACATCCTTCATTTTCTGTCAGTCTCTCTGATTCCTTTTTTCTGTGTTTATTATTTTTTTTTTTAAAAAAAAAAAAAACTCTCAACCTTCCATTTTTCTGCACTGTCCAAGATCTGGGAAAAGCACCCTTCAGCCTTACCCACTTTTCCAATATACGGCAATCAGCAGCAATTCCCAATTGAATAGGTGTATTCAATATCATATAATATATCGCTCATAAGTTTCACTAATTAGCTAGCTGCTGTCATTAGCAATGCATTCTTGGAGGCTAATTATCTTGAGCTTTGTGGAATGGGACTGGAGAGAATTCGTTTGTGGCATAGTAAAATGGTTCATCTGGGAGAAGTGTTAAATGATCGGTGGATTGCATTAGACGGCATGCCCCATTTGAATCGGAGAACTATTTTATGGTATAAATTTTGTTTTGTTGCATTGAATAGTGTATATGGTGCGGCGTCCTTTAAATGGAGAGGATTCTGATGTTAAAAAAGAAAATGCCGCTTCATTGATGTTAAACAACAAAGTTACATATCATTTGGTAGTGTTAAAACAACTTGAACAAGGGGCCATTGATACTAAGAGACGCCAACGCCAACGAGATGACCTTGAGGCTAAACATCAAGCAACCTCGTTTCTTAGTGGCAAAAATAAATGATTATACAAGTATACAAGTTGCCAAAGATAATTCAATAAATCATCCTGGCGGGTCAAGATTATCTCTATTTTAAGTGAAATGAAGATAAATTATTTTATGGTCCAAATAGATTTTATATATCCAATAGTGTATGTGTTGACACGTTATTTAAAATTTTTAAATGATATTATCTTGGATAACCTCATAAATCTTACTTGGGGGAGGAGAGGGTACTAAGAACAGAATCATGAAGTAATTTACTAAAAGATGTTAGATTTTAGTAATAACTAGACTAGTGCTTTGCTTGTTGAATAAACAAGCAAAATGTTGTATTATTTTATGCATTAGGCTCTACCTTCCCGTGCCTCTACTCAATCTCTCTCTCTCAAGCGTAAGCAGATACTTTTGAAGCCCATCATTTGAAAGTTTCGTCCCATAGAAAACTAAACCTTGTTCTTTTTTTTTTTCATATATTCGACTAAACCTTGTTCTTGTTTCCTCAACTAAAACGGTAAGAACACGCTTGACTTATATTTTTCCAAGTCTACCAGTATTCAATTATTAGCATTACGCGCAAGGAGGGCTCCTAAACGCCTACACTACACCAAAGTCAGCATTTGCTTGCATTTTTTCTCCCCCAATAAGTGACTTTGGGGGTTGAAGACCACCTATCCTCTAGCTGAAAATGAGTACGTGATGACGACAAAAGCTTTGCGTAAAATCCGGCCAAAGAGAATGATCGAGAGCTTATATACGCATGATGCCCTATACTTGACAACCAAATTTTACAAACTTTATGTAAAACTCACCTCAAAAGTCGGCTTGCAAGAAGAAGATACTCAAAAACTTATATACATATTATTAAAATTTATATAAGACACTAAAAGTCATGTTTGGTTGCTGTTTTGAAAACAGGTTTTCTATTTTTAAAACGGCAAAACAGGTTTTGTCACTATATCATTGTGTTTGGCTACCAGTTTTGAAACCTAAACTGGGTGAAAAAAAAAAAAGAAAAAAAAAGGAAAAAAAACTGGGAGAATTTTAGGCACGTTTATTTGACAAAAGCCACATTCTGTCAAATGAATTAACACTTTTCCACAATGGCTTTTAAAGACCTGAAAAAAGTCCCACACTAACACAGCCGCTTTTTAAGACCTAAAATAACCCACCCAAAGCCCTAAACGCATTAGGTGCCGACACACTTGATTTTTCTTCTCATCCTAAATTCGTGCTCTATCATATTCTAGTTTCTCTTGGGGAAAAATCATATTTAATCCCTAAGTTTTCATCTGATTTGAATTTAGTCCTTAGGTTTTCAATTTTAAGAAAAAGATCCTTAAGTTTTACTCAAGTTTTGAAATTAGTCCCTCTATCACTTTTTCGTCAAAATTAATGATTTTCTATTTATCACGTGTGTCTCATTTGACACGCCAAAGTCTATATTAACATCAAAGTTAATGATTTTTCTTTTAATGCTACAAATCTAGAAGATTAAGATGACGAAGAAGATGATTATTGTTTTTTAAGTTGGGTATTTTGTTTTTTGTTTTTTTGTTTTTGTTTTTGTTTTTTATGGATGAATTGACACTTAATGATATGAAATTGATATTAGGTGTTGATATGAACACTAACATGTGAATTGAAATACAAATAATATATGACAAACTATTCATTTTGATAAAAAAGTGATAGAGGGACCTATTTAAAATCTGGGCAAAACTTAAGGACCATACTCTTGAAATTAGAAACACAAGGACTAAATTCAAATCATATAAAAACCTAAGGACTAAATATGATTTTTCCCTTTCTCTTGAGTTGAATTTATTTTTTCTTTTCCTCCGCCAAATAAGCTTCCTGAATCCCGGCCCCATTTTAAAATAGCATTTGAAACTCGGGAGTAAAAAATCATCCTAAAAAGCAAATATTCGGCTAAAAGGAAAGATAAATCCCAATCCCAATCCCAATCCCAATCTGCCCAGTGTTTGAAGTGAAACTGGATTCAAACCGAATTCTTGGCTTAAAGGTTTGCCTTAGATTCAGTTCCACTTAAATTTGAATCCATTGAAATTGAGACATGTGTCCCATTACAGAACTCAAAACTATCTTTGTTTAAAAGACATAATGGATTTGGCTTGAGCGTTTGTAACATATGTGTTATAATTTTTTCGATAGTTCAGATTTAATTTCAATCTCATAAAAAATTTAAAATTAAATTTAGACCGTTAAAAAATAAGGCACATATCAGTCTTAAGTTTCACATATGGGCATACTCAAACCAAGACACTACCGACATCTTGTAATCCAGTTATTGCATATTCGATCATCGCCATGAAATATGAAAAGAGAACTTTATATACGGGGAGATAATAATAATCTGCACTTGTACACGAATTGATGCAAAAGTGTCTTAACAGCTTCAGAGATCATACATAAAGGAAAAGCTAGTTCACACGATTTAATACAAAGCAACATATAAATCTTGGATATCATCTGGTAGACACACTGCCTTCTTTTCGCATCTATTTTACAAGAACTCATCTCAAACTCATTGCAGGCCATGGAGTCACGCCAGGGGCTGGCAGCGAAGGTCGTATAATAGGGACCCGCCTCACGACCGAAAAGGCTTCATTCAGACGTGCAGCACGAGTCATGAACTGCGACACCTTCTGCAAAAATTGTTGAGTAAAATACAGTCATTAATCATGCTACATACAATAAACCATCAAAGATGGCACAAGATGCCCTTCTCTTGCCGCTTGGCTTTGCTTCAAGACCACTGGATATCTTCCTTCAGCTCTAGCTAGACATACATCACAAGATTTCTAGAAAAGAACCCATCTTTGTCAGATTTCCACCAGTCAAAGATTTCACCATTAGGATTTTCAGCTCATAAATGGACAGGAGAAAAGCATATTATAGTCCTCAGACATAGAATAATCAAAATGAGTCAAGTCTGACATATTCTGGCAGACTTGGAAAACTCATTCAACACAACTACCATTTTCTATTGAACTAATCTCTTCCCATATTAACACATCCAGATACCACAATACTAATTTATGGACCTTTATCTTTTGGCCTAAATTTTATGGACCCTGAATGCCCAGAAATTTGTAACGTTCTTTATCATTGGTTTAAAACTTGTATCATTCAGCATTATTGATGAATAACCATCTTCTAAAACTTTTGCCTCAAATTGCTAAAAAACACCAAGTCACACAACACTTAGGAAGCACCTCCATCCATTAAGCTCCCCCTCTATGGCAACAATTTCTAGGATATGTTACTTCTTAAAATCATGAAAAGAAAAGAGAAATTATAAGTTTGTGAATCAGTTTGACCATCAACCATATCTCTAATCACAAATGTTTTAGAACAACAATACATAAAGATATGGCAAAGAAAGACTCCCATTTCTTTAATTCTCAATGTTTGAGGAGGGGAGAAAAAGATAGTCCTCAATCTTGTCAGTGAGTAGGATGCTAAAATTTCTACATCTAGAATATTGTAATGTTAATGGATAATTTTCCAAGTAAAGCACACCCAGAGTGCAAGGGATCCCCAATATGTTTGTACGAATGCTAAACTTGAACATATCCTTGAAAGAACATCAACTACTCGTTTGATCCACAACTTTAAATTGAACTTTTGTCCATTTCTCACCCCAAGCTAGAAGTCAGACATAACTTACAATAGTTTCCAAGAGTTCGACGTTTTGAATCAGAGGACCAATGAATTTTTCATCGCACCAAAGGTAAGTCTTCATTGAAATATGGGAACTCAGAAGGAAAACTACCGATAGAACAAAGCGAATCCTCGGCATTATAATTTCAGAAACATTGGCATTTCGATTTCCAGACCTGATAAAAACTCACCACAAAAACAATAAAAATAGTCAAATAAATGCAAAAACTGACCTTATCATCAATAGTAACCTTCAGCTGCACGGTCTGGCTCTTCCTCTTCATCTTATACAATCTCCTTCCCAAGATAACGAGTCCCATCACTGCGGCGGCCATGGAGAACGACCAAACCGGGCTAGCTCTAAAAACACAATACTTCAAGACCTCAAGAGGAACCTTCCACCAAACTACCCTCCTCCTGTCTCCCTCACCGCCCGATTGCGTATCTGATTTCACTACTGCATCCGCACCTGCTTTGTTCTCAATCGAGCCATTTCCACCGTCCAAATCACTCGAAATCTCCGACCCGTCTCGTTGCTTCTCATAATTATCCCCGAACTCCATCGAAACCAAAGCGTCCCCACCAGAATCAGACCAGAACTTGCTTGAATCCTTATGTTTCACATCGAACTCCCTAAATTTACTCTCATCGGGGCCCAATTTACCCCAATTTTCCTTCCCGGGTTTCATTTCTTCAATTCCTTCAAAACCCACTTGGGATTTCACAGTTTCTGAAAGACCCAGTTCGTGTTTAGAATCAAATTCACCAAATTTACGCTCATCGGAACGATCGCTGCTCGAATCGGACCAGGACTCGCCCAAGTTCCTCCTAACGTACCCAGTGTCAGACCCCGGATCGACCCAACTCGGATTCTCCGACTGAACCGAGTCACCCCCCTCGCTCACATCACCCTCTGCAGCAGTCTTGGCATACCTCTCTCGATTCTCAAGCGAGAAGTGATCGGACCTGATCATGCCCTCCGAGTCACCCTCGATTCCCTCAAAATTCCTCTGAGTTTCATCCTTCTCGGACGACTCAACCAGGGCGGTGGCACCCACCGAGTTAACCAGGCCAGCATCGTCCGAGTTGTGCAGCAGCTCCCAGTCTAGAAACTCACCAGCCTCCCTTTCCATCTTGTTTATTTCTTTATGGGGGTTTGGAGGATCAAACTGAAAGAACAAATAAAAAAACAAACCCTATATAAAGCCTTCACCCTCAAACAATACCAAAGAACTTCTTTATTGGTAGGAGAAGGTAAAGTTAGTTGATGCTTTTCAAACCCCAAAATCCAACCCCACCTTTTTTCTCTAGATTCTGCCCTCTATTCTCGATTGATTTCCACCATGTACATCCACAGAACAGAGTAATGATCAGAAGTGGGCTATATGCTTTCAGGATTGAACACGTTTCACTTTAGAAGGAATTTGATTGACTTGATTGGATACGACCCAATAATCTGGGGACACGCAATGTGGAAGAGGGAGATTGGAAGTGGTGGAATTTTTCCGTGGGAAGGACGGACATATCCTTTTCTTGACGGGGAGAATTATACAAGTATACAAGGGGTGGGGCCGTGGGGGGAAACAGGACAACCGACGAAGTTTAATGCGGATAAAGCACCGAAGGTTTTGATAACATGGTACACTGCCTCTTGGGAAGTTGCTGAGGACTACGCAACTGGCGGGAGACGATCGAATTCTAGCCAATGTGTTTTTTGTTCTTGCACGGCCCACCAACACGATGTCGGTGGGAGATTGAGGCAATCAGTGTTGGATTATATTATGAGTGTACGGCGGCGTATTGTAAGCCACTTCTTGAATTTGGCTTAGTACTGTAAAAAAAATTACAGAAATTTTTTTAACTGTTTAGATTTAATTTTTTTTTAAAAAAAAATTGAAGCTAAATCTAGACCGTTGAAGATTGAGGTAACGTACACTTTCTGCATATAATCAGTTGTATACTATTATTACGTGGATTTGTTAGATGGCAGTTTGTGTACAGTAAGTTCTTTGCTATTAATGTTGTGTTTGTTAGGTTTGGTAAGCAGCCTTAGCATCCATAGGATTAATTTCTTATTTTCTATTTTTTATTTTGGCTTGGAACATTTAATAGCTTCTTCTTTTTTTCGGTTTTTTCTTTTCTTTTTCACTACTTCCATCTATCAGTTGAGCCATATAATCGGAGGGGAACCAAAGATTAATGCAAACTTCCACTAATTGATTTTATCTTGCACTTTCTTTCTTTTCCCTTCCTATTTAAAAAGGCTGCATGAGATAATTAGAGTAACTACTTTTCCTGAATTTGACACAATGGTATTTACCTACTTAAAACCAATGACAGAAGAAGTTTAGATGGACGGGAAGATCAAGCGCTCCCATAAGTCGGTTTAGTCAAAGTTTGATCCAATTTCACCGAAAACACTAATAATACTTAAGTAGGTAGTGTGAAAATAATCTCAAGTGCTTTCCATTTCAGGATTTGACCTTCTACTCCCCAAACCTTTATCTTGCACTTATGTTAAAATTGTTTGGGAATTAGATAGAAGCAAATCTAATAATTTTTTGTTTTGTATTTTAGTGTTCTCATATGCATATGCATGGTCAATAGAATATACGCATTTTTTTTTAAGAAGAATACGCATTTTTTATCACATAATACATATCCTTACATATTCTATTAAAAATTGTTCATCATACTAAACTCTAATGTTTTGAAAAATATATATTTTTTTATTTTTAAGATTATAATACACAATAAACAAATCTTTGAAATTTAATTCTCTTATGGGTATTATAATTGGTTCATACTAAAGTTATATTCTCAATATTAGCAGCACAATTATCAAAATCAATATTCTTCTAATTCCATGTTATGTATCTATATGAGACATCATTTCTTTTATTTATATTTTTGTATTGATTTCTTTAAGCTATTTAAATATTTTGATATAAATTCAATTGTTAGATATTAATTTCCTAAATTTATATAAAGAAGCAAAAAATGTGGGTATGTAAAATTCTCAATAATGAACAAGAAGACTATTTCAAAATATAATAATACGAGAAAATTGATAGTATAAACCAAAATGGAAGAAATATGTGTTCAATATACTAAATAACTCAATTAATATCCTAAATTAGTTGGACTTTCGACAACATCTCGTAAGATTATAATAAGATAATACAAGCATGCTATTAAACTAGAATATAGTAACAGCAAGAATAGAAAGGAATACGTAAAAATCATTTGTCTTTCTCAAAGTTTTTTTTCCAATTGTTGAATACTCGTACATATTTTCTATTTATGCCTTTTTGTTTGCATTTTTTATACCAAATTTTTAATCAATTTTAGTAAATATTGAACAAAATGAAATGTGCACTGTATAAATTCTGTCATGTGTATATTAAATATGCTCGTCTGCTTGTAGACATCATCGGCCATGCATGATAGAAAAAGTGTATAAATGAGAAACACACAAATATAGTATATGAAAGTTATTGGGTGGGCCTCTCACATATTGAAGGCATGGAGCTTGCATGTGAGAACTTTTAATAAGCATGGGTAGCCCATCTTCCCATTAAATATTCATCCTTCCCCACCAACCCCAGCCCCAAAACCATAAAAAATAAAAATAAAAAGATATAAACGATGCTTGTAATATCTACCTCCAAACTAGTCAACTTAGTAAGGCAATTAATTTAGAAGAGATCCCCTTGGCATCTTGATTTTAAGGTTGTCTCATGTGCTTCCACTGATACTCACTTTTTCATGATTTTGAAGGTGCTGCCAAGTCAAGCTTGGCATTTACTTCAATTTTGATACCCAATTTCATAATCCAGAGCTGATTTCAGCACTATGTATGACCTCTGTTATCTGCAACACCCTCAAGAGTCAAAAGCATGCAATAAAACACAGTATGGTGTAGGGTTTGGAGTTGTGCCTCGGCCGAATATTGATTTCACCGGTTCAACCGTCTTTTAAGTTCCTCGACAACCCTACTCCTGGGAATTTTTTCTTCTTTGGCAGCCTCAATGTCTTTTAATTTGACAATCCCTTCTTTCATTTCTTGTTCGCCCACAATAACCATCCACGGGATCTTCGAGTCTTTAGCACGGTCAATGTGCTTCATCACTCTTTTGTTGACAAGATATTCAGCTTTGAGTCCGGCATCCCACAGCTCACTTACCAGTTCTGCAGCTTGAGTCAGGTCATCCCCAAGTATACTTACTAGCACTTCAGTCTTTGTTGCTCGTGTTGTCTGCCAAAACACACAAAAATAGAAGGAAAGCAGACATAAATTTACTTAATATATGTTATATGGATCACCAAATAATTATCTGACCGCCCTTAGTTGATGCTAAATCTATTATATAATAAAACTTATTATGTATATGGAATTATAAAATTAAATGGCATAGACTTGTTTATACACACACATATGCATGTATGTGTCAAGGTATATATGTATATGTAGATATCCATATATTATACTTTGCACCTATCATCAGCAAACCAGTACCTGTAGCTCATGTCCTCAACCTCCACGCCATATTCTAGGGAAGAGACAACGTCTTTTAATCCAAGGACCATTAGCCATTAAAACTTCTATAAATTATACATCTTTTGAATGGAATTTTTTTTTCACTATTATATATCTGATAGTGCAAGAAGTTCAACCAGGTGACCAATTTTTTTTTTTGTAAGTAACCAAGTGACCAATTTAGTAATCATATAGGCGAATTTAGAGAAATACAAAGTATTATTATCACCTGGTTCTGGTCTTTCTGAAGCTGCTCCATTATAGCAAATACTCGCTCGATTCCAAGACTGACACCAACTGCTGGAACCTGCTTTGTACCAAACATACCTATAAGGTTGTCATAACGTCCACCAGCAGCGATTGAACCAACCTGAGGAATGCACAAATTAATCACATTACCCAGTAAATGCATATGAAGGTAATACAAGGCAGCAATTATAAGATGACATAAGAGTTATGCCTTGCAATTCAAGTAACATATTTAGGAGAAAAAGAGGGGGGAAAGGCTATATTCTTCCATCTTTATTCGTTTCAATACCAATTCAGCTTTACTTCTTAATCCAACAGAAAAATTTCAAAGAGGGAGTCGGGATCCCATTCTGTGAGTATGCTTTTCTTGTTATAAGAATTACAAATCAATTGGATCAACCAACCCAACAAAATAGAAGCTTGATCTTTTCTTCCCCTCTTTGATAGTGATAACAAATCCTCAGAAAGCAGAAGGAAATAGGCGCAGAAAAAGGATATTGGAAAGCATTCTGAAGAATTACCATTGTATAATGTCAAGAAATAGACCATTCTCAGGAAGCATCAACTTCTTTTTTTGGCAATGTCAAAGTACATGCCCATAATTGAAAATGAACTGAGAAATGAGTTCTCAAAATTGAAATTTTACATCAATTCTGAGTTTATCTGTGGATTTTTCTTTCGCCTCATTTCCACTACCAAAGCCTTAGGAACTTCAGCCGACTTTAGGCTGGAAAATCTCAACCCAGCTGCTGTGCTGCCTGTAACCTAAAGAGCATTTCATTCACTAGCTTGAAATGCTACTGTTGCCACCATACCTCCCCTCCCTCTCTTCTATAGAACGAATACCTAAAAGCTCCCAAATGAATAAGGAAAATTTTATTATTGGCATTTTTGAGACTTACCAAATGTGCTTCCAAGTTCTCTAACTATATTTTTCACATTTCATAAAGATTTTGACTTCATTTATGATTCAATCTGTTGTTTACCTACCTGATATTTATTAAAATGTAGGATTAGGCTACTGTTGCCACCATACCTCCCCTCCTCCCTCTTCTATAGAACGAATACCTAAAAGCTCCCAAATGAATAAGAAAATTTTATTATTGGCATTTTTGAGACTTACCAAATGTGCTTCCAAGTTCTCCTAACTATATTTTTCACATTTCATAAAGATTTTGACTTCATTTATGATTCAATCTGTTGTTACCTACCTGATATTTATTAAAATGTAGGATTAGGCTTTTGGTGTTCAAAGAGAAGGAGGATCAAGATAAACTTTGGACTCCTAAGACACACCCAAAGTATGCTCCTAAAAATAACCCAAAATACCACCCCCCCCCCCTCCCTCTTCCAACAAAAACCCAAAACTACCTTCCACCACCCAAGAGCCTCTAAGAGTTGTCATCTCTCAACAGAACATTCACATGATCTTTCCTCCCCCCAGAATTACACAACACAAATAACTGGATGAAACAATCTATACTTTATCAGACTAAAAATGATCCCCTCATAGATGGTTCCATACTCCATACTCTCTCACATATTGGTTCAAACTCTCCCTCAACAAGTAAAGCCCGACACGTGAAACAATTTATACTTTATCAGACTAAAAATGATCCCATCATAGATAGTTCCATACTCCATACTCTCTCACGTGTTAACTCGAACTTTCCCTCAACAAGTAAAGCCCAATACGTAAAATATTTAACTAAAATTGGGAGTAAACTATAGAGTTAAGATTTGAACTCATGACTTATGCTCTGATACCAGATTAAATCACCAGTTATTCAAAAAACTTAAGATGATAGGAATAATGAATACAACTATTTAATTAATATTCTAATATCTATAAACTTACATCAACTTGCATTGCAAGATTTTAGTGCTCACTAGAAAAGACATCATTTTTTTTATAAGTAAATCGATCTTATTAAAGTGCAAAGGGGCGCATCCCAAGTACACAAGAGAAACGCCCACTTAGGGAGAGGGAAAACAGCACAAATCGATAAACTCTACAAAGTTAGCAAAGCAAGAACTATTAATAGCAACCACCACATCACGCAAAGGGTGAGCCATCCTCCAAGCTTCTAAGTTATGATGACTACCGAACTGGCCACTCCAACTAGTCAATAACTCCACCACCCAATTAGGCATTACCCACTCACTCTACCCCAAAAAGACGAAAGATTGATACCCATAATTTTCTAGCAACTCCACAATCGCGCAAAAGATGATTGCTGCATTCCCCATTGTTCCTACACGTACAACACCAATCCATCACTATTAAGTCTCTTTCTTAGATTATCTAGGGTCAATATCCTTCCTGACACTGTTGTCCATGCAAAGAAAGCTATTCTCATAGATGCCCTATTTTTCCATATGTTGTTCCAAGGGAAAGAAAAACCAACAAGGGGCTAGGAGCATGATAAGAAGATATGATCTTGACAGTCAGCCTTTTGGAGGGGAGCCAACATATTCTATCTTTGCCCTCTCTGTTCAACCTGATAGAGTACAAGAGGTTGAAGAAAGAAGTGACCATCTCTAACTCCCAATCATGTACGGGTGTGATAAAGGTGATATTCCTCTGACAGATGATGTTCGCCACCACCATATGGTTTGCAACCGAGGACTCCTTAAAACTGGCAATACTATTTAAAACGGGAAAAGCTCCCTTCAGGGTTTGATCTCCACATCAAACGTCATGCCAGAACCGTATCCTAAGCCAATCTCCCACCTCATATCTCACAAATTTAGAAAAATCCCCCCATCCCCTCCTAACGAGTAAAGACAAAACAAATTAAGGACAACAAATCTTAACATTCTAGTATAAAACAAGGACCTTTATACATAATAGATATAAATGGACATAAAAAAAATCATTGTCATCTTAACTTTGCTATGCAAATCCCAATTACCAAGAAAAAGTAAAAGAATTGAGAGGATACTATCATAAAAAGTTTAGAAGTATAATAATACACCATATAATGCAACTAATATTAAATCGGCCACACGTATGACAGCAGCAATTTGGTAGGAGGGAATGCACGGGTGATGCCTGCTCTCTAAATACACTGATGTAGAAAGGAATAGGCACATTTCAATGCAATGTTGAATATCACAATTTAATTCAATGTCTACTTGTTCCTACTTCTAGTGTTTTGGCTAGTCAATCCCTACTTGTTCAGATAATGAGTAATATGGTACTAATCCATAAAAAAGATCACGGTTCATCAAGTGATAAGATACATGGGCATCCTTATGGAAGGAGGATTAGCTATTAAAGCATCACCAATTATTCGGGTTCCCAAACAAACAAAACGAAGGCAACGGAAAATTGAGCTGTTTCAAACAAAATTACCTGTGTACCGCCTTTAAAAGCAGCCTCAAATATGACTCCAGTATAATAATCAAGACCTCTGGCAAGACTCAAGTCAAAAACCACTTTGTCAATACACTTCGATTTTTCCAGAGCCTTAAATAAAATGTCCAGGTCGTTCAGTGCATCAATAGATCCATCATGACCCAAGAACTTGCTTCCCTCCTGCTTAAGTTTAGACAGTAATTGCAAAGGGGATCCCCTTTCCTTCACAAAAGTGCCAATGTTATCTGCCGTCTCAATTGTTAAGCCCTTCTCCTCAACCTAGCAATAATTAAAAAGACATATACATGACCAACCATACAAAACTTTATCCAATGCTAAAACATGGAATGCATAACAAAAGTTATCAAACCAACATATTTACAAAAAGATGATCATAGATTTATCCTTAAATTAGCAATAACTAGGTCCACCATCACTCTCAATAATTGTGTTAAAAGCTGGTAAGAAATCAGAAGATAGTTGAACATTACTTTTGAAAATGAATTTTTATTCTTAGATTATTTTTACATGGTTTCAAAGCCCTCCCCCCAAGTAGCAGCAGGGCAGGCCTCCAGTCACCTATATACAGAAGATAACAACATATGCATACAAGTGTTCTTACCATGTACTTCAAAAAAAAAAAGTGTTCTTACCATCTCTTTTTTTATCTGCTCAAAAGATTGCTTATCTAATTTGTCGATGCTTGAACATATGGTTCTGAATTTTTCCGGTGGCACTCCACATATGTCCAACATTCCATCAAGTAACTTCCGGTGGTTCAGTTTTATCTGTGGAAGAATAAAACAGAAAGCAATTAACATTTATATATATATATATATCAAATGTATGTATGCATGTTCATATGTTCTATAAAGCACTTTCAGACAGGTTTTAAACCACCAAATGCAAGGAAACATGTCTAATTAGCACCTTTGACAAGGTAATGGTACCAAGACTAGGTCTGCATCTAAAGGTCCAAATTGCTCTACCTCAAGATCACAGGAATAAAAAGACATAATCAATGACATTGCTATCATCACGCAGCAGTAAAGGAATCTATGAATATAGGAGGCATCTTGGGTTCAACTCTTTTTAATGGATAAAAATTCAATGGAAAGTCTAATTTCTGAAAGACTTGATATCAAAACTACTACTAAATGTTTAGATGCAGGAACTGTATCATAGATGCACCACCACAAGTGAATATCTATATCAAACAGGATATAATACATAATAAAATTCAATGTGTGAAACTTTTTACTGACACAGATAGGAGAGGAAAAAAGAAACTACCTCATAATCTCCTATTTTCAGTTCATTGAGAAGTTCCGTCAAAATTTTTACAATCTCAAAATCTGGCCCCATTTTTTCATATTGGCCAGCAATGTCAAAATCACATTGATAAAATTCACGGTATCTTCCCTTAGACGGGTTGTCCCTCCGGTAAACCTTGGCTATCTGGTACCTTTTAAATGATGTGAGACCATTCATGGCCACAAACCTAGCAAATGGTACAGTTAAGTCATACCGCAAAGAACAAAGCTCTCCACCCTGCCAACAGGTTGGACATAAATTACGTTACTTTGCCAAAAGATAAAATGGAATGAATAAACAGACCTTTTTCATCATAGAAAACTAAAATCAACTCCAAGTTAGCTGTAAAAAACCAAATAACAGTCTTTACAAGACAAAGCTTTTTAATTTTTTCCGATAGAGATTATATATAGATACCCAAGGTACTCAAATAAATAACCACATGAGCAGTAACCCAATTGAACAAATGAAAAATCCCAAAAGGAAAAAGAATGAGAGCAGATATATGACTTAAAACTGAATCAACCAAATATCAAATATTTACCTGGTCCGCAAGATCATAAATCAACTTTGAATCTTCCCCATATTTTCCCATGAGAGTTTCTCTCAATTCAAAAGCTGGGGTATCCAAGGCCGTAGCACCGTGCCTCTCAAAAACTTCCTCGATAATTGAAAAAGCTCTCTTTCTTATTGTCATTTGTTCTTTCGCAAAATCACGAGTACCCTAATTTGCATCATAATACGTTCACGGTAAGCATGCTAGTTATGCATTCAAGGTTAAAAAAAAAGAAAAGAAAAAGAAAGTGACAAAAAGACAATCAGAAATAGAAGAATTTCTCAACTAAAAAATGAACAAAACAGAATGTTAATTAATTTCTTTTTTGATAAGTAATCGATAATTATTATTAAAAGGGTAAAGGCGCCCCTAACAGAATATTATTTAAATTAAAATGAACAGTGAGTACTGAAAATTTGATTGATTAAAAGAGTAGAAAGTACAAATAGCTCTAGCTATGTAGTATGTACTTTATTTTTTTCGTCCATAAATTTCAAGTTTATTAACCAAAAATTGTATAAAAGTACAAACAGCCCCAAAGAGCACCTACATCAATAAATAACCTCAACAGGTTAGCTCAAAAGCACACAACAGAATTACAGAAAAATTGAACTGCGCTGTCAATTATCCAATTTCTAGCATAAACTTCTAGTAAAATTGTCCAAGCAATGTTCTCCATCAATTGAAAAAATAGAAATGCTCTATTGTTTGCACCATAAGATAAGAAGAAAAACTCAAAGCTCCACCGCTCAGTTCTTATAAGAATACTGTTTTCAATATCTTTTCCTCCCATTTGTACAAGGAAAGTAAAATATAAAGCAGGAAAAACCATTCCAAGAAAATTGAATAATAAAAAATTTCCGGAATGTCATTACCTTTGGAAGCTTGGGCAGTCTTCTACTTTCATTGCTTTCAACAATATCCTTCACTTTCTGCAACAAAACGTCAAACTCCCGGTCCTTCGGATCCAAAAACAACGAAATATCCTCCACCCACTTCTCCAATAACCCTGAACCCTCAATCCCACCCCCTCCCTTACTCTGCAACCTATCCTTGATCAATTGAACAATCACACTAGTCCCCTTCCCCAACACCACCTTCTTCTTCTTCTTCTCACTCTTCCTCTCCACCTTCACATTTCCTCCTCCATTCGCCTCGACACCCTTCTCACTCTTCTCACTCCATTCCACACCCTCAAGCGCAATGAAACCAGTCATCGCCTCCCACGCCACAATCTTCCACACCATTCCCAACAACACATTCAATTCGCACACAAACTTCTCATACTCCTCTTCCAACCCCAATTTCGAAACCAACTTAACCCCATTTCTCAAACTCTCACAACTCGGGCATTTCCCTTCAAACAAACCCGCCAAACTCGACCGCAAATCATCGGTACTGATCGAATCCAAATTCAACTTAGCGCGGGTCAAGCTACACACACCCAAGTCATAGAGTGGAAACAACACGGCTCGTACCGCCAAACCCTCCGCATTCGCCAATTTAGCACGCGAATTCAGCTCGGCTCGCGTTTTGGAGTGCACCAACTTCACAATCTCCCTGAAACTCCCGTGAACTTTGGGGATTTTCGAGGCCGACTCGCTCTCAACCTTGCCCACCAACTTCGACCCATTGAGCAAAACCTTCATATCACTGGCTACCCCAACCTCCTCCTTCACCGAAAACCCGTCCCCGGAATCCACTGAACTGAACGCCTCCACGTCGGCTCTGGACGCCTCGCACGAAATCGCGGCGACGGCATCGGCGATCGCCGATAACGCCGTCGATTCGTGGTCCACAATGGCGGAAAGGGCAAGCAATGCAGCGGATGATCTCTCGAGCACGAAGAGCTCCTCTTGGGTCACGTCGAGGGGTTCGAACTCTAGGGTTTGAGAGTTGGAATTCAGGGCCTCGGAGATACGAACCGGAAGGACCGTACGGACATTTGGGGAACCGGAGAGGAGCTTGCTGAGGAGGACGGTGAGGAAAGCGCGGGATTCGAGCAGAGTTAGGGTTTTGGGAAGGTTGATTTGGTAATTGACAAATGGCGGGCGGGGATTGGAGGAGGAGGCGAGCCTTTCGAGCGCGGATGAGTCGAGGCGCACCTGAGCGACGCCGGTGGCGACGGCGTAGATGGAAGATGAGGAGAGAGATAAGCCCTTGCCTCCTAGGGTTATAACAGAGATTTCTTCGCCTCCCGCCATTGCTTTTGCTTTGGAGCTCAGAGAGAGAGAGAGAGAGTGTGTGTTTTCGCAGACTGCACTAGGGTTCCGGGCCGTTACATTTCCTACGTTGTAAATTCCGGTTTCAGTTTTCGCGTGAGTTTTTTTTCAATTATTTTTACAGAACTTATATTTAACCTCTAAATTTTCATTTGAAATAAATTTACATATTGAGTTTTCAATTCTAAAAATAAAATCTTTGAAGTTTTGGGCAAGTTTTAAATTAATGCATTTATCATTTAACCATCAAAATTAATTATTTTTATCTACCACGTGTCTCATTTGACACGCTAAATGCTAAGATCTATATAAGAGTCAAAGTTATCAACTTTTTCACTAATGTTACAAATCCAAAAAATTAGAGTGATGAAAAATATAATTTATGTTTCTAGAGTTCGGTCTTCTTCTTTTTTTTTTTTGTTTATTCTTATAAATGATTTGGGGCATAATAATATGACATTGATATGGACGTTGATGTATTAATTGAGACACGTGTGACATACGACAAAACTATTAATTTTGAAAAAAAAAATGATAAAGCAACTTATTTAAAATTTATGTAAAACTTAAAGATCATATTCTTGAAATTAAAAACTCAAATACTAAATTCAAATGAGATAAAACCCGTAGGCAATATATATATATATATATATATATATTCTAAATGAACTGTTAAATTAGAAGAAGAAATACATAAAATATTATCTTAACGTGAGAATGGATCCTCTTTTCACATAAAATGGTGATTTAATTAGTCGTTTTATTTTATTTTTATAATTTAGCCGTTGATTTTGACAAAGCGAACCAACCTTCAAAATAGAGTTCAAATTGCATTGAATAAAGTTTATAGGATAAGTTATATATATACAAATGTTAACTTGTGGGAGGTTATTTACCCTTAAACTTATGAAAGAAAAGTTCATGGTCACTTTGGATTATTTTCATTGTTTATTATTGTTTTCAAATTGATTATCAAATAATTGGTTAAATTGGCAAGATTATTATTATGTTTATTTGAAAGAACTTTTTTCTTCTTGTCTTGGTTTTCTTAAATCCTTTCTTTGGTTAAAGTGGCTTTCAAATAGATTTTATTTATTTCAACCAAAAATTAGTCTTAAGAGTAAATTTGATTAAATCAATTCAAGCATGGCTAAGTCAATTAGACTGATACAAATGAAAGATGCCCTAAAAACAATTCATCATAAACAGACAACAAGAGGAAAAGGTCTTGAATTTTATTTTATTTTTTGGTAGATTTATTAGGGTGAAGTGTGATCGTTAAAATTGCCCAAAGTCACCTCAATTAATAACACCAATACTCGTGGATCCGTTATGAAACACTTTGTTAAATCAAAGACTGTCCGAGAGGTTGCTTCATCAAGACTATTTAGGATCTGTTTAGAATTACAATTTTAAAAAGTTGAATTTTAAAAATAGTAATTTTAAAAATTGCAATTTAAAAAACGCAGTTAAATGTTTAGTAAAGTTGCAGTTTAACCTTTAAAATGATGCATTTTTTAAAAAATATCTCCTTATTTGCGATTTGAAAACACATAAAATTTGCGTTTTTAAATCGTAATTTTTTAAAAACGCAGTATCCAAACGATCTATTTTTTGTGATATAGTTTAAAATCACACTTTTTATCTACAAAAATACAATTTCAAATGCACCCTTATTGATGGGAGAGATGTTGCTGCCACTATCTCGCCTTAATAATTTTATTTCGCGACACTCTATTTAATTTGTATTGAGGGTCTGTTTGGGTTTGTGATTTTAAAATGTGCGATTTAAAAACATAATTTTAAAAAATGCAGACAAGCGTTTGACAAAATTACAGTTTAACTTTTAAAATCGCAATTTAACCTTTAAATTTATGAGTTTTCAAAAAAGCATATTTACCTATAATTTGAAACGCATAATACATACCTGCGTTTTCAAATTTCAATTTTTTTAAAAAACATAATTCTAAATGATTAATTTTTTACGATTTGGTTTAAAATTACGCTTTTTATCTACAAAATGATCACAATCTCAAACACATCCTGAGTCACCATTTTAATTTCTTACAACGATCCTCGTAGCCGGAGTAACGACACATTGCCTTCAGAAATGTTAAGCAGCCTCACAACATATATATATAAGAGGAAAACACTCAAACAGCCTTCTTTTTTAAGGAAGATAAATTCCATAAAAGAAAAAAGATTAAGAAAGCCCAAATCGAAATAATTAAACATGAAATATTATTATTCCTATTTCCACAATTATCCTATTGTTGCTGTGCTGTGTGTTGTATGCCATTTGCTACGACTAATTAACCGGAAACTACAAAATTTTGAAGATTGATAACCATAACAGTTATGTCATCCATGTTTCCGCGGCTACAAGACATATCTACAAGCTTTTTGCAAGCCATCAACATATCCTTCTCTCTCAAAACCACATCGACTGCCTCCTGATCATTTACCTGATTAACACAATGTTAAAGGATGTCATAATTAATAAACTCTTAATACAGCCCAAAATTAAAGTAATTCACTGATAATCAAGCAAAGATTCAATGAATCGATATATCATCAACATATTTATTTACTACTAATTAAACCGTTTTAATTTGCTCTCACACTTTTTTAATCTTTTAACAATGGACGAAGTTAATTTTACTCTAAATTGGGTACGTTGGCAAAAATTATTTCAATTAAATCTATTAGATTTACAAGAGCATAAAGATTATATTACCATTTAATCACTTGGTTCAACTCTAAACCCTAACGGGGTGGATCAAATTACAAAAAATTGAAAATTCGATATGTTAAATTGAAAGTTTTTGAACTTTGAATGTAATTACCAAAATGATGAAAGTTCAATAAATTAAGTGAAGTTACCCCACATTTAATAAACTTGATTGGAAAATATAGTCCAACCTAATTTAGAAGGGACAAAGATCTTATTGTTTTGGGTTTTTTTTCTTTTTTTTAAAAAAGATTTTTTTAATTATCAAGGCGTCCGGGCCTTCGCCTTGACTAGATCTTTGGGATACGATGCAAAGCATTTTCGTTGTGGCTCTAAGGAATTATTTACACTCAATAGAAGTCAAACCTTAGATCTGATGTTTCATGTGACCAGAGGTAAAGCCACATGATCTCTTGTGAGGGCTGTGCCCCCCTCCAAAATTTTAAAATTTTCCTAAATTTTTTTAATTTTTTTTAAAATATACTCTTAAAAATTTATTTTTACTTTCCCAAACTTTTAAAAGAAAAAAAAAAAAAAATTGCCCCCCAAAACCTAAAATTCTAGCTACGCCCTTGCATGTGGCATGCGCAAGGACTAAGTGACTTACCATGTAACCAACCATTGGGGCTAAAATGTCTAATTAGAGAAAAGATATCCTAAAAATAAAATGAAGTATATACCTTATCCCACAATCCATCAGAAGCCATTATCAAGAACTCGCAATCGGAAGTTAGAGGAAGCTTTTTAATCTCCGGTTCAGATATGATCCATTGTTTCAGATGGAAGTCCCCGATGGCTCTAGATACTGCAAGCGTCCCTTGAACTCTCCAAACTCCATTACAGCAATGCACAAAACCACCCTGCATTATTATATATCATGCATACCCATAAATTAGAAGAAAATTAAGAAAAGAAAAAACATGTACGTATACGTACGTACAAATTAACAATTAATTAATAAAAGGAAACCCATTAACGTACGGAGTTTTCAATACGACGACGCTCGTCTTCTCTACTGAGACGGTGCTCATTTGTCAATGCAGAAGCTAATCCATTTCTACTCAAAACTACTCTGCAGTCACCTACATTTGCTACATGTAACTCTCCGTCCTTTAATACCACGCTAGCTGCACATGCTCCACTCCTAACTCCCTGTGAGTAAATATTTTTTTTTTCAAGTACTAGTGATCAATATAATTAATTAACATATGCCTTATAAAGGGGAAAATATAAATCGTCTGAGTAATTTTTTTTTGTTTTTTTATTGTCAGGAATGATTTTTTTTTTATTGGTAGAAAAGAAAGTTGAATATCTCGAAGCATCTCAAGATATTGAATAAGTAAAATAATTCAATAACGCATGCTGATGTTTGTACTCCAGAACCACCGAATATATATAATCTACTAGAGATCAAGTCAAATTTTATTTTATTTTATTTTTTTTCTATGAGTGAATTCAAATTATTTGACAAATATTTTATGAAGGCATAGCTAGCTAGCTAGGGTTGAAATGTTCATATATGTGAAGTTTAGCAATGCAGTTTAATTACCTGACTAAGAAATTCCTTGTCTGTGACCAAGTAACCTCTACGGATAGCCTGTTCTAACCGTTCTTCTTCTCCAACGTATTCAAGGGCTTTTACAATATTCCTTCCTAAATTTTCAGCAACATAATTTGCCGCTGCATGACCTCCATGCCCGTCAATCACAGCAAAAAGTGCCTGGAGATCAAATGTATACACAAGTGTGTGTCATCAACCTTTAATTGTTCATATATATACATAACAAAGGCCTCCTAAATTAAACTAATCAAGTTGAAAAGAAAAAAACAGAAACATATTTCATAGTCATTCTTAATGAGGAAATGATCGCAGAGTTGGAATGCATTCTATATATTACTTAAAATGAGAGAGGCAAAATTATTATTTTACTTTTATTTTTGAACAATTTTACCCACTTAAATAACTAAATGACTAAATGAAATAAAGATGATTCTTATTTATATACCACATGCATAAAATATAAAAATACGACTTATAGTGAATCCCAAGGGGTCGGCTCGAATGGCCCGTAAGTCACAAGGTAAAAGCTTAAAGCTTTATCCACTTAAATGGAGGGGGTAATCTGCGCGATGTCCCAAAAGATTTAGTCGCGATCAACCCCGAATACACGGTTTAAAAATAAAAAATAAAAAAACGATTGATAGTCAATAATTATATATGCTTTTGATTAATTTGTGAGATATTCAAAAATTGTGATCAGAATCGAAACTATCGACATCGAGGACGTACCTGCTTGGGATCTCCGAGAATATCAAGCATAACACCGTACCCATCTTCCATGACGGTCGTTCTTCTTCCTTTCTTGCTTGCCAAAACGAAATTTTTGCCTTCAACCTCAAATTCCTTATTCGCTAACTTCCTACCCATTTCACCAAATTCCATCTCATCAGCACTAAATGCCGGCACAACCAGCATCGACGGCCTCTTTCTAAGCTTGGGTGCCCCCTTGGCCCCTCCAAAATCCTCCATTTCCAACGAATAATCCGATATTCCTTGCGTGCACTTATCGTTCATACCCTTTTGATGTACTTTATTACGTACGTTTTCTTGCATGATTCTCTCCTCATGGCTTACTATATCAATCATCAAAATGCCAGATTTCTCGTGTGCTTTCTCGCCGGAAAAACCTGTTGCGTCTACGCCACCTATATACTCTTCCAATGTGTTCTCTTCGTGGCATTTAACACGAGGAAAATTCTCTTCTTCACGAGGGAAGGCTGAGCTTTCTGGACTCTCGACATTCAAACTTTCAAAGACTAAAGACCCTCCTTTTCGGCCGACACATGAAAGAGGCCTCGTCAAAGCACAAGATGTAGGCGAAGTAAGGATTAAAGCCATAATCTTTGCGAGGCCTTGAAGAAAGTATAAAACGATCAGCTGGGAGATAACGGCCGAGAAACCACAAAGAAATTGTTGTAAATCTATCATATCATATCATACGTGCTCTAACTTTTTTATGTCGATCGTAGAAGAATCTCGCGCGCGCAGGTGATGGATTTGTTGAAGAGGGTCGGTTTGGTTTTCACACAATGGATTTTGGGTATGAAAAAGGGTCCCTAGCTATATGGAGGCAACAAAAGTGTGGGGGGAGGATGATTGTTGTTGACGGGTCAAAAGGAAAGACTGTATCCAACGGCAATATGAACGTACAGTTCATTGATTACAAAGAACGGAGGTTTTGAATCTTTCAATGCTAAGGAACAAGTCGCACAAAACTGGCATGGCCTGTTCCCTGTTGTTAGGAAATGTCCAAAATTTTTAATTCCATTTTGCTTTTGCCTTTTGATGGGCGATTTGACTTATTACCTTAAGAGAAATGTCATTGTTGACTTGGCTTATCAATTGCTTAATTTTTTGCTTTTTTAGGTAAATTCTTAGATAATGATAACTTAATTATAGAAATTAAAATATTTATTTTTTAAAAAACAAAAAAAAAAAAAAACTACAAACATGCATACACCTCACATCCGTCTATAAAAATTAATCATTTGTTCAATATTGAAGAATCAATTGATCGCATGCTTAAACACTAAAGCCTTAATCAAGAAAATAAATTTGTAAAGAGAAAGAAAGTCAAGCTGAGAGCGATTCGTTGGAGTTTAACGAAAATTACACTGATGCTTAAGTTAGTATTAATTGAAAAGAGTTATGAACTTAAGAAAATTGTAAAAAAAAAAAAAAGAAAAAGGTATTTGCCTAGAATGATGCGTACCCCTTAAGTAAGTCCTTTTCTCTTTATAAAGTGTTTTTTTTTTTTTTGGCACTTTGTTGATTAGGAAGGGGGGTCCATGAGATAAATGATTTGATTTCATGCCCCCACTTTGTTATGCAAACGTCTTTTAGCCCCTAAGAGTAAAGAGGCGTTAAGAATTAATTCAGGTGACAATAATTCAAATACTAAACACAACATCTATCTATTGTTTATGCAACCGTCTATCAAAATTTCGCTAGATTTACGCGATTCAAAAGGCTTATTAAAAATAAGTCTGCATGACCTAACCAATTGGGCCAAGAAGGCCCATTTTTAATAATTTTTTTTTGTTGGGTAAACCAAATATTGTCCCGTCACTTTTTCTATTATATAGTAGAGAAACAAACCCTAATACAAATAATTTTTCTTCTAGAAAACACACCATTTCAATCTAATTAAAATTAACAACATATTCGTTATCGCCGCACTCTTTCATTAATCAATGGAGAGACAATGAAGGGTGACGAAGCAAATAAATATTGTTCCATAGACAGCCAAGTGGTATTTAATTATGAGGCCTGCCATAATGTTTGACAAAGCAAATAAATGGTGTTGGATGTTTGGGCGTTGTTGCACCAACTACAACTCATGTAAGCGTGTCACAAAAACTAATGCATAATGGCTCTGCTTTGGCAGACAACTTTGGTTACCAGATTTAAACATTTGTTTGTTGAGGTTTTTTTTTTTATACAACGGAGGTGATAATGCATTATGGTAATATTGCTGGCAATTTTGTAGGTGAGTTGAATATCCTGGGTTGGCAAATCATTTTATACAGCAAAATTAGGGCTATTACAAGTTAATTTTTTTATAAACTCACCTAACATTTATTAGGTTAGACTGGTTAGTTACAAAATAATTAAATTTATTTGTTATAATTTGTTATTTACTTTTTTCATTATTAAACAACCAAATGAGTTTATAAAGAACTGTAATAAAAGCGGCAATATCCAAACATTTTTCTTATATATAATCATTTGAGAAATGTATTCTTTAATTTTGTTTTTTAAGAAAAAGTTTACATACCTTCTTCAAACTATCACCTATTTTAATTGTGACAATCTTTTCTTCAAATTACCAAACAATTGTCAATGTCTCCTCAATATAAAAAAGAAGAATATATATATATATATATCAAGAAAAATACAAAAATAACCATACGAAATTTTTAGTAAGAAAAAGATTTCCTTTTAAATTCAAAATAAATAAATAAATTAAATAAAACGATTTTTTTATAATTTTTATAATTTTAAAATTTGGGCAATTTGGTGGTAATTTTTTTTTTTTTAAAAAAATATTTATTTTATTTTAAATTTTAGTTTTTAATAATTATTTTATTTTATATTATTAAGAATATTTTCGTTATTGGAAGACATTAACAATTGTTTAATAGTTTAAAAAAAAATTATCACAGTTAAAATTTAGAATAATATTATTAATTAATTGATCATTTGAAAGGAGTGTGAACTTTCTATTTTTTTTTTTTTTTTTTTTTTAAGCAAAAGCGAAAGCCAAGTTAAAAAGTAAAAACATGGTTTGGTGACTTAGTCAGGCCGACAAGTATTTGGGCTAGTAAACCTGAATATCGGCTCAATGACTAGGCTAAAGTCGTCTGGTCTAGATCTGGTCCACCTCACATGGGCTTAGAGTTGAACCAAGGTCCGGCTTCAACTTCACCCAGTTTATATTATTTTACTTTTATTTTCTTCATCGCTAATCTGACCCACCCAATCCAACTCTGACTTAAGAACATTTCCACCATATGCTTTAACGGCTCATATTTAGTTAATATGAGTCTTTTTGACTCTCCAACAATGTTTCAAAGTAAAATATTTATTATTATAGGAATGTTTACCATAGCACATTGATTATAATATTGAGATCAATAATTTACTTTTTTGTTTTTTTTATTGGTTTCTTTCTCCATCTTCTTTTCCTCGTCAACAAAAAACAAAAAAACTTTGAAAATTAATATTTAAAGGAAGTAGAGAGTGAAATAAATAATTGTTGGAACTTGTATTAGAAAGTAATCACTAAAATAACAATAACTTTTAGCAGAAACATATATCTTTGTTCAAATCATTGCCTGATATTGTACATTCAATCTCATGTTGGTGTTTTTTGTTTTTTTTAATTCATATTTAAAAAGTATTTTATATTTTGAATCATTAACAAGATTTTGAGAATATAAAAAGTGACAAAAAAGTATTTTTGAAACTTTTTTTTTTTTTTTAAAAGGAATTGAGCAAATCTTATATTAATATCATCTTAAGTACGATGCTCAACGGATATAATATCATAAACACATTGAGGGACTTCTTCAAGAAAACAATGTTCCTCACGAATAGATAATGCTTCCTTTTTAAGATGATTGGTTGCGCCATTTAGAGTGCACATGACATTATTGACCGTCCATAAATGCAAATTGTGCAATATCTGTTTAGTTTATTCAATTAGATGGTCATATTGATTCTAATTGCTTTCATCTTTTTCCAACGCTGCACAATTTGAAGAGCATCACATTCCAATATTACCTTGTAGAAACCCAATTCTCAACAAAAATTTACTGTTTGCAATGTCACCGTAACTTTTGCAATATCAAGTAAAAAGCACTTATTCGTTAACAATATAACAACTCCCTTTCACCACCTTGTCTCTTGTATTGGTTTTTATTTGAAGATACCATCTTGATTCATATGACTACGAAAATCCTGTGAAACTTGACTTTAGGGTTAGCTTAAAAGATTTTGAAGTTTAAAGTGACAAATTTAGATGAGGCCATTTTTATATTTAAATATTTAATTACATAATTTTAATTTTAAATCAATCATCTTGCATTTTTTCCTTTAATATTTTTCAAACGACATGCATAATTATTTATGCTACGAAACATTTAATTTTAACAGATAACATATTTATGTTGAGCTACATATAGTTCTTTTAATGTAGAATTTAATTTACACAAAACGAAGTCTACTTTATTCTAAGAATTATTATAACAAACGAACTTAGATGACATATTAGTTTTAAATTCAGATGAAATTATGAGTTTAGTTACTACTTTAATTGTGCCATTAATGTGACTTTCCATTTTTCTCTTTATATTTTTCGAAAGTCTCAAAATTTTCGGATTCAACTCTTTATGATTATTTTCATCATAATTGAGGCCTTAATTCAAGAGCATTGACTAATTTTTGTTGTCATAATTGGGGCCTTCAAAATTGTTTTTATAAAAGGATACTTAATTACATTATTACTATTTGAGGCCTTATAATTAATTTTATGGCCTTAATTTAAGAGCACTGACTAACTTTTTTGTCATAATTAGGGCCTTCAAACTTAATTGTACTATTATTTTTATAATGAGTTTACACTATTACTATTCAAGGATTTTTTATTTTATTAGGAGCCTTAAGTGATTGCCTAATTCACTTAGTCATTTAGCCGATCTAATTGACTCAACCTAATATTTACAACTGAGCTCACTTAATTCATTGGTTTCTAAAATGTATGGGTTTGGTGGTCGATATAGTATTTTGTTCATAAATCACTAATAGTGATCAAATATTAATAGTCCTCCTTTTCTTAGAAAGAGATCAATAAAAATAAAAAAAAAAAAAGCTAACAAAGGAACAAAATAATTATTCCATTTTAAGGGTCTATTATGTGAAGTGTTTACCAAACGTACCTTAAATCCATCTTCATCCCATATGCTTCATTGGGCGGACCGTGGATTTGAATGGATTCTCAACAAAATGGATGAAATTATCATAACTACAACTTGGGTCTTATTCCTGTACGATTATTCGAATAAAATAATGAGTATAACGTTTAAAACACTCACATCAATCTTAACCAATATTTAGTTAAAATTTAACTTCTATTTTAATTATTAATTTTTTCAAAGAACATATATTCAGCTTAACATTATAACTATATATTTTTATTTTTCCATTTAATCTTCTGTTTATTTATTTATTTTTTCTACTCTCAAGTAAAATAGAGAACAAAATTATTATTTTATTAATATAGCTAAAAATTTGTTAATCTATAGTATTGTTAAATACTATAGCAGTTCAACAAATTTTTAATTATTTTGTTCAATAAAAAGTAAAATATTTTTTTGCTTTAAATAATTTAATTTAATTTTTTTTAAAAGCAATTCAATATTTAAAAGATTCACTATAATTTTCATATTCAGAATTTATTTATTTTTCAGTGGAGTCCCCATCAAAAGGACCATTGCACAGAGCATCTACACGAGCTGAGCTACTGACACAGAGGGACTAATCTAAGTGAAGCACTGAGTGATAGCTGAGAAGTGAAACCTTACGTGGCAAGATCTATTGGTCTACACTGTGAAAAATAATTTCTAATTCTACCAATAATACGGAAATTATGATAATAAAATTTAAAGATAATAATATCTGAAGTATATAAATTAAAATTGCTAGCAAATGAATCAGCCTGGACTTGGGAGTGAGGAGTGTCCATTCGGATCGTTTAATAAACAATTCCAGATTATTTAAACAGCTAGAATCCGCAGCCAAATAGTATCACCTAACCCATCCGGGGGGCCGAATCATTTTCATAAACAAAAGCCGCCAACACAGAGAGCCACCAAAACCCAGACTCTCTCGTAGCGCAGCCATGGCCTCGCTCTCAGCTGCAATCTCTCACTCTCCGCACATTCTCTCTCCGAAGTCATTGCCTGAACACGCGAAGCCCAAGAAGATCTGCCATTCGCAATGCCGTACGGTCCCCCTTCCTCGCCACTCCCCTATTTGTCGGTATACTCACTTTTCTCTCACCTTCCTTCGTTACTTTCCAGCTTTATTTTCTGTTTGGTTTCCGAGAAAGTGAAGCAAATGAATGAAGAGATTGTTAAGAAAAATATTAATAAAAAAAAGATCTAACGTTTGGGTTTGGTTTATTTTCCTGCAATTTCTCTCCAACCAAATGGGATTGGAGTTGTTGTTGGATCAATTTTAAATATAAGCATTATAGTTGGATGGATTAGCTGTGTTTCTTTATGGTTGCTTGCATGAGCCTCATGCAATCACTTTATCACTGTATGGAATCTGACCATAGCTAGAGCTGAATTCATGTAGGCGATGGGATAATACTTGGGCGCCATTGTCTGATGCAATGGTATAGGTCTTTGGCTGTGAAGAGCCAGTGTACAGGATTGGTTCTTGAGAGCGGCTTCTTTATGCAAAATGAGAAAGAATAATTTAGTTCAGTTGACACAATGAAAAGAGGTCGAGGGAGGCCTCAAATAACATCAGTGGACACTATGAGAAATGTAATGATAAATAGGAAGGTAACATAGAGTATTTTGAATAGGATAGAATGGTGGCCCGACCCCTATCAATTGCAAAAAGCTCCACAAACACCAATTTGATTGGTTTTAAAGCTTAGTTGAGTTGAGTTTTAAAATAAGGACTGTATCTAGGTCTTCATTCCCAGGACTAGCACTGAATAGTGACCTAGTTAGATGAGATAATATTTGAGTTGAAGTTGTGTCTCCCAGAGTAGTTGAATTTAATTTTGGGGACTGAGAGGGAGACTAGTGAGGTTTGATAAAGAAATTGATTAAAAGTTGGTTGTGCTGGCAAAGAGAAAGGGTTGGTCTATCTTCCATAGTATACGTACACAGACACACAGACACACACACACACACACACACATTGCTTATTAATTTAACTCATGGACCCCGTGGGAGTAGAAACTTTCAGAATGCCTTATTTATTTTGGAAAACTACTAGTGGTTTCTCCATATGGTTGCAGAAAAGGTTTCTTTACTTGAACAATATTCAATTATTAATGAATTTCACAGTGTTAATTCCATGCTGGATGATTAGTGATAGTACCAATACTTAAGAAATAGATTGTAACATGTTATGCTTATGCTTCATAATTTTATTTGTATTGTTCAATCATTCATAATATTGGGTTGCTGCAATTTCTTACTTGAACAATATCTTGCTGTTCAGATAGGAAATCCAGTATCTTAAGTGAATTGCATGGTTACCTCCTCACATTGTCCTTTATTTTTATTTAATTTTTTTATAATGTTCCTATTTCTGAGCTATTCAGTGTCAATTAAAGTTTACCCTCTAGGTTTTCTGCAAATATTGTGTCTCCCATTATTATGTTTATATATTTATGAAGCTTTTTTTTTTTTTTTTTCAGAATGGGTTTTGTTTCTCAGTGGGGAGGCAGAGGGACATCAAATACCCGCATTTTTACTTCAGTTAGAGGTTCGTTATCTGCCCTCTGTGTCATAGCATGTTTGGACTTTTGCTTATGATCTTGTAGAACATAACTGTAAAGTTTTGTCTGTCATACCTTGCTCTCCATGCACTGTCAGATGTTTTACTGGATGAATCCGTGGAAAAGGTACAGCTTCCCAAAGGTGACACATGGTCTGTTCATAAATTTGGTGGTACCTGCGTGGGAAGCTCAGAAAGAATTAAGAATGTAGCGGATATTATTGTTAATGATGATTCAGAAAGGAAGTTAGTGGTTGTCTCTGCAATGTCAAAAGTCACAGATATGATGTATGACCTCATTGACAAAGCTCAATCACGGGATGAATCCTATATATCTGCATTGGATGCTGTTTTAGAGAAGCACAGATCAACTGCGCTTGACCTACTAGATGGGGATGATCTTGGTAGTTTCTTATCACGGTTGCATGATGACATCATTAACCTTAAAGCGATGCTTCGTGCGATATATATAGGTATGAGATTTTTTCTCTCTCTATCTCTTTTGGTATTTACATGTGTGTGTGTGTGAATATAATTGCTGGGCCTAACCTCTATCCTCTTAATAATTTACTATATTTCAAACCCATGGCTGATATTGCCCTATTCAGCTTAAAGATTGAAACCCTAGCCTGTTTCATGATTGCTCATATCCAACTGCGTCTGGCATGTTATCTTGATATTGCTTCTTATTTATTTATTTATTCATTTCTTGTTGGTGGTGAACATCTTGAAATTGGTGGCTGTCTAATCCATTCACAATTCTGGATAGAGTTTCTTGGAAGTGGCGGGCCTGAATCTAACAGTGAACTCAAGATTGTCAGAGAGTTCATGCTTATAATTATCTAATATGTTTGTACTACAAGCTAAATGACATGACATGTGTTAGCCAGAGAGAAGTTATTTTCCCTATTTTCATTGGTTCTCTTTTCAAGCAAGTATGATATTCTACCTCTATTACATTTATGGAATCTTAAAGAGCACAGAACGCTAAACCTAGAATATATTTTATGGTTTCCGCAGGTTCAAATCCCATTGTGCGCGTAAGTTAATTTCCAAGCAAAAAATAAAAAATTATGGCTTCTCTTACTAGTCCAATTGCAACTTGGCTAGTCATTTTGAATAACTCAGATGTGGCTAGCGCTTTTACTAAGTCGTTATATATATGCACTTATATATGAATATTTATGTGTATTTGTGTACTGACACGGGAAAAGCATAGAAAGAATATGTATATGTTGTATGTGGTATGTGTAAACACAGACATACATGAGCGCTTTGCAGTGTACATGTCATCCATTTTATACATGGAATTAATGGTAATGATTGTGCACTTTGGGTTATATCTCAGGACACACTGGCACTTCTCTGTGTTACACCTTAGTCAAACTTTCAGCATAAGATATGCAATGTTCCTGCTAGTGTGATAATAATATTTGCTTTGAATTTTAAGAGATGCACTCTTAATTCTTGATTCATGATTTTGGCTTAAAGTACCGTTTGATATTGCACTTATAAATAAAAAAAAAAAAAGTTATCAAAGAGATATTGCTTTTATGCTGCTACTTTTAGCTGTTTGTAAATGATTCCTTGTTATGTGTCATTTTCTGATATTTACTGACCTGCATTCACACTCATACCATACGATTATTGATTTTCGGTTCATTTTGGGTAACCTTCCAAGTTAGGGATTCTACATATGATATTGACTTCCGTGCTTTGTGACTTTCAGCTGGTCATACAACAGAATCTTTTGTGGATTTTGTTGTAGGACATGGAGAACTATGGTCTGCTCAGATGTTGTCATATGTTGTTAGAAAGGTCTGGTGATTGCTTGCTCATTATTTAAAGTATTTGCTAAATGTAACTTTTCCAATTATCTTGTATATACCTGTTGTGTTTTGCATTTATTTTCTTTTCTCTTCTTTTGGCTCCTGCAGAATGGAATGGACTGCAACTGGATGGATACAAGGGAAGTCCTTATTGTAAATCCTACTAGTTCTAATCAAGTTGATCCTGATTTCAAAGAATCTGACATAAGACTTGAGAAATGGTATTCCCAAAATCCATCTAAGATAATCATTGCGACTGGTTTTATTGCTAGCACACTGCAAAACATTCCTACTACCTTGAAGAGAGATGGAAGTGACTTCTCTGCAGCTATCATGGGTGCTCTATTCAGGGCCCGTCAAGTCACAATTTGGACAGATGTTGATGGTGTTTACAGTGCAGATCCCAGAAAAGGTTTGTGCTGGCTCTCATTTGATGTTTGTCCTCCATATTACCAGTTACTTGTATTTTGGAATGCATAATTGAGAAAGTTATCAATGGTAGTAAATGTTTAAAAGGGGTCTACCTCTACCTATGTTGCTTGGTAAATGATTCTGATAATGGAACAATGCTTTTCTGGAATGGTCTAAAGCAACATTAATGTGGGTTTGTTTCAATGCTGAGGATCATCTCTTCTGCAGTTACTGAGGCAGTGATTCTGAGCACGCTATCTTATCAAGAGGCCTGGGAAATGGTGAGCTTGACCACGAATATCTCTCAAAGCTGTTGAGAATTTCTAAATGCACATTTTTAACATGAACTTCAAAAAAGTGCAGTCATATTTTGGAGCAAATGTATTACACCCCCGCACCATAATTCCAGTGATGCAATATAACATTCCGATTATAATAAGGAATATTTTCAACCTCTCTGCTCCTGGAACGAAGATTTGCCACCCTTTAGTGAATGACAACGAAGATGTCCGAAATTTGGAGTCTCTTGTCAAAGGATTTGCAACGATAGACAACTTGGCCCTTGTAAATGTTGAGGGGTGAGCCATGGATCACAGTGATTGTTACTGCCTATTTCTTTGTCTTTATAAATGTCTTGTATTTACACATAAAAAAGTCCTGTATTTACTTTTTATCCCCATTTATAACATTCCTTCTAACTCTTCTTCATTTCTCATTTTTCCCAGAACTGGAATGGCTGGTGTTCCAGGTACAGCTCATGCTATTTTTGGTGCTGTAAAAGATGTGGGAGCCAATGTTATTATGATATCTCAGGTTCCTCAATCTTCTCTTTTTAATTTTATGGTAGTTTGAAATGGTACAACATTGACTATGCTCATTAATTGGGTGTTTAGGCTAGTAGCGAGCATTCTGTGTGCTTTGCTGTGCCTGAGAAGGAAGTAAAAGCTGTTGCCGAAGCATTAAAGTCTAGATTTCATCAAGCTTTGGATGCTGGCCGTCTATCTCAGGTGATTAACTTTGATTTATACTTCTTGACCTAATTATAAGAGACTTAACATAGAAAAAACTATTTAAAATTTACTGGACAAAACTTTATTTTTTATTTTGCATGTAAGGGTGCATTGTGGTTCATTTTTTTTCCCATATAAAATCATTTTTAGTATGTTGTCAACGATTCATCAAAACTTGAAAGGTTTCTTGGGGGTGTAATATGTCACCGATCAAATTCGTGTCACTTTGAGTAAAGATTTGTGTATGTCATCATACTTGAGAGATTGCTAGGGAAATGGTTAGGAGTCGGTGATTTTACTTGAGAAGATAAGTTGGAGGCAAACATTTCAGTGAGGTAGGTCCAAGGTGGTGATAACCAACTTAGAATTGTTAGTACTGAAGTAATTTTGTGTGGCATGAATTTGTAGTACTATTGTATTAGTAGCAATGAGAATTTTGGTATAATTGATTCAAAGATTCTATAATGGGGCAGGTCTCTTGTAAATTCATTAGGACAGGTTGGAGGGAGTTTTCTAGATATACTAGATTTAAGGTGGGTGATGGCTCTAAAATTAGTTTTTGGCACGATATGTGCTGTGGGGAGCAACCTCTTAAAGGAAGCGTTTCCGGAGTTGTTTAGCATTGCTTGCTTAAAGAATGTTTTCGTGGCAGATCAACTTCAGTTTTTTAATGGCTCTCCTCAGTAGAACGTTAATTTGTAAGAGCGGCACATGATTGGGAGTTGAAATTCTTTACTTTGTTCTTTGATTAGTTTGAAACAAGACGGTGTAGACAAGCTTTTTTGGAACCCCTACAAAATAGAGTTGTTTGATGTAAGATCGTTCTATAATGTCTTAATCCCCCATGACAATACTCTGTTCACTTGGAGGTGTATTTGGTGGAGTAAGGCCCCTTTGAGAGTGACTTACTTAGCTTGGCCGGCCGCTTTAGGTAAAATCTTCACTTTGAATAACTTGAGGAAGCAGCATATTATTGTGGTAGATTGGTGTTGTTTTTGTAAGAATAATAGGAAAACCGTTGACCACCTTTTACTCAATTGCAAAAAAACTAGTGCCTTTTGGAATTCTATCTTCGGCTTATTTGGTTTAGCTTGCGCCATGCCTTGTTGAGCGAGAGATCTCTTCCCTGGTTGGAGAGGGCAATTTGGTAGTCCTCAAAGTGAAGCTGTTTGGGGGATGATTCCACTTTACTTGATGCGTTGTATTTGGAGAGAAAGAAATGGCCGAAGCTTTGAAGACAGTGAAAATGACGATGGCAGAGTTAAAAGGCCTTCTTTAATACCCTTTTCCTTTGGATGATTGCCTATGATTATTCTCATAATTTTAGTTTTCATGACTCTTTTGCTCTTTTTTCTTTTTCTGGTTAGGTATTTGTCTTGTATACTTCTTGTGTATTTGAGTCCGCCATTTGATTTTAATGATTTTCGATTACTTATGAAAAAAAGAAGGAAAAATATACTTTAGCTCCTGAACTATAACCACGTTTGTACTTATGCCACCAAACTACCAACCTGTGTCAAATAAGCCACTCCGTCAGTATTTGGTGTTAAAATAGACATAAAAGTAGTCATTGCTTTTGAACATTTCTTACCAAAATATCCTTTAAATTTATTTTAAAAAAATAAACAAACTGCCGGCAGCACTCGGAGTGCTACTGTGTGGAAGATGGTGCTTTCGTTCATTTTGTAGCGTTTATGGAAGAAAAAGAATGATAGAAGTTTTGAGGACCGCGAGAATACATTGGAGGAGATTAAGTCTTTATTTTTCAACACTTTGTATTTTTGGTGTTGTTTGGACTCCATAGGGGCTTTAAGTGGTGTTTTGATTATGTGGGATATGGGGGTGGTGGAGAAGATCGACGAGTGTGTGGGGGAATTCACCTTGGCTGTCACCTTTAGAAATGTTGAGAATCATTTCACTTGGGCTTTTGCGGGCATCTATGGCCCTAATTTCGATAGGGATAGAAGGCTTCTTTGGGATGAGTTAGCTGGTATGCTTAGCTGGTAGAATTTACCTTGGTGCATTGGGGGTGATTTCAATGTTTCCAGATTTCCTAGTGAGAGATCGTGAGAAGCTCGTTTATGCCCAGCTATGGCGGAGTTCTCTGATTTCATTTTTGATTAGGGCCTAATGGACCCCCCTCCTGTTGGCGGAACTTTTACCTGGTCAATAATCGAGAATAGATTCTTGGACTCTCTAGAGTGGGAGGCCCAGTTTCTTGGTGTGTCCTAGAGGAGGTCTTCCTAGACTTGGATCATTTCCTATTCCTCCTCAGCTATGGTGACTTTCATAGGGGTAGTAGGTCCTGCAAATTTGAAAATATGTGGCTAAAGTTAGAGGGTTTTGTGGACAGGGTGAAAAAGTGGTGGGGCCCTTATCTATTCCAAGGCTCTCCGAGCTTCATTTTAGCTAGCAAGCTCAAGGGTTTGAAAGTTGATTTAAAGAGATGGAATGAGGAGGTGTTTGGCAATGTAGAGAGGAAGAAGAAGATCGTATTAGAAGAGCTACGTGTTTTTGGTATCATTGAAGAAGAGAGGGCTTTAGGTGTTGAGGAGAGTATGAAGAAGGCATAAATTGTTAGCGAGTTATAAAGATCCACTCTCATGGAGGAAGTGAGTTGGAGGCAGAAGTCTAGGGTCTTGTGGCTAAGGGAGGGTGACAAGTGCACAAAGTTTTTTCACATAATGGCTAACTCTAACAGAAGAAGGAACTCCATTGAGTCTTTGTTGATTGATGGTACAATTTCTACCAATCGGTCGGAGATTAGCGATAACATGGTCCAGTTTTATAATAAGTTGTACACCGAGCAATTCAATTGGAGGTTTGTGGTGGACGGTCTTTTTTTTTTCAAAAAAAAATTCTATTGATGAGGCTGAGGCTAGTTGGTTGGAGAGAGAACTTGAGGAAAGGGAGGTGTGGGAGGTTGTGAAAGCTATGAATGGTGACAAGGTATCAGGCTCTGACGGTAACTCTATAGCGTTCTTCCAAGCTTGTTGGGTTGTTTTGAAAGAGGACATCATGAAGGTCTTTCGTGACTTCCATGCTATTGGCAAGTTTGAGAGAAGCCTAAACGCTACGTTCGTCACTCTCATTCCAAAGATTCCAAGGGCTGTTGACCCCAAGGATTTTTGCCCGATTAGTCGAGTGGGTAGCATTTACAAAATTTTTACTAAGATTCCAGCGAACATGCTTAAGATGGTGTTGGAGTAGATTGAAAATTGAAGAACCGGGGCTTAATTGTAAAATGGACTTAGAAAGCATATGATCATGTTAATTGGGATTTTCTGCTGTATATGCTGAGAATGTGCAAGTTTGGGGTGAAATGGTGCTCTTTGATAGCTCACTGTATTTCTTCGATGCGTTTCTCGATTTTGGTGAACGGTTCTCCCATAGGATTTTTTAGTAGCTCCTATGGCTTGAGGCAAGGGGACCTCTGTCTCCTTTGCTGTTTATCATTGTGATGAAGGCGTTGGGTAGGATGATTTCTACTTTAGTGAGTGAGGGTTTGTTTTCTAGCTTTGTGGGGACATAGACTAATATCTCTCACCTTCTATTTGCTGATAATACTTTGATTTTCTGTGGAGCCAACTCAAATCATCTACGTAATTTACGGTGCTTATTCTTATGTTTTGAAGCTGTTTCGGGATTGAAGATGAACTTAGTCAAGTTGGAATTGGTTATTGTGGGAAATGGTTATAATGTGGATGGGTTGGTTGGGATTTTGGGTTGTGTTTCTGCCCTTGAAGTATCTTGGCCTTCTGTTGGGGCCTTCTATAAGGTCAAACATATTTGGGATGATGTTATTGAGAAGATAGAACATCAGTTGGCTAGTTGGAAATGATGTATTTGTCTAAGGGTTGTAGGGTTAGCCTTATCAAGAACACCTTATCCAATTTACCTGCATACTTCATGTAATTATATTATAGTCCTTCATTAAGTGCTTACCATCAATGTAATTATATTATGTTCGCATTTGTTTGACACACTACTGTACGATAATTCTTTCTTTGTGTTTAGGCTTCGATTCCATTTCCACAACTTATTTTGGTCTTTCAGGCAATTTCAAATTAAAAAATATTAGTCTACAGACTCATGCACCACCCAACCAAAGCCCTCCATCGCCCAAGTCCCAACTACACAAGTTAAATCAAAGGTACGGAAAGATTGAGAGTGCTGCGCATAAAAGGGCTGAATGTGGACAATTTGACGGTAGAGATGGGCTTGACAGCAACCTCAAAGCCCAAATTCTTTATGGGAGCATCCTAAAAGTCATGAGACCGCTCCATTAATAAAGGCCTCAGGATGTATAGAGCTCTAAAACCTAAGAGGGGTCCTTAAGGATGTACCCAAGAGGGCCCTTGGATTTGTTTTGGATATAGCTTTAAGTGGGTTTGTACTTTGTACTGAATTGGGTTTGTCTGGAAGAAATATGCTTAGCCTCTTGCTTTTGTCTCCCTCCAAACTCTCCTTACCTTATCTCAAACCCTCAAACCCTGCACCCAAAACCTTTTAGGAATTTAGTCTTAGAGCAATGCTTTTTATGCTTCTTTTTTTTTTATATGATATGAATGCTCATATTGTTGATTGTATTTGTTTCTAGTTTTCTGAATTCCTATTTGTCTATTTTAATTACCTTGCTCAGGTTGCAGTCATCCCAAACTGCAGCATTTTGGCAGCTGTTGGCCAGAAAATGGCAAGTACTCCTGGTGTTAGCGCCACCCTTTTCAACGCACTGGCGAAGGTTAGGGTATCATCCATGTTTGCTTGAATCAGTATGACAGTTGTCTTGATTTATAGTTGGTATTTTTTAATGTAATTCTGTATGTGTTTTTGTCATCTTTGTAATTTGAGGCTTATTTGATCTGTGTGCGCTCAACCAAGTGATTTCCGAGAAATCATTGACGAAGTGGACACTACGGCATTGGGCTTCTCTCTTTTTCACTTTTTTTTGTTTTGGTACTTGTTTTCATAAGTGAAGCTATGCTCAATATTCAATTTTCTCAAATTTTCATGACAGTCCAACTGTTTTATTAATTCAAACAATGCAGGCAAATATTAATGTTCGTGCTATAGCTCAAGGTTGTTCTGAGTACAACATTACTGTAGTAGTCAAGCGAGAAGATTGCATAAAGGCCCTAAGAGCTGTCCACTCGAGATTTTATCTTTCAAGAACCACCATAGCAATGGGCATTATTGGACCTGGATTAATTGGTAGCACATTACTTGAGCAGCTAAGTGATCAGGTGCTTTTTTTTTGGATAAATTTTCTCATATTCTTCATCATTTTTTCCCTACAGTCTTTCACTTATATGTTAGCATGCCTCATAGAATGTCATATTATTTTTGGACATTAACTTACCTTGATTTTTCATATATATTTGAATAGAATATCCGGCAACATGAAATAAATTAACATTTATGGTATACTTTTAGGTTATCTCACATATATAGTTTTTGAGCTTATTATTTTAAAATTAGAGCAGTTTTAACCTTTTTTTTTTTTTGACATTAGTTAGGGGTGAATTCATGGCATAATAATGCTTCTTTCTATTTTTATTTTTATTTTTATTTTTTTGGTATCTTGGGTTGTCAGTGGATTGGGTTTTAAAGTTACGAATCATAAGGCTGTTGAATTGCTGAACTTGAATATGTTGTTTTAATGTTTATTTCATTAATTTATTTATTGACCTTTTTTTTTTTTGTTGGTGCAGGCAGCAGTCCTTAAGGAAGAATTTAATATTGATCTGCGTGTTTTGGGAATCACTGGCTCAAGGACAATGCTTTTGAGTGATTTGTAAGTGAAAAGCTTTTAATTTAAATTTCTTACTTTCAAAAGCTTCGTATCATGTAAATTCAAAAATGGGAATGGTTGTATGGGCAGAGCATGGCCCCCTTTGCTTTTCCTGTTTTGCCAAAATGTAACCCATGTTGAGAAGTTCATCCAAAACAGCATACAATATGACAAATGAAGCCTTATAAGAAATCTCTGAACACCCAGACAATTCTGCTTGCACAGGCTCCATGTGTTATAGAATGCATCATATGGAAGGAACCTTCTTTTTGAGTATATTAGTTTTTGGTCAATATAGGCTGAACTAAGTGCCTGCTTAAAAGCACCTGGATTACTTGGTTGAGTTAACTCTATTAATTGGTTCTAATTTCTGGATTCAAGTCCAACATTCTGCCTTATTCAATTAGTTTTCCTGGGCCTTAACTGTCTCTTGAAATCCTCATTCCTGTCACTACAGCCTCATGGCATTGCCCAGTACTGAGGCCAAAGGAAACAACTTTGAAGCTATACTAAAAATAACACATTAGTCGTTAGAATTGGGTGTATCATATATCATATTGGATGATACATATCAAATCATTAGTATGAAGTTTCGAACCGCTTGATGTATTGGAAAGGCTCTTTTTATTTTAAATTTTTTATGTTTTATTTTTTTATGTATACTGATTTTAAGATAATTTATTTTATTATTGAAAAAAATACATATACCCTCTCAGACTACCACACAATTATTAGTTTTTTTTTTTTGTCATACGAGGGTGGTTTGGCCAAGGGGTGGCCGAGCCACCCCTGTTACAGCCCCCCATTTTCAAATTTATAGGAGTATTTTTGCTTTATTGAAAAAAATTTTATAGTCATTTTTCTCTTTTTACAGGACAAAAGGGATACATTTGCAAATTTTTTGTAGTTTTTTTGGGGGGATGGCCCTCACCACTAACACACTTTTCAAAACAAACTATAAAAATATTTTCAAAAAAACAAAACACTTCTCAAACAGGCATCACATATATATTTTGAGAAGTGTTTTGGTAGGGACTAACACTTCAAACACTTCTCAAAAAACTTTTAGAAAACTCTTTTTTTTTTCTTGATCCAAAACATTTCACAAAACACAAAAAAAAAGGTGGTCCCCACTAACACTTTTTTATTTGAGAGACATAATGGGCTTGTTTGTTAAACTCTTCGAAATTTTCCTTTTTTTTTCCCTCAAAATCAATACCACCTCTAATATTCCATTAATCACTTTTTAACAACTTTTTTTACTTTTTATATTATATCACTCACTTTTTATTACTATTCAAATAAAAAATTCACTAAAAAAACAAAATTTTTTCATTTTTTCATACAAAAAATTCACAACATTCTTCATATTTTATATCACATCAATCACTTCTTATTACTATTCCAAAACAGAAACCTCCCTAACCATTTAACAAACACACCCAATTGTATTTTCTTGCCCTTTTTGTTATCTATTTTATGGAAAACATTAACAGAGGTCTCGATTTACAGATGCCTAAAGCACGAGTCTCGATTTCATTAAATTGAAACTGAGATTTTAATATCAAAAAATGCAAAAGCACGAGGGTTATGTGACATAATTTCCCTTTTAAATATGATCATAAAGGTGCTCTTACAAATATTTAGCTGTTTTTTGCATTGAAAGCAGTTCTGTTTTAAGGCCTCTGCTTGACATTATAGAACTTCTGAGTTCTGAGAATAGATATAGTACATCGGATTTTTTTCTTTTTTTAAAAGGAAAGATGCATCCAAATTTCCACTTGGAGCACATGTTGAAGCAAATTATTGGAACCCCTGACCACCTTTATGGCATGATTTCAACCAGGGAGAGAAGATTTATGCTTCTTCTTGCCCAATACATGTTATTGGTTTTACAGCAATTGGCATTAATGTTCTTACAAAGTAGCCTTTAAGTGCATTTAGCTTCTCAACTGTCACTGTCTTGTTGTGAACAAAGAAAAAAATATCGTCTTTTCTCTTCAAAATTTGATACTTAGAACAAACTCTCCTCCGAGTCTAATAAATGCCTGCTACTGAGTTTTGTGCTTTAAAAAGAGTTAATGCTTCGCTTTAACATATGCTTGAACTTGTTTGTGGATTAACTAGATTCCTTTTACCTATTTGATTCATTGTGATTCAGCCATTTCTCACTCTATGACTATTAGTCTTGAATCTTTATCATTTCTGGTTGTAGGGGTATTGAACTATCTGGATGGAGAGAACTTCAAAAGGAAAAAGGAGAAGTGGCTGATTTGGAGAAATTCGCTCAACATGTGCATGGGAATCATTTTATTCCAAATACTGTTTTGGTAGACTGCACAGCTGACTCTGTCGTTGCAAGTCATTATTATGATTGGTTGAGGAAAGGAATTCACGTAATTACCCCAAATAAAAAGGCGAATTCAGGACCACTTGATCAGGTAATATCATTAATTTGATGTCGTAGACTTTGAGGATTAGTTGGTTCTTATATTGTATGAACAATATAAAGCCAAGAATTTGCAAATTATGAGTTGTGTGCTTTAAGGAATCTGCCATAAGTGCTCAGAGGTCCTCATACATGGTAAAGAACAAAATTCCAATGGAAATGAAATTACAAGGGTAAAGCAATTTGTCTAAGTGAGACCTTTATACTAGAAAAAAGAAAGTGATAATTACTACAATAATATATTCCATATTTTTCGTTATAATTATTCATGTTGTGTCTAATGCGACATCTTTGCTGTCCAATTCCAGTACTTGAAGTTGAGAGCTCTTCAACGGCAATCCTATACACATTACTTCTATGAGGCTACTGTTGGAGCTGGTCTTCCAATCATTAGCACTTTACGAGGTCTTCTCGAAACTGGGGACAAAATATTGCGCATTGAAGGCATTTTCAGGTTTTGTTATGTAGTACCCATATTTCCTTTTCTCTTTTTCTTCGTCTTTTAGATTTTTGAAGGTGGGGGATTCAATATGAACGGTATCAAGCATCCACCACCCTTCCCCTGGACCAAGGAAAAAGAAAAGAAAAAGAGAAACCTAATGCACTTTTTAAGACAAAAAGTATTGATGTTTAGATGTATACCAGATACTTATCTTTTATTTGCTATTGCAGTGGGACTTTGAGTTACATCTTCAACAACTTTATTGGTAAACGGGCTTTCAGTGAGGTGGTGGCTGAAGCAAAACAAGCCGGTTATACGGAGCCAGATCCAAGGGATGATCTGTCTGGAACAGATGTTGCCAGAAAGGTATTATGTGTTTAATTTGTTGTCAGGCTATGAACTTGGGTTTTGCTTTTATGCTTTTTAATGAATTTGTGATTACTTACTAAAAAAAAAAGTTTGTCGTCAGCTGCATTTTAAGTGGAACGGAATTTTGTAATATTTTGTATGTTTGCCACCACTTATTGCTAAATGTCAAAAAAAGGTGCATTGTACTGGTATACCATCCCTTGGACATCCCTTTGGGAGCAACTTGATTACATGTTGGGGTGTCTAAAAAAATTGATTTTGTTCCAGGCAGAGCCAGTTAGCTTACCTAACAATCAAATTTTAAAGTTTCTTTTCTGAGAAAAATGGTTAACTTGTTGGCTTTTGTCTGCTGCTGCTGTTTCAACTTTGATCCATGGGTAAGCTTGAGGTAGCCTGGTGGCTGATATGTTCCCATTGTAGTGAATACAAAATTATGGCTACTGATTGAAAGGGCCTGTTGCTGGCATATGCTGTTTTTTGCTGCTTAATAATACTTATTTACAACCCAAACTTGTTAACTGTCTTATTTCTTTTATCTGTCGCAGGTGATAATCCTTGCTAGGGAGTCTGGTTTAAAGCTAGAACTATCTGACATTCCCGTTCAAAACCTTGTGCCCGAACCGTTAAGAGTAAGAACTAACTCTGTGAATCATAGAGCGATTTACTGAGACCATAAATACACATTTGATTTGGATATCCCTATGATTTGCTGCAGGCTAGTGCTTCAGCTGAGGAATTTTTGCAACAACTGCCACAATACGATCAGGACATGACCAACAATCGACAGGTTGCTGAGGATGCAGGGGAAGTGAGTATCTCTAAGAAACTACTGCTTGTTTGAACCTACTCGAAAGGGTAGCCAGGTGTTATTGCTAAACTAACAAAGCCATTTTAAATGATAAATTGACAGCACGTTTTATAGCTGTAATTAGTCTCTCTAAATGTTGAATGAAGTGGGCTGGTTAAATTCTCACTTTGGCATCCCCTGGAATCATGTAGCATTTGAGTGTCCTATCATTTGAGCAAAGGAAAAAAAAAAAAAAACATAAAAATAAAAAAGTATCCATCAGAGTTGTTAGTTTTTATAATTTGTTATTTACACGATTTTGGATTTTTGCTACCATTGATGTTGATGGGCCTTTTATGTTATGATGGGTAGGTGAACCTGTATTTGTGAGTGTTTCTGCAAGTTTGTAAGAGTTTTTTGGGAGGGGTTATTCAGCCAGTTTGCTATAGCAACATTAGTTATATATGAGATAATTGCTTCATAGGACTCTTTATTTTCATTATATTTTTCTCTAGTTCTGCTTTTAAGTATCCCTCTATTCCTGATGAGCTTGTGATATATTTCAAGGTCTTGAGATACGTCGGGGTTGTAGATGTGGTTAATCAGAAAGGTCTGGTGGAGCTGCAAAGATACAAGAAAGATCATCCATTTGCACAACTCTCCGGATCGGATAACATTATTGCTTTTACAACGACAAGATACAAAAACCAGCCTTTGATAGTCCGAGGACCGGGCGCGGGGGCCGAAGTCACGGCTGGAGGAATATTCAGTGACATATTGCGGCTTGCCTCTTACCTTGGTGCTCCATCATAGTAACATTCATTCACAAGGCCGTAGTCCATGTCCCTCAGGCCTTAAGTAAATTTGTTTTTTGCCCGTTGGACGTGCTAGTTAATAGATGATCCTTTGTATGCCACTGTTACTTTTATGGTACTTTAGTAGGTTGATCTACGAAGCGGCTTTTAAACCAGGAGGTGCAACTGTAGGAAGCATTAATGGCTATTGGAAAAGAGTAGTTTTTAAGAAAATAGGTTCATTTACTGCTCTTTTCGCTTCTTGAGTATATAACGCCATGTGCCATCTTTTTTGTCTCACAGACATATTGGTAATTTAATAAAACTTTGTTTTTCTGCGAGAATATTAAGGCAAATAGGAGTGGTATGGACTTAACTATCATGTGATGCTTTGGCTGTAACGTTTAGGGTCAGTCCCGGTGATTTCATGGCACCAGTTCTAGAACAATGGAATAGGATTATCTCCGTATCAAAATAAATACATAGTATCTATTTTGTGGTCATGATTTAAAATTAGTGTATTTAACAGTGTATATAATGTCAATATTAACACGTCTTTTAAAAAATTTAAATAATATAAGATCATGAATATGTTAAATATACCAGATCATGAAATGGCTAACTCATCCTACGTTTTGGTGAAGTCTCTTTGTACCTCTACGTATCTCTTTGTACCTCCATGTATATATGATATTCAAATGATTAAGGTATTTCTAATACATAGAAATGAGAAAACTAAGCTGCTGATTTACCCAACAACTATTAACCTTCATATTCAAATTGCAATATTTTATGGCTCCTTTAGTAAAAGTTTTAGTTTGGAAGCAGATTTATAATACAAATTTCAGTGAGTGATGCTAGATTAAAAAATATCACCTCAAGGCTGCTTGACAAAATATTTCAAAATTGGAAAAAGTACACATACCCTCCTTAAACTACTACTTTATTGTTAATATTCTCATCAAACTATCAATTGTGTCAATATTATCTCTAAACTATTAAAAAATGTCAATATCCCTCTTAAGGCCAGCCAAAAGACAAAATTCATTTTAATTTGATATCACATCAATCCCTTATTATTACTTTTTAAACAAAAAATTCACAACAACACCCTTTACCAAACGATTCCTTTGTTTAAAGCATTTTAATAGGGAGATATTAGAGCTGCACTCCTCTTGAGAATTCAGTATTCTAGCATGCGTTTTTAAAGAAGCAATGTCAACGTTTACATTTAATAGTAACTCTGGTGATATTTAGAATAATAGGGGCACAATATAACAAAAGATCAAATCATAGAAATAAGGAGGTTAAGAACATATGTGAAAATAAAGAGAGAAACGCCAAATGAATAGCATAGATCATTGAAGGCGAGTGTAGATTTATCATTGATGAACAGAAATTTGGAGAAGATGGAGGAGACCTTTTCAACCTAGTCCAAGCCATGAGCCCGAGGGGTTGCTAGGCGTTGGATATGCTGGCATGGGCAAAGTATTCCTAGATCAAGTATTCGTTTAGCCTTTTATATTTAAGGACAACAATATGAGCAATTGGTTATCGTTCTCACATACAGCGCCAGTTGTGAGAACGGTGCCAATTGTTAATACAGTAACTACATATGTTTAGTTCTCGATCTGGAAGCCCTACAAGAAAACCAAAAGTTAGAGTAGTGTGCTGTCAATGGTGGCGGCACTACGATGCTTGAGCAAACAAACTTTTTATTTTTATTTTATTTTTATTTTTTTTAACGAATAGAGATCTAATAGAACCATCCCTAACTTGCAATATTGTCTTCGCCAAGTCCAAGCCTAAAACTGTCTTCGCCAAGTCCAAGCCTAATCACGTTGGCCGTATCGGGGGAGCATTTTCATGTTCTATGTGTTTGGCCCAAAAACTATACTCAATCTTTGTGCGTTTTTTCTTTTTGTCCCACTTCAGGGGGTGAGCCTGGGCTTTCTTCTTTAAAGCCTTGAGCCGGGTATGAACTCGATTGTTGGTCGGATCTTACTGGGTATCCACTTTGCTTGGATGGCGCCTTTCGCCTTTGATTAGGACTTGTTCAAAATTCCCATCTCACTCAACGAAATGTTTGCAACTTGTCTTCGGGGCTCCATAGAGTCGTATGAGAACCTTGAAAAGGAAATCCCGCTCAACCGTCTTATACGCCCGTGTATGTACTTCCACCACCACATACGTGGGCCCCACCCATCTATACCTTTTTTATTTTTATTTTTTTATTTTGTTGTGTTTGGTGGTGTTTTTGCGTTAGCCGACTTTAGCTTGAAATAATGAAAGAGCAAGAGCCCGCATGGGTGTAAAAACTATATAACAAAGAGAAAAATTTGAGCTTTTTTTTTTTTTTCTTGTTTGAGAAAACCTAAGG
>FXXK01000276.1:317847-445347 GCA_900184695.1 Betula pendula
ACTGCTCTACGGTTCTTACCTTTTCTTTTTTTTTTTTCTTTTCTTTTTTATTAGTTTGAAAGAAAAAAAAATGATTTTTTTGGGAAAATATTGTCTATTCATGAAGGAATAGCTATTCCTCTCATTTTTTAGAGGAATAGGTATTCCTCTTCGTAAGGGAATAAGTATTCCAACGGAATCACTATTCCTTGGAATAAGCCCTTACCAAATAAAAGAATGGCTATTCTATAGGAATAGTCATTCCATTCCGGAGGTGTATTCCGCAAACCAAACGGGACCTAAGAGTCTTGTTTCTTTCGTTTTGCCGCGCATGCACCTCACCTCGTGTGCAGCACCGACTTAGTGTCCTTTTTCATTAAGGATTGGTTTCGATCTCTCCCTCACTTCGTGTGCCATTGCCATGGCGAAGCTATGCCGTCGATGCCGAGGCCGTTGCTCGCCTCTGTCGGGGTCGGGGTCCGACTCGTCCTCTCGCTCACGGTCCTACAAGGAACACTTGTCTTCGTCTTCCTTTCCGTCGTGGAGCGACACTTCTCGCAGCCCAAGCACCCCTCCTTTGAGGAAAAGGTCAGTCTCTGATAGCATTTACTTCCTCCTGTAAAAACAATAAAAAGAAAAGAAAAGAAAAGAAAGTATTCGTCTGTTTGTTGGATTGGGGTCCTTTGGAACCGGAGAGTATTCGGTGCTTGTAAAAATTGGGGCATGTTTGTTCAAAATTTAAACAAAATGCCCCCATTTTTATAAGGACCGGATACTCGGAGGGGATCTAAATTCGTGGATCTTGCTTGTGTTAACTTTTCACTTTTAATGATATTTTCATTATTTACGAAGAAACACATTGATTTCAAGAAAGCCGCTCCTATTCAAGAGTCGTAGTACTTTCTTCGCATTGACAAACTCAGTGCAAATGTGAGTGAAGACTCTTTAAAAGAAATATTCGGTAAGTTTAATCACTTCTTTTTAAAAATTTTTAATGATGTCTAACATTCTTCTCTTACACTCTTCATTAAACTATCGAGCAGGCTATAAAAAGGTTGCTATTAACCTTTTTTGTTTTATTTTTTCACAATGTTGATATTTCAATTGGTGGTTTTTTATGTTCTTACCCGTGTTTTTGTACTCCTTAGGTCTTTATGGCGAAGTTCTTAGTGTGAAGCTGCCAATGGATGACGCTGTAAGTTTGTCATGTGGATTTCACATAATGGCTAAAATTTTGTTTCTTGTAATTTTTTACCGGGGAAGTCATTTTGAAGCTTGTTTTATGTTTACAGGTCAATCTTCCAAAAGGTTATGCATATGTGGAGTTCAAGTCAAGATGACCTGCCAAAAAGGCTGAATTAAACATGGATGGTGTAAGTTTTTTTTTTTATTATTATTATTTTTGTTTTTGAATGGGATTGTGTAGGGTTTTTTTTTTTTTTTTTTTTTTTGTGGATAATTGTGTAGGTTTTAGTGCAATGTTGGAGTAGATTCAGGTGTATGGAAACATGTGTTAGGAAATTGATGCTATTAATTTAGCTTAATGCTGGCCGAAATTGATGGGACTGTGATTTAGGCAACTGTCATATGAAAGAAGGTGTGATGCGGAGAACCAAATACGAGCCACAAATCACATGTGTTGGATCATAACTGGGCTTTTTATTTAGTTGCATTGTTGTTTTAGTATTTGTTTTCAAACGGGTTGTGTTTTAAGTTCCTATAACTCAGGTGGTTTTTTTTTTTGTGAGTCTATAACTCAGGTGTTATTTCCTAGTTCTTAATTGGACAATCTTATTATACTAACTACTCCCTCATTAGTTTTCAGATCAAAAAGCTCTAATACCAAAAGCTGCGGCGATCCAAACATCATGTGGCAATCCAAACATCATTTTCTTAATAATAAAAGTCAAATCATCACAGTAGCCTGTACTTAATATACATCACATCCCATAACATGATTACAAGTAGAGATCATATCAGAGATGACTAATACGTAGTGAAAATATCTAAACAATAAATAACACATAACACACAACATTTTTATTTACTTAGTTTAACCACAATAAATCCTTTAATTGTTTTTATTTTCTTAGTTTAACTACAATATAGCATTTGAGTGTCCTATCATTTGTGCAAAGAAAAAAAAAAACATAAAAATGTATCCATCATAATTGTTAGTTTTATAATTTGTTAGTACATCTAATGAGGTGTATAATGCCAATATTTGTACATCTTTTAAAAAAATTAAATAATATAATATTATTTAAATTATTAAATGCATTAACTTTAAATTTTGACGATAAAATAACTAAGTAGAAGTCTCTTTATACCTCTGCGCATATATGATATTCAAATAGTAAGGTCATTCTAAAACATAGTAATGCGAACAACTAAGCTGCTGATTTAACTAACCACTATTAATCTTCATATTCAAATTGCAATATTCTATGGCTCCTCTAGTAAAAGTTTTAGTTTGGAAGCAGATTTATAATACAAATTTCTGTGAGTGATGCTAGATTAAAAAATATCACCTCAAGATTGCTTGACAAAATATTTCAAAATTTCATTCAAATAAACTGTTTCTCAGATCCGTTGATCTGGGGGCTAAGGTAAAACTTTGGATCTCTGAAAAACTTAGAAATTATTTCTGCCTTGTCAGCTGAAAGGTCTGTGTTTTCCAGAATGTACTCCTTCGATGCCTTTGCAATTGCTTCAACCGAACCAATCGCTTGATTAAGCTACAGAAAAATGTCAGGATAAGAATGTCCCGAAAACCTTAATGATCACATCATATGAATGAATAAACAGAAACTGTCCTACAATTAGGTAATGGCTGCAAAAGATTTGTAGATGATGCCAGGCCCATCTTATGCTAGGATATGCAGGAATGGGCCTATCAGGATCCTTCTAATAAGTTGAATGGACTTTTATGGATCATTAATCATACTTTTCCTTGATTGACCACTTTATGCAAATAAATTGAAGTCTCATAAAGTGAAAATGCTGGTTGCGACTAAGGACTTCGAAAAGGAATAGATCATATTCTTTTCAAGTGAAAGGGAGATGAGTAATGTCATAATCAAGATTTTATTTTATAAATCTAATGGTGTAGATAATGTCATGTGGGGAAAATGTCATAATCACCGTTTGATTTTCTGGAGACTACACTAACTTATTGAAAATATATACATAGTTTCTTGAAAAACAACTTGAGAAATTAAGTTTGGATGCCAACGCTGATGACAAGCAATTAGCAAGAATGTATAGTTTGAGATTAAATATTACCCGCCCACCCGTGGCTGACAATAATCTAGATTTATGGTGGACAATACCGCTTTAATACTATCCAGATCAGGTCAAAAATGAACAAAATAATAATTATAGTTCAAATAATCTCTATATTTGAGACAACTAGCTCAGTGTAGAATCTGACATGACTGATGTACGTAGTTGTTCACTTTTGTCAAAACTGAAAAATATGAACAAACAAACATAGTGTAGAGTTTTGTTTTTATGATCTGTAAAAAACTCCTTATATCGTCCAATATAATTTAGACGACAAAGTTTTAACAAAAAGATTGACGAATGCAAGAGGGGGAAAAAAAAAAAACTACAGGATTGAAATTACCGCATTCGCATCATGATTGTCAATGCCTGGTATGGATGTGACCACTCTAAGGAAAGCGTCCATCCCCTGCACTGAACGTTTCCTCTTCACAAACAAGAGAAGATAAACGCCCATGTTAGGTTCATCTTGAAAAACAATGAACAATGACAGTGTTAATTTAGATATTTTGAGTACAAAATAAAAGCAAGAGAATAATAGTTCTAATCAACTGACCTCAGCTTTCAATTTTGCTATGGCATCCCTTTGTTTGCAAACTGCAATTTACATGTTTATTTAGGGAAATCACTTGGAGGAATATCCATTCAAGTGAACTTCAAATAATAAGCTCTTACCCCCACGAGAGTGAGCTATCTTCACAATCTTCTCAAAGCCCATCTCTAGATCTTGTACAGGCACAAAGGTTGGCTTACCAAACTCCATTCCATATCTTTTTCACAGAGCCAAACAAATCCAAGTTCTTAAAACAATTCACATGCCCCAAAAAAACACACCAATTATGACATAAAGTTTCATATGACTCACTTGAAGTAAGAGCGAACAAACAAATCATTTTTTTCCTTGGTTGGGAGGATGATAACAACATAGAGATTTGCAAATTGCCCCTTCAGTTTCTGAATTCTGCATAGAACTGATCAGATTAAGCATTACACCAAGCAAGAGGGTCAAAAAATCTACAACAGCCTGGATACCTGCTGAACATTGGTGAGATGGATTTGAAATCCAAGTTTGTCACAAACACGAATGCCACTGACAAACCCCCACAATTGAAAATGAAATCCTACAAATAAAACCGCCCAATTGAGGAATGTGCCAATTTTATTTAGAATATATATATATATATATATATTATAATATATAAGCAAATAGATTCATATACCGGGGCGATTGGGACAAAGTTAAGACGGAACGAATTTGCACTGAGGAAGGAGGCGACAAAATTTATGAAAGACGGGTGTTGTTCATCTCTCCATGCTTGCTCTTTCATCATACACAACCTCCACCACAACCTGCAGTAGTCAAATAAACACTGGCTCAAATTACGCCATTTCGAAAAGACATACAAGCGAATGCTGCATCAAATGTTTAATGCGACTCACAGTGATCAGCTTCAAATACACAGAATCTCTATGCATAGATACAACCATAGATAAAATTCATGTTTAAAAAGTACTAAAGATCGAGAGCTAAATATGTAAAATTCAAAAAATTAATTATCATCATTGTTTAGCTGGAAAAATTATAAGCCTCTTTATTTCTAAGCAATCGCGCGGAAAACTATGATCATGTTCTGGAAGAAGGTCATGGAAGTTTTATGATGTCTAACATCTCTCACTGCATTTTTACATTTTCTAAATATTTTGCGAAAAATTAGTTGCTGAACTAAAAAGCAGCAAATCTCCATTTGGTTCCTAAGAAATTGAACAGCCTTAAATAACTTGCTGAATTTATCAGGCACAATTCCTGCGGATCTTCTCAGGAACCAAACAGAAAGTAATGCTCTATTTGGATGCTGAGAGAATCTGATAGAGAGCATGAATTTGACTCTTGGAAAAAAAAAAAAAACAGAACTGGATTTTTTAAATTCGACAACGTATTGCGTTTTCCTTTCATTTATAAAGTGGCCGTGGGATTCCAAGTCATATTTGATTTCTGGTCCTACGGTTTCTGAGGAGCCAAACAGAGCGCAACTGGAATAAAATGGAGCTAAATGAAAACAGAATAACAAAGCATTGAATTGCGAGGGAAAGGAACCTGAGTTGGTGAGCTTTGATGGATTGTGAACCGTTTGATCTCTGTAGCTTGTTTCAGAAGTCGCCATTTGTGAAGGTGAAAAGAAAGTTGTAGAGAGAGAGATTTGAGAGAAGCGGAAAGAAAAACACAGACAATTCCAGAGCCTTGTATTGGGATTGTGATTTGTGAGAGAATTCCCAAGGAAACCGTTTGGATACTTTCTCTTACTTTTTAGCTCACGCTCACTCGCCTGCCGTTACTAGCTACAATCAATGGGTACAATCCCCAGTTTATTGCATCAATCACAAACCCGCGCAACCTTGGTTTTAAAAAATTCACACGTGTTTCTTCTCTTTAGTCCCAAGTCCAACCATTCTTTTAATTAAGGGGTTTGTTAGAACATCTTCTAGAGGTCCTTTTAGGGGTCATTTTAAATTTTTTTAATCAAATTGAGCCCACCTTTCATTGAGAGGTGGGCCCGAATATGATTTAAAAAATCAAAAAAATTCTAGAAGGACCCCTAAAAGGACCTCTAGAAGATGCACAAACATTTTCCTTTAATTAAATATGTAAAATTAAAGGTTCGCAAATTTATTAATATAATATTTATTATTTTTTAAATTTGATGAATTGTGATAAAATAGACAAATTTTATTGCATTAATCAACCTTGTTTGGGGTGATTCGAAGGGTGGATCGACTACCATGAATTAGTTAGGAGTGGTCCGGTTACCACAGTGTTAAGGATTTTTTACTTTTTTACTTATTTTTTGATATTTTTAATTTTAAGGATATTTCTACAAATTTAGTTTTAAAACTTAAAGAGTATTTTCATCATTTTATGTTTTATTTTTTTTGAACGATTTTGACTAAGAGATGAGCGGTTTGTAATAAAATGGCATAGATCTCTGCCTTTTTTTTTTTGCAAGTTTTTTGGCATAATTGTTTATGTAGTAGGTAGGCAAGTTTTTTTTATTAAAGATTGAACTAAAAATTTGACGAGAAATCTATTTGTGTTTCGAGCAAAACTTTAGAATTTTAATTACTAAAATAAAAAATTTGGGTCCTTATAAGTTATATATGACATGCAAGATTCAGGAATTTTGGGACTTTTTTTTGGCCTTTTTACTTTTGTAAAAAAGGAAAAAAAAAGAAAAAGAAAAAGAAAAGAAAAAGCAGGACCCACTTTAAAAGCCCAGCCAAGCCCAGCCTAATGAACATGATCCAATAATACAATCTCAGCTAAAAGAAAAGTAGAGAAAATCATTTCCTCTCGTCGTGGCTTCCAAAATGTCCATGGCAGACTCCTCCAAACCACCCTCCAAACGCCTTCTTTTCGATCGTCGTTACGGTTGGGTGTAAATATTGTCTCTCTCTCTCTCTCTCTCTCTCTCTCTCTCTCTCTATATATATATATATATATACACACAATAAAGCATAATTGATAAGTTTTCACTTTGCAGAATTGATGAATGGAAAGACCCATCGGAAGAAGCTCTAGCCGGAGGCCGAGGAATGTAAGTTTTGCTTATTTGCGCATTTATTTCCTTCACAACCATCCATTTGGTTACTGAGAAAACAGAAGTAAAAAAAAGTTTGGGGATTTTATGCTTTCTGTGGTTTTAATTAGAAGACCCAATTCAACTGAGCCTAATAGTTCTACTGGGCTTAGTGAACTGAGGACATCTATTTCCACTCACTTTCATACAATTTCTCAGCAAGCAAACGGAGAATATGCATATGAATTCTATAATTTTACGCTTATCTAAAATGCTTTTGTTTTTTTTCTTCTTCTTTTTCCATCCCAAAAAGGTTTTGCATACTGCCTCTAGCAAAAGCTTTGACGAAGACGGTTTCTCAGTCGGTATGATGGCTTTTTTATTATTTATGTACAATCTCCATCACTTAGATTGTGTTTAGGGTTACTTAGTTCTCTACTTCCTTAATTCTATACTTTGTTGTGTTTAATTTGTGAACTTGATGAGATGTTCTTTTTTTTTAATTTTATTTTTATGATGAATGGAATTTTAAGCGGTGTATATGTCAAAAACTTAATGCTTTAGTTGCTCTAGCAAAGGTGTGCTTCTATATTCTGCCAATGATTTTAGTCCAAATCTGTTTCAAGCATTGTAATTTAGATTCCCGTGTTTATACTCAAGTAATACATGCAAATCAGCTGCTAGAAGGAAAAAAAAAAATGGAGAAGCAAAAGTTGTAAACTTTGAGAAGAAAACATGAATGTTCTGAAATGTGTGTCCCCATCTAAATGTATTAGCTGAATCCTTGTGAATTTGTTGCTGAGAGGCCAAAGATTTTGGTTTTGTTAGATATATTACTAAAGTGTATATGGTGGCATATTTGTGTGCTATTAAGTTTTGGCAACTTGCATCTAGAATAAGGAGTTGGAGATCTCGTAGAAGGAAGGAGAAGAGGCTAATTAGGAAAGTTGCCATTATAACATGAAAGTATAATAATATACAAAAAGATATAGTATTTTACATGAACATCTGATTTGCCTCAATCAAATTTATATAATTACATTTCATCTAAGTTTCAGAATTGTATTTTTTATTAAACTTTCGCCATAACATAGTCTAAGACATAAACCTAATCTGGATGATGCACAATGGTTCAAATCCTTGTAGGACTCTCTTCACGTTTTCTCTAGCTGCTCACAGAAAGATAACTTTAAAAGTTTAATGATAATCTTATCACTTAATGATGTTAAAGAACTAACTTTTTGTTTTTCAGTTGTTATAGCCTTGCTTTTATTTAGTGCTGCTTTTTTCTTGTGTTTTATGTTATATATGATTACCTCTTGCTTATAGTGTGCCCCCTTGGCATTCGATTGTGCAAATTGGTTTTGCACTTCTTTTTTTCTTTTTTCTTTTTTTCATAATTTTCTTTACTTGCAATACACCTGGACATCCCCTGTGCACCAATCAAGTATAAATGCATCTATCTTATGTTGCATTTATGATTGATCTCTAGTGGATGCTGCAAAATTCTCAGAATAGAATTGTTTAGAATCTCTGAATTCTTAGTTGTTAGGAAAACCGCATATAGTAACATTCAAAGGTTCTTCAATGCAGTAACAAGGGATAAAATTCTCATTTCACTCATGTTTCCTCATTTCATTGAGAGTACGGCAAGGTTAACTGAGAAAGATGCTATTGATTATAAGAATGTAGGGGTACAGAAAAGATACAGGATTTTGTATATCTTCTGACTTGCCTAAATTGAATAGTCTTATTATATTCTCATAAACAATTTCACGCTTAATTTGATTGAGATCATAAAATAATCTTTGAGGAGATGACCCTAATCAAGATGTATTCTAAATAATTCAAGTCCTTGTACAAATTGGACTTCCTTCACATTTTCTCTAGCTACTTGCTGAAAGATAACTTTGGAAATATGCTTGATTATACGTAAATACCTAAACATGTAGTAGTAATAGTCACGATGTTGAAAGACTGATTGCCCATTATATTTTCCCCAGAGTTAGCCCTTTGCTTTTTATAGCATGAATAGTGTGCTGCATAATGGGAGCGATGTAACATGGGAATGAAAAATACACACATATATGTGGATAAATATTGAGAGAACATTGTGTGGTTCTTTAAGGATAGAATCGTATAGAATCTATGAATATTTTGTTACAATGTACAATGCAGACATAAGACCTAAAGGTTTTCTGCTGTGGAAAAATGATGAATTTTTCATTACGTTCATGTTTCCTCCTGTTTCCTCACAGATCAGTCTTGCAGCGAGCTCTGCAGTGAAAGCTATGGAAAGGACAGAACTGCTATTGCCTCAGGTAGTACAAGATGGTCTGAATAATCGGCTTCACAAGTCCTCAGGTAGTACAAGATAGTCTGAATAATCGGCTTCACAAGTTCATGTCCTCGTTGGAGAATCCGGAATTCAACTGTTTATTCCTCAAAGGAAATTTGCAATCACATGCTACCGGTTGCTCTTCTCATCTACATATGGAAAGCAGTGAATCACAAAATGGCTTGAAGTAATTAGATTTGACCAATTTCTTTCACATGAATATTTATCCTTCGTACTTCAGGTTTATGTATATGGATTAGGATTATAATGAATTAGTGTGTTTGGATTGACTTATGAACTTTAGAGTGTTTTTTTTTTCCTAGCAAATAATGTCTCCAGGATTTATCGTGTTGTGTTTTGAGTTTTGTGTTGTGAACTATTTGCTCAAAAAACAGAAAAAGAAAAAGAAAAAAGGAAATCAACCACACTCAAACGTTCTCTTCTCAAGTGGCAGAGAACATATGGGCAGGCAATATCTTTGTTAAACTTTATATTCTTGACCATAAACGCCAATAATTCATATGTCCATAAATAAACATGGTATTTTTTTATTGTTTTTTTTGGTGTGAAATGGTTGTGAAAGTAGCATTTCACTGTTTTTTTTTTTTTCGCCCTTTTAGTTTTGGGTAGGGGGTCAACTGGTGGTGGCATGCCAAGTCCATGCATCTTTTTATAACATAAACAAAAAAAGGGTTAGGGGTCACTTGACAAGTTTTTTAGGGTAGCTTTTTGCTTCTTAACAAAAAATAAAAACAAACAACTCAAAATAAAAAAGACTCACAAAAATAACTTTAACTAACAAAACCCATTATTTAATCTTTTTGACCATACGAAAGACCAACACCGTTGACTCCAACCCATCGGTAGACACAAGCACTACATGGCACTCCCTCATCCACTGCTTCCCAAGGAGTACTGCACGTGCACGATAAGAATTCTCTTCTAATAATCTCATTTGCTCGTTTTCGTATTACGGTTGTTCCACGTGGTGTTAGACGACGTAAAAAGCATGAAAATTCAATGCATCTCGAAGCAACAACAATAAAAATAATTTTCTTCTTATCAAACAACCACATTCTCGGTCACTCCAAATCCAAACCAACCAAAAAAACAGGTGTAAAACAGTTCCCATCGTACATGGCACTACTTCCTCAACACCCAGTGGTGAGAGCCTTTCCTCTTATCCTACACCACACCACACCACCGACCCCTTAAAATGCGTTCCCTCCTCACTCTCAGGCCACCACCACCCCCATGCCTCTTCAGCTTTTCTCCCTCCTCTCCTTCTTCTTCATTCCTCTTCAGCTTCAGACCCAACAAGCGCTTCCACTTCTTCACTCCCTGCTCTTCTTTGAAACAGACCAAGAAGCAGAAGACCGGCACTGCTCCTAGTACTGCTCCGCAGAGCCTGAGGTGGTTCTTTAGCAATCCCAAGAGCGAAGAAGAAGGCGGTGGAGGAGGCGGTGATAAGAGAGGAAAAGATAATGATGATGAGGAGGGTGGGTTGGATTTGGAGGCTAACACTGCGGTTAAGGGTACCCTTTTGCTTGGTGTCTTGCTGGTAGGTGTGGTTGGCGGGTTTGCCGCTGTTGGGTATGTCTACAGGGATCAGATCAATGCGTTCCTGACTCAATTTTCGGCTTTCATCGAAGGTAATTTTGTTTTTTTTTTTTAAAAATTTCTGTACCCTTATGAAGTTATTTTCCAAATTGGGTTGGATTTTGTTAGGTTGTGGTGTAATCGCCAATGTGGGTTTCTCTGAATGTTGCCATCCTTTTAAGGTTTTGTGTGGATTCTGTTGATTGGTATTGAAATTCCATACCCTTTTCAGGCTTTATGAAAATCTGGCATCGATTTTGTTGATCCTGTTACTTCAGGTTTCATTGATTGTAGTTTTGCGAGAATACCCTGTTGACATTTTTATGTCAACTTTGGGAGGTGATCTGTGTTGGAATTCTGGATTTGAGTTTCATGGAATGCGGTTTTGCAAGATTCCGCAGCTGTCATTATAAAATTTTGAAACTTATCAAAAAAAAAAAGATTCCGAGATCCATTTGACAATTCGAGTTTCTGTAAGTTTGTGCTTGTAATTGTATTCCCTTGTCAATATGCTCTAGCTCAAATGACGCCTCCTCCCGCATAGGTATGGGGTGGAGAGTGAGATCGTGATTCAAGACCATTGGGTGTATGTGTAAATTTGCATTTCCTCGAAAAGTTGGCCTCTTGTCAAACACCCTGACTCATTACCGGCTATTTTCTGGCATGCAATTTGAGCAATTACGTATAGAAGCAGTTTAGGTTGAAAACGTTTTACTAAATGCAGCCTATTGTCATAAAATAGTGAGATAATAGAAATCCCATTTATTGTGGCCTTCCAAAGTATGTGTCTGAGGATATTTTGGGTTGGGCAGATCCATAGTGGTTTTTGTGAAGTCTTTTTTGGATGCTTTTGTTTACCAGAAAGGGGAAGAAATGTCTAAGGGCATCTGTGAGGAGCTAATCTGTTTGGGATAAGTTTCATTTGAAATTCTGAAGCACCCCCTAAAAGGCCCTGTAGACACGCATTTGCTTACATTTAATGTAACTTATCTGTTAACTTTGGATGTGAGCTCTATGCTGATTTGCATGTTTTCCCTCCATTGCACTTGAATTTTGAAGTGGACGGAGAAGCTAATTGAATTATCTAACAGAAACAAGGTAACTACTTGGTAAAAAGGAGAGCTTTAACATGTGAAACACTTGATTTCAGCCTAATACTTCTGATGCAACCTATTGCAGTATTGTAAACCTGAGGCACTTTATGCCATATGTGTTCCCTGATAATACTGCAACCTAGAGTCCTGTGCTCAGTCATTCAATCTAATTTCGAAGTTCATGCAGTTCTAAAATTGAATATAGTTTTGCATGTGTGACTTTGGTTGGAGATATTTTCCTACCTATTCCAGAATGAAAATGCTTGCTTTATCTTGATGATAAGAGACCTGACGTCTACAAATTGGAGTAACTCTTTTCCTCATTTTTGGTGCCATTAAACTCCTAAACTGTGTTTCTTCTTAGCCCTTGCTGGCAGCATTTTCAGATGGTGCCTCTTGATAGCAATATAACTTTTAGCTTATCTTTATAAAAGAATGCACTTCTTTTTCTAATTTTTTTAATTTTTTTTTTCACTGAACAGGTTATGGCCCGGCTGGATATGCTTTATTTGTAGCAGTGTATGCAGGACTGGAGGTATGCACTGGAAATGCTTTCTTGAGTATAGTATCTAAGAAGCACTGTACCCAACACAAGACATTGGATAGGATGATACGACAATTTTTAGAAAAAAAAAAAAAAAAAAAAAAACTAGGATATGATACAGCTATGACACGTCAATTAATCAATCAATAGCTATATGTTTGTGTTTATATATTATATATTATTTAGAAGATGAATAATAAGCAGCAAAGGTTAAAAAACATATATTTCCAAGTAATGATAGATAGGAAAGAAAATATGTTTAAAGTATAAAATAACTATCATCATGTTTAGCTTTCACATCTATCCTGAAAATACACCATTCATAAATTTTATTGAAATAACATCAATAAGTTTGTTTCTCGATCCTTTGAATGTCAAAATAAAGCATCTAGATCTTATTTTCTAATACTTGTTCTCAAAGCATTTTTATTAAGAATAGTTATCTTAACCCTAAACTTGTGTCAGTTGTGTCCCAACTGTATCCCCACAGTATGTTGCCATGTCTCAAAGGTATCCAAATTTGAAATGTAATTTTCTAATTCATGGACAAGTATCATACTCATCCTCAGCCGTGTTTGTGCTGTATCCATATTCAATATGTGTCAGAAATGGATACTTTAGCGCTTTTTAAGTATCCGTGCATCCTAGAATAGTACTAAGTTTATTTTCATCAATTCTTTCAGCCTTAATATGGGTAAAAAATCCCATCTAGATGTGCATGCTAGTAAATGTTTAGGTCTTCATGGTGTCGATCCAAAAAGAAATTAGGTAGGCATTTCTATGTCACATCATAAAATGAGAGTTGTGTAGTGTCTACATAGTCTCTAAAGTTAAGGACTGTATTGACTAAGAACCAAGGTTTTCCATCGGCTAGTCTCCTGAACTTTTGCATCCTTGTTTGCATTAATATCCTATCAATGTCCAACAATTTCCAATGCTATACACACACTGAGATATACGGCTGTTATATGCTAAAACTGACTTTGAATAGTTTATGTTCCTAGATACTTGCGATTCCAGCCGTTCCTTTGACCTTGTCAGCTGGTCTTCTTTTTGGCTCTCTTATTGGCACTATTATTGTCTCTGTCAGCGGAACTGTGAGTCAATTTCTTTTGCAAGTTAGAACAAAATTACAAGCATGCCTACTTTATTTATTTATTTATTTTCTAATATCTTAAACCTGTTTCAGATTGCAGCCAGTGTGGCCTTTTTAATTGCTAGATATTTTGCTCGTGATCGAATTCTTAAACTGGTTAAAGGAAACAAGAAATTTCTAGCAATCGACAAAGCAATTGGGGAAAATGGCTTCGGAGTTGTTACCCTCCTTCGTTTGAGCCCTCTACTTCCATTTTCTTTGGGGAATTATTTATATGGATTGACATCCGTGAAGTTTGTACCATATGTTTTGGGAAGGTCTGCTTCTTGTTGATCCTATGATGCTCATGACTAATGGTTTTTTTTTTTTGGTAAATGTTGTTTGCTGGATTTACTTGTGACCTTTTTTGATCTTTACTAATTGAAATTGAATGCCATGTTTATTTTATGTGCATCTGAACTCCTCAAGATCATTTCACTCTAGAGTGTAGAAATACTATCTCCTTTAGGTTCAATTTTTCTTTTTTGATAACCGGGGTATATGGGGCTTCGCCCCATGTTTAGGTTCAAATTTGAAGAGATGTTATTTTGGACTAATCTTTAGTAGCAAATAAAGAAGCTGGATTTTTTTTTTTTTTTTTTGATAAGTGCAAATAAAGAAGCTAGAATGAGACTATACTATGCATGGGCTGGTCATTTTTTCCAGAATCATGGCTCCACTTATCAATTTAATTTTCATTTCTTTATATTTCAAGTAATATTTTAATATATATGGGGCAAAGTTTGAGTTTGTCCATTCATTAAACTTTCCCTGTTCAAAAAGTAGAATGAATTTCGCAATTATGAGATTGTGATTATTTCAAAATATGGAAATTTGGTGTGTAACCTAGCCAACACTGGAGGGTTTGTGCAATAAAGGTAATCTATTGACTCATTAGCCACTTTCTTTTGAAGAAATGGCACATTACTTCTCAAAAAAAAAAAAAAAACGATTCTCAATAATGCAGAAAAATCTTCTTATTGGGTAGATTTGTGGTGCAAAAATAGATAAAGCAATACCTAACTAAAACTTCTTTATAAGCTAACATTAAGATAGCAATCAGGAACTGTCAGAAAACATAATCACATAATCATGTTACTTATCAAAAAAAGGATATTGTAAGTTTCATGCGTTTGTAAAATCCTTTTGATCTTCGACTTTCTAAGCCAAATTCAATTTCAATAATTGTTGTGCAGTTGGTTGGGGATGCTTCCAGGAACATGGGCTTATGTGAGTGCTGGTGCATTTGGGCGAGCCATTATTGTGAGTTTTTAATTGGTTTTTCCTCTTGCTGAAAATCCTATATATGTATTCATGCTAATTGTTGAAATATCACATGTACTCTCTCTCTCTCTCTCTCTCTCTCTCTCTCTCTCTCTATATATATATATATATATATATATATATTTGATAAGTAGTAGTCTCTATGTTTTTTAAATAAACATGGGAAAACTATACTTACTCCCCTCAATCTATCACCATTGTTGCAATGTTCCCCTAATCTTTCAATTTGATTAATGTGCCCTACCAATTTACCATTGTGGTAGCAATGTCCTCCCTCTGTTAGCAATTTCTGTTAATTCAGACGGTAAACACATCACATGACTTGCACATGATGTTAAAATGCCCATCATACCCCTATAAAAAATTTATAATTACAACTATACCCTTAATTAAAAAAAAAAAAGGAGCTTGGATCTGCGCAGATCCATGGCTGACCGTTGGTCGTTTTTTTTAAGTTTTTGCCTTTCCTTTTATTTTATTTTTCTGAATTTGATTTGCCTAATTTTCCTTTTTTTTTATTTATTTATTTTTTTTTTTTTCGAATTTTTTTCTTTCTTTTAGTTTTTTTTTCCTGAATTTTTTGCCTTTTTTTTTCTTCCCTGAAAATGTCCATTGTACCCTCCCATTATTAAGATTGAACAGAAAATCCTAACCGAAATGAGACATTGCAACTCCAATGGTAGATCAATAGGGTACATTAACTAAATTAAAAGATTTGGGGAACATTGCAACATGGGTGTAGATTGAGGGAAGTAAATGCATTTTCCCCAATAGACATATACACAAAAATACACACACATAGAGATATAGTAGATAGGGCGGCTCCACTAATTAAAAATGCAATGGTAGCACCGAAAACATAAGTAAAGATGTAGTTCACTAGTTCAAGCAAAATTTGAAAATCGTTAATCTTCATACCCAATAGATATGTTTGAACGGTTTAGATATATAAATGATATGGATATTATGCATAGAAAAGGTATAGTTCCATCAACCTTGATGGGGGGCACAGCTGTAAGCAGCCTATGATTGGTATGACTGCCTATGTTGTAACAGTGGTCTTTATTAGTTTAGCCATGCTACATAGGTAAGGAAGTGCAAAACATAACAATAACATAAATACTTATCCAACAAATTGACTATTCCCGCGCTAGAAAAATTCGGCTGTAACTTCTTTGACCATTAGCAACATGGGTGGGTATATCAAAAGAGATATATATGAAATAGGTTGGTAAACTAGAAAGTAGAAAGCATACTTTTTCTATTCGAGTAGCTCATGATTGGGAGTTGGATACTATGGCCTCCTTTTTCTCCCTGTTATATTCCATTCGAGGGAGAAGGGCTGGAGTAGATAAGCTTTGGTGGATCCCCCCTCGCAAAGGAAAATTCGATGTTAGATCCTATTACAGGACCCTTGTGTGTAATAATGTTCCTCCTTTTCCTTGGAAGAGCATTTGGAGAACCAAGGCCCCTTTGAAAGTGGCCTTTTTTGCTTGGGCGGCAGCTCTAGGGAAGATCCTCACTTTGGACAATCTTAGAAGAAGGCATGTCATCGTGATTAACAGATGTTGTATGTGCAAAAGACATGAAGAAACTGTGGATCATCTTCTTCTTCATTCTAAGGTTGCCAATGCCCTTTGGAACACTATCTTTAGCCGATTTGGTTTTTCTTGGGTTATGCCTCTTAGAGTGATTGATTTGTTTGCCTGTTGGTGGACTGGTGGTCGCTCCCGGAGTGCAGTTGTGTGGAAGATGGTGCCCTCTTGTCTCTTGTGGTGCTTATGGAAAGAGCGAAATGATCGCACTTTCGAAGACAAAGAGAGATCGTTTGAGGAGCTTAAGTCATTCTTTTTCTATTCTCTGTATTTTTGGACTTTTGCTTATTTAGCTCCTGTTGTTTTAAGCTTTAATGATTTTCTTGTACATTTCTCTTCCTCTTCTTAAGGGGCCCCTTGTATACTCCCTGTGTACCAGGGTTGCGCCTTTTTTGCGCCTTTAATATATCTTTTCTCTTATTCATCAAAAAAAGAAAGCATACTTTAATAAGTGTGAGCTTTTCCTCCTCATACAAATACAATTTCTTCCAACCTGCTAGACGCCTCTCCATGCTCTTTAGTCGAATTCCATACTGTAAACAAGCAAGGTCTGCTAAATTGATTGTCTTTGGAGATTGATTTAACACATTTTAATGAGAGCATTGGCATAAGGTTTTTGATGTTGTACAAATTTAGCAGCCATTCATTCTTTGACACTGTTTGTGCTCGAGTTTAATCAGCCAATTAGAAATTGAGTTAAAGTCTCTTCACTCCTTTTATATCAAGATCTTCTATTAATATGAATGATTTGTAGTCAGATTCAACCTGATCATCTGCCTTTTGATTTTTTTTTTTTTTTTTTTTTGTGTGATGTTTCAGCAAGAAGAATCTGAGGTTGGTTTATCTGGAGGAAACGGTCAGTTACTTACACTTGGGCTGGGACTATTGGCCACAGCACTTGCTGCAGCTTATGTAACACGGCTTGCAAAGGTATACCATTTTCTTCACAACCAGTTATGTTTGTGGTTCCTGTCCTGAAAGCTCTCATTCGCCTGCGCAGTTAATATCAGTGAAGAGACTAACAGCTTTATTACCAAGCACATTGGCAAATTAGATGCCTGTCTAACTAGTGAATTTTAATTACCCATGATTCCATGCTAATCATCCTCTTATCTTACACTTAAATTCTTGTGGACTATCTCATGGTCTGTTAATTGACCAATCCCATTACCTAACTATTGTTGAGCTTGCAATGGGGCATTATAGGTAGGGGTAGCAATTTTAGACACAACACACGACCCAATACGAACCTAACACGTAATTAGCGGATTAGAGTTGAGGGGTCTAACCCAATAATTAAATGGGTCAGGTTAGGGCACAACCCGAACCTGACCCTCAAACAATGAATTGCCATCCCTAAAATTTTTATAGGTGGTGCAGAGTTACTGACCATGAAAAGTGGAAATGAGCCAAAATTTTGTTGAGCTAGTGTGGTGTTATAAAATTTGACTAAACTTACAATGTATAAATAATGTATATGTGAGGTGGGCGAAATTAAATGATCTCACTTACTAATGATATTTAAATTCTGAAGCTATTCAATTGTTACTGTGGTTATCATATTTTTACCAGGCTGACTCGTTTCCATTCTGATGCTTATGATGCAGGATGCTATAAAAGATATTGAGTAGACAAATAATGGCTTTGCCCTATTAGTGGATAACAATCTGAATAGTACCATTGACAGGTGCACCAGTCTTGTAAATTTTAGTACGTTACTTAAAATCAAATCAAAATAGGAACCTTTTGATTCTTTTCGAGTGTATCGTGTATGATATGCTACATAAAGTAATAAGCATGGTTATAGCTTAGTACTTATCATTTAACTCGCCCATTTCCTTTAGAGAATAACTTTTATAAGGATGTGGCACAAACCAGCTCTTTGTGCCCTCCAATAAAAAAACACTTACACGTCAGTGTAGACCACAAAGACTGAAAAAAAAAAAAAAATCCAAAACACTAGCTGGCTTAGACAAATAATCTACACGTCAGTGTAGATTATTTGCTTTTCACTCTTAGACCAACTCTCTCCAGCCTCTCCCATGGCTTCCCCACTGATCCACATGGAAGACTCTGTGGGAGCCTTTCCCTCTGTGACAATACTGCCTAATGGTATGATTAGTGTAGTGGTTCGAGTAAGGTATGATTTCTTTTAGATCACAGATACTCCAAAGACTGAGTTTGGTTCTTGCAAGGTCTGCTTCTGATTCTACGGTCAAATAGTTTGTTCCTATAAATTCTGCTTCAAAGAGTCTTACATATGCGTCTAGGTTCCAGCAGTTGTTGTACCACCTGACGGGACGGCCACACGGCTGCCTCCCAGACCCCACCTCTCTCTGAAGAGTCCCCTTCCAGATCATCAAGCACGAGTACAAGGAGTTTACCAAGGGGTTAAATGGTGTGTAGAACTGTGCTTTGATGGTGGGGAAGCCATGGGAAAGGCTGGAGAGAGTTGGGCTAAGAGAGAAGACCAAATAATATGGTGTTTTGGGTTTTGCAGCTTTTGTGTACTACGCTGATGTGGCAATTTCTTATTAGAGGTTAAAGGGCACAAACAGCAGGGTTTGTGTCAGGTCTTTATAGAAGTTATTCTCTTTCCTTTATTTCCATTTTCTTTTCGTTTGAAAGTTTGAATTATCTGTAACAAACTCAAGGAGAGCTTGTAAAAACTAAAGGTCATAAGGAAGTACCTCGAAATTAGGAAAAATGGAGATGATTTATCTCATGATCAAAATTCGATTTTATAAATCTAGGAGCATATATATGTTGTCATGTCAATTTTAAATGATGTGGCACCATGTACATCGTTTTTTTTTTTTTTTTTTTTTTTGTGTAAAATTCAATGAGGAAAAAGTGCTATAAGAGAGGATGTTTATCACTCTTAATCCGTAAGGACCAAAGGATCGGAGATCCTTTGGGAATGCTTTAAAAAATATGAATGAAAGCGGCCCATTTAGTTAAGAAATATGCCCTATAATTGGCACTATGAGAGACTTTCAAAGCATTCCTTTGAAATGATTCTAAAATGTAATAAATAAAATTGATCATAAAATGGAAACAGAGAAGATCCTATTCTGAAAGTATGGGTGGCGCAAACTCTGCCACTTTGTGAACTAATGACGTGGAAGAAGGATGCGGGGAGAGGAAAACTTGGATTAAACTTAAAGGAGGGTGATACCTTTCGTAGTTTTAATGAATTATTTAGATAATAAGTCAATCTGCAATGTAAAAAAAAAAAAATACTGGACCTGGAATAGTCATTGAAGTCCTACCATGGCTGTGGCCCTTAAAAAGGTGGAAAAACGAAAAAACAGAAGAAAAAAGAAGCTCTTGAGTTTTAATTAAACCATGCAGCCTCACGTGAGCAATTAGCGGACTATTTTTTTTTTTTTGCCTTTTACCAAGTTTTTAGCTCTTTGTTTTTGCACTCGTTCAAGGTATTCTTACAAGAATTTCCCACTGTCTAAAGAATTTGATTTGGAGCCATTTATCTGTTCAAGTACGTGGTGAACGAGGCAAATTTGCTTTTTGCTTAAGAAACCTTTCAAAAATAACAAAAAATCACTAACACAATAAAACTATAACATTCTTTTTGTCCGTTTTTTCTTGGCCTGTTCTTGGGCTTGACTCCGCTGGCACTGACTAAGAGTGGGGTGGTGCTGGGTAAGTTTTACATTAAACATTTTTTTACGGGTAAATTTTGGATATACTATCCGCCCATAAGAAGAAAACGACATTAAAATAATAATAATAAAAAAATCTTCAGTCTTCTTTTATTGGCCCTCCGGCTAAGAGTTGTTGGGCAGTGGAGTCATTGTCAAGCTCTTGGCTACTCTCAGCTGCATTACTCTTATTCAAAACCTCGTTGCTCTCCACGTTTCATTTTACCTTCATGTCTGGGCGGTGTCAACTGCCAAGTGTCTTCTCCCATAACTGAATAACGTGAAAAAAAAGAAAAAGAAAAGAAAGCAGTCTCATTCGTTTGATATTTTGCATCCAGATGGCCCATATATGAATTGAAAGTGTGCTCACAAGCTGCCACGAATTCACCTACATGCAAATCATACCCCCTCAAATGTCTTTAAAAACGACACTTGTCCTTATGTCTTAGGATCGAATGCTAGGCTTCCCAAAAAGAATAGAAAAACCGACATAAAAAATCTTCCAAATGCTATAAATATGCCATCGCCTTTTGTTTGTCAATTGTCACCAAGTCCCAAACATTTGGTTGAAGCAATTTGAATCTCTGAAAGTACTCTTCTATATTTGCACATTTCCTTTGACAATGGAGTGGTCTCCTCAAGACGCCATGAAAGCTTACCTACACACTCTTCAGCTGGTATGAATTTCTGCCTCTTATTTCCTTTTTGTAATCATATGGATATATACATAGTTTGAATTGCTACAAATAATGATTTTTTTTTTTTTTTTTAACTACTCATAAGTCCTAATTTGGTTTTCAACCATATGCCTGATTCCTTAGTGTGATTGATTCTGCAGTGTAAGATCCACAACTACCAAGATTGTACTGCTGGAAGATCAAACTTGATTGAACCCAAAACATTCGAGTTTATATCAGCTTTGGCAGCTGGAAAGCGGGCCAGATTAATGGTGGAAATCACCTCAGATGGCATAACTCCATTAACAATAGCACTAGCTGTTGCTGCAAAACAGACAGGTGGACGATTTGTTTGTATTCTTCATGAAGATTATGCAGGAAAAAAGAGAGTTGGGCTTATGGGAAATGATCTTGAAGACATGATCGAATTTGTATATGGAAATCCTTGTGAAGTGATCAAGCAATATATGCATATTGATTTTGCAGTTATCGACTGCAAGGTTAATGCAGAACTCCAGAAATTGTTCAAGACTATAAACCTTAATCCAAGTGGGTCTATAGTGGTGGTGAACAATCTTCACCAGAGAAGAGACAGAATATCATTTCCTGAAGTTGTCAAGGGAAGGATTAGTGGAGTTAAATCTGTCACTCTTCCTACTGGAGAAGGAATGGAGTTGACAAGAATTGGATCAACTCGTAAGCGCAAGAGCAGGCGATACAATAGATTTCATGTAACATTTGAGAATTAAAATTTCATCCTATGCTTGAAATAGTTGACATATAATATAGAATTATTGAAAGCAAGATCCACATCATTAGGCAAGTTTGCCCTCGCTGCACCAAAAAACGCTCTCCAGTCTCCTCCCTCTTCATCCTTTTTTACTTATTTTTTAGTTTTTTAGTCTTTTATTTGGGGTTTTCAGAGGTTAGATCTACTGCAAACCCACTACCCACGCTCGTCTCATCCTCCTCCTCCATCGCCGACCTCTGCTCAACCATACACCGGCCCTCGCCCTCGACCTTGCATGGACCCATGTGTTGCCGCTCCTTTTGGTTTTCTATTGCATATCTCTTCCATCATAGCTCTTCTGGCTTTTTTTGTATAGAACCATTTTGGTCTACCAATAATTCCAGATCTGGACATGAACCTAAAAAATATTGTAGTTGGATGGCTTTGTACCTCACTTGCTGCCTCAGATGGTGTCTTCTCCGCTACTGTACATCTATCTTTTATTAGTCTCTCTAGCTCCCTCATAAGCTGAACATGAGCCAAGTAAGGGTTTCCTTGGTTGATATCTACATCGTTCATTATGTTCCGCTACAACCAGTTTCATTGTCAACTTTTCAAATTGTCTTCTTCACCTCCAAAGATCCCCTCCTGAGTTGTGGTTAGATTGCTATCAAGATAGGATTTTCTTTTTAATCTTTTGTATTTTAGATTCTATAAATTTCTGTTTTTGTATATGTTCTATTAACAAACAAGTTTTTACTTTTTTGGATAAGTAATAAATAAATTAAATCATTGAGAAATTTAGTCATTGGGAAATTTAGTAATACAGTTGAGAGCTTGTTGCTTAAAACTGAATTGATAGTAACGCGAAAAATTTGTGGTACAATAATTTTTTCAAGATCTCAAAAGCTCACAAGCAAAGTGATTTTATGTTTTTCTTTGTTCTTTGCTCTGAAAAAAATGTGATCTTTTTTTCTCTTTTTTCTCTTGAGATTTGCAAATTTGTGTTTGAGGACCGAGAAAAGAGTACAGAGAATTGGTTAATCATAAATCAAAGTCACGGGGTCGGTTAATCATAAATCAAAGTCACGGGGTCGGTCACAGGAATGGGTAGAGGCCAGTGGCCTTCCTTATGCGGCAGTGACACTGCTCTTTGCGGTGGCTTTCATGGTGGGGAGCCTGACTAGATGTGCAGCTAACAGGAAAGCCAAACGGCTGTTTCGGTCCCTCCAAGAGATGCTTATCATCTCACATTTCTCCGGCCATAAACCATAATTACAATAATACCCCTTAATCCAAAAATTTAGAATATTGAGTAATTATAATTCATGCAATTGAGAAACAATAATAAAACTTAATGCTGAGCAAAATAGCCTGAAGGAGGCTCTAATATCACATGTAAGCATAAACACAATATTAAACACAATATATTATGTTAAATGCATAGCGGAAAAGTAAATGATTTTAAGATTACCTCTAGCCATATTTGCTCAAACGAACCAAAGAACCTCTAATGCAAGACCCTGAAAGTAATAATATTGAGAGATATCTTTTGACCTATTCCTAACCTTAAGTCGTATTGATGGAATACACAGGCTATGTATTTATAGGCTAGGTCAGGGACCCTCAATTAATAATAGACTTTAATTATTTCTCTCATTAAGGAATAAATTGATTTGATATAAAATCAAATTAATTGCAATTAGATCAATTTGCAATTACAGTTGATTCCATAATCTTAATTAACATATTGTGGAGTAAATTGTATACCGTAATCTTTATAAATAAAGATAATAAATTATATACACATGTGGCATATAGGTCATACCATATAGGAAATTTTCTTACAGTAGGTAGTTTTTATTTATTTTTTCTATTCAATAAGGGAGAGGGGAAAAGGGGATATTATGTAGGTAGTTGATTGATCATTCCATAGAAATAAGGAATATTTAACTCTATTTTTTTTTTCAATGATTTCTTAGAGGAAAAAAAAAGAAGAAGTCAAATCATATTTTTCTCTAAATCTATAAACAACAAATTTAGCTCCATACAGGTATTAAAAATTGAATGAAATTCAAGAGAGAAAATATGATAAAATTATTGTGGTACAATAATTTTTTCAAGATCTCAAAAGCTCACAAGCAAGTGATTTTATGTTTTTCTTTGTTCTTTGCTCTGAAAAAAATGTGATATTTTTTTCCCTTTTTTCTCTTGAGATTTGCAAATTTGTGTTTGAGGACCGAGAAAAGAGTAGAGAGAATTGGTTAATCGTAAATCAAAGATTAGGTATTAAAAAAAAAATCAAAGATCAGTTAAGAAGGTGATCAGACGGAGGAGAGAGAGTCAGTTTTGGGTTTGCGGATATTATTTCTCCTTTTCTGACGCATAACATATTACACACAAACCGTTTGGTTTTGCAAAAAGGATCATTCCTCATTTTTCCTTTTTCTGCTGCATAGTACATCACACCACACTCAACCTATAAACTCAGCCTATTATACTCATTAGCCATCCCCTTAAAGATGCTCAGAAAACTAGGAAAAAAAAAAAAAAACCACCCCTTAAAGACCCTACTAAACGCCAATACGAGACTCGTAAATCTTTGGTTTCCAAACCCTAACAACCATTACAAACCCCAAAATCATGTATAAAAGAGCAAATACATACCCACAAACCGACTCTGAGTCTCTCACACTGTATTTGTCGTCTTGCAAGGCACTTCTACCCTATGACCTAATTATACTTTCCGTCTGCAGAGATGTTTTGCTGTCCATTCCTTTGAAATATTTTGTTTTTCACAAAACCATTTCTTCCTTTCAGCACTCACAAAACTTCTTCTTCTTTCTTTCAGCTTCTTTTCGGCACTCACAAATCTTCTTCCTCTTCCTTTCAGCACTCACAAAACAAACATGAATATCACCTACTACGCCGACTGACGCATTAATCCTCTTCCGGAAGACATCGAAGATTTTCGTCATGTGCACCAGAAAATGGAACAAGTCTTGATTCCTAGAGTCATTTATCGAAGTGTATGTATGACTTGTTTTTCTAGCTTTTATTTTATTTATTTATTTCTTGTTGAATCAAATATTTTATTTATTTTTTATGATTTGAGCTTTTTTATTTTGTTTTTTATTGAGTCTTCGCTATGTGTTACCAGATTTGAATGATATATGGGATTTTAGCGACCGTAGATACGTTAGGGGTTTCAAAGAACGAGGGGGAGACCGTAGATATGATAGGGGTTTTAAAGAATGGGGGAGAAAATTCCTGAGGAGTGTAGCAGATCACATCTGAGGCCTTCATGTTTCTGGGACGTATTGCGGTGGGTTAATGGACAAAATTTTGATTACCAAAATTGATATAACTGCTACTTTCCCATATCCACCGGTAGTGCCGGATGACGAAGCTGACCTAGTTAACAGTATCAAGAATGATACCCTTGACTTTAGGCACGTAGTAGCCTATCTTATTGATCTAAACGGACTAAGGGAATCATTCAAACACAGTTATCTACCGCAGGATTTTGATTTCATTTTTTCGGACATTTTTAAAGTTGGGTTGTTTTCTGGGAACTTGAAGAAGGTAATGGAGCATAGCTTTTATCAGATTTATCACCCTGCTACCTTTAGTTCACTTGACAGGATCAGATTTATATATCTGACGGTTGAATATAGGAACAGAAGCATATATTGCTTTGAAAATTCTCTCAGGTTAGATCGTAGTATTTATGGTCTATGCAACTGGAAAAGAAAGTTTCCTTGGCACTCCAGGCTGCATGATACTATGAAGAGATCAGTTTATGGTTACAAGATCAAAAAATTTAAAAAACTTCGTAAACATCATGATTGCCCGTCAATATATATTGTGGTTTTTGAGAAATGCTCATGCTTATTTCTAACCTTAAGCCGTATTGATGGAATACACATGCTATGTATTTATAGGCTAGGTCAAGGACCCTTAATTAATAATAGACTTTGATTATTTCTCCCATCAAAGAATAAATTGATTTGATATAAAATCAAATTAATTGCAATTAGATCAATTTGCAATTCCAGTTGATTCCATAACCTTAATTAACATATTGTGGAATGAATTGTACACCGTAATCTTTATAAATAAAGATAAAAAATTATATACACATGTGGCATATAGGTCATACCATATAGAGAATTTTCTTACATTAGGTAGTTTTTATTTATTTTTTCTATTCAATAAAGGAGAGGGGAAAAGGGGATAACATGTAGGTAGTTGATTTGATCATTCCATAGAAATAAGGAATATTTAACTCTCTTTTTTTTTTTAATGATTTCATGGAGGAAAAAAAAAAGAAGTCAAATCACATTTTTCTCTAAATCTATAAACAACAAATTTAGCTCCATGCAGTTATTAAAAATTGAATGAAATTCAAGAGAGAAAATATTATAAAATTATTGTGGTACAATAATTTTTTCAAGATCTCAAAAGCTCACAAGCAAGTGATGTTATGTTTTTCTTTGTTCTTTGCTCTGAAAAAAATGTGATCTTTTTTTCCCTTTTTTCTCTTGAGATTTGCAAATTTGTGTTTGAGGACCGAGAAAAGAGTAGAGAGAATTGGTTAATCGTAAATCAAAGATTAGGTATTAAAAAAAAATCAAAGATCAATTAAGAAGGTGATCAGACGGAGGAGAGAGAGTTAGCTTTGGGTTTGCGGATCCTTTCTCCTTTTCTGACGCATAACATATTACACACAAACCGTTGGGTTTTGCAAAAAGGATCATCCCTCCTTTTTCCTTTTTCTACTGCATAGTACATCACACCACACTCAACCTATAAACTCAGCATATTATACTCATTAGCCATCCCCTTAAAGATGCTCAGAAAATTAGGAAAAAAACAAAAAAAAAACCACCCCTTAAAGACCCTACTAAACGCCAATACGAGACTCGTAAATATTTGGTTTCCAAACCCTAACAACCATTACAAACCCCAAAATCATGCATAAAAGTGCAAATACATACCCACAAACCGACTCTGAGTCTCTAACACTGTATTTGTCGTCTTGCAAGGCACTTCTACCCTATGACCTAATTATACTTTCCGTCTGCAGAGATTTTATGCTCTCCATGCCTTTGAAATATTTTGTTTTTCACAAATTAAACCACTTCTTCCTTTCAGCAATCACAAAACTTCTTCTTCTTCCTTTCAGCTTCTTTTCAGCACTCACAAAACTTCTTCCTCTTCCTTTCAGCACTGACAAAACAAACATGAATATCACCTACTACGCCGACTGCCGCATTAATCCTCTTCCGGAAGACATCGAAGATTTTCGTCATGTGCACCAGAAAATGGAACAAGACTTGATTCCTAGATTCATTTATAGAAGTGTATGTTCGACTTGTTTTTCTAGCTTTTATTTTATTTATTTATTTCTTATTGAATCAAATATTTTATTTATTTTTTATGATTTGAGCTTTTTTATTTTGTTTTTTATAGAGTCTTCGCGATGTGTTACCAGATTTGAATGATATATGGGATTTTAGCGACCGTAGATACGTCTTATTACAACATTCTTTCTACTTTATATCACATTAATCACTTCTTATTACTATTCAAAACTCAAAAACCTAAAAGACGAGACCAGAGCTTGTTATTTGTTTCCATTTCTTTTCCGGTCAAATCCAACTTCATGACTTCCATCCATCAATCAGCTATGGGTTGATGGTTAAACAAATGAAGCTCCCTTAACTAAGCATTATGGTTCCCGTTTCCACTATAGATGCACTAGTATTGATTAAAATACTTCTTTCCATCGTATCTTGGTACCTCTTGAATGATACCAAGTTTTGTTACTGATATTAAAATAAATGTTGTATTATAACTTAAATAAACTATTGCAGTTATACAGAAGATCTTATCTCTTCTTCTTTTTCTCTCTGAGATCTTATGAGATCTTATGTACTTTTATATTTGAGTCTTTATCTCAAATGTATTCAATACATAACTTTGAAAGTATTTTCTGTTATTCTATAATTTTTGTCCCTCATATTATCCTTACGGGTATTCCCATCACATTCCAACTGAGACAGTTGTTTCAAGAAGAACATGTAGAGCACTAGTGCTTTGTTTCTTAGAAGAAGCTCATAGATCTTACTTTCCTTTTCAATGGCCTCTGAATCTTAGTACCCAGTAGATGCACACAACACTTATTGTCTATGAAATTTCGGTCAACAAATTGTATTAAAGGAAGAGTGTAAGTTAAATATTCATTTTTAGTTGGATTTAATATGCAGAATGACGATTGAAGTTCAATAAAATGTTCTAGAATGATTGTTAATTACAATAGGAAAATGACCCACATTTATGCTCTGACAAATAAAACATATAGAAGTTGTAACAACGATTTGATTCACAAAATACAAATAAAAGTGAAAAAAAAAATGAATGATATAATCTAACCTTACGTTTAGGGATGGAAACCAAATGGTTCACTCTCCAATACTTCAACTAACTTGCAATCAAAATTAGTGCTTCCCCATGTTAGATATAACCTAAACTACGTTTATGGATGGAAACCAAATGATTCACTTTTTAGTGCTTCAACCAACTTGCAATCGAAATTAATGCTTCCCCATGTATTTTCGTTAAAACTCCTTAGCGTGGCATCCAAAATCTTTGAACAGATCAATGGAAACTCAAAGTAAAGTGTTTCATCAATATCCTTATGAAATTTCTTCTATAATTAAATAAAAACTTATTAATATATACAAATGGTTCAATTGAACAAAATTTAAAAATAAATAAATACCTTTCCCTTTGGAAACTCAACAAAATGAGTGTGAACATTGCGTAAAAACCATAATATTGATGGGCAGTTATGATGTTGATAACGAGCAGTTTTTCTAAATTTGAATTTGTTACCAAAAATTGATCTCTTCATAGTACGGTTCAAGTACGAGCGCCGAAGAAACTTTCTTTTCCATTTGCGTAGCACATAAACTCGACAATCCAACCTGAGATAATTTTCAAATAGAAATATGCTTCTATTTCTATATTCAACCATCAGATATATAAATCTCATCCTGTCAAGTGAATCGAAGGTAGTGGGATGAAAGATTTGGTAAAAACTATGCTCAATTACCATGTCCAATTCCCCTACAAACAAACCAACTTTAAAAATATTTGAAAAAAAAAAAGTAGAGCCGCTTGTAGATAACTGTCTTCGAATTTTACCCTTAGCCCATTTTGATCAATCAATAATGCGACTACATGCCTATAGTCAAGGGTATTGTTCTTGATACCATTAACCAGCGGTCATATTAGTTGTTTCAATAAAGATCTTATCAATTAACACACCACAATAAGACCGAAACACAAGAAGACCGTGGATGTAATCTGTGATGCTTCTCAACAATTTTTCTCCCACGTTATTTGAAACCAATAATATATCCACCGTCAATGGAGTCCCATATATCAACTAAGTGAGGTAACATATCCCGAAGACTCTATAAAAACAAAATAAAAAAGCTCAAATCATAATTAAAAAAAAAAAATTGATTCAATAAGAAAGAAAGAAATAAAATAAAAGCTAGAAAAGCAAGACAAGCATACGCTTCTATGAATGACGCGAGGAATCAGCTCTAGATCCATCCTTTGAGGCACATGAGAAAAATCCCTAATGGTTTCGGGAAGGGGAACAATGGGGCACTAGGCGTAAGTGTTGTTCATGTCAAGTGAACCGAAGGTAGCAGCATGAAAGATTTGGTAAAAACTATGCTCAATTATGGTGTCCAAATCTCCTGAAAACAAACCAACTTTAAAAATATCCGAAAAAAAAAGAAATCAAAATCCGCTTGTAAATAATTTTTTTCATATTTTACCCTTAGCCCATTCTCATCAATCAATAATGCGACTACATGCCTAAAGTCCAGGGTATCGTTCTTTGTACCATTAACCAGCTTAGTCTCGCTATCTGCTATGAGTGGAGAATATGAAAAAGTAACGGCCATATTAGTTGTTTCAATAAAGATCTTGTCAATGAACCCACCGCGATAAGACCGAGACACATGAAGGCCGCAGATGTAATCTGCGGTCTCCCACGTTCTTTGAAACCAATAATATATACATCGTCAATGCAAACCCATATATCAACTAAGTGAGGTAGCATATCTTGAAGACTCTATAAAAACAAAATAAAAAAGCTCAAACCATAATTAATAAATAAATAAATAAGGGGAAAATACACTTTACCCCCGATGTTATACCAGTCTATCGATTTGGCCTCAATTGTTTAAAAAATTGCAATCAATCCCAACCAACTTTCTAATTTTTGCAATGTGACAATTTGATTTGAAAAATTTGTCTATTTGGACGAGAAGACATGTGATTTTTTAGGGTCTCAAAAGCCAAAAATGCCCCTATTTTTTCTGGGTAAAAAAAAAAGGGGTGACTACCATAGCCACCCATGGCTCATGGGGGTGGCTCGATGATGGGATAGGGGTGGCCAAAACCACCCCCAAAGGGTTTGGGGGTGGCCGAGCCATCCCCAATCGGGCTAAGGGGTGATCGAGCCACCCTTATCTGGCCGAAATGAGGGGCCACCCCACCCCACCCCCATGGCCAAATTTGGGTGGCCGACCCACCCCTAAATGCCCCATTGGGTGGCCGTAGCCACCTTTCATTTTTTTTTTCTTTTTTTTCTAATGGAGTAGCCACATTACAAAAATTAGAAAGTTGGTTGGAGTTGATTGCAAGTTTTTAAACATTGAAAGCCAAATCAACATAGACGTACAACATCGGTGGGGTAAAATGTATTTTCTCCTAAAAGCAAGACAAACATACGCTTCGATGAATGATGCGAGGAATCAAGTCTAGATCCACTCTCTGGGGCACATGAAAAAAATCTTGGGTGTTTTCAAAAAGGGGAACAATGGGGCCCTGGGCATATGTGATATTCATGTTTGTTTTAAAGAGCTGAAAGGAATAAGAAGAAGTTTTGTGAAAAAAAAAAAACCTTTGAGGGAAAATGGGTTGTTATTTTGGGGCTTTGAAAGGATATTGGTTGAAATCTCTTCTTTTATATCTCAGAATATCTTATCTTTTCTTCTTTTTCTCTCTGAGATCTTATGAGATCTTATGTACTTTTATATTCGAGTCTTTGTCTCAAATGTATTCAATACATAACTTTCAAAGTATTTTCTGTGATTCTATAGTTGTTGTCCTTCATATTATCCTTACGGGTATTCTCATCGCATTCCAATTGAGACGTAGTTGTTTCAAGGAGAACATGTAGAGCACTAAAACTTTGTTTCTTAAAAGAAGCTCATAGATCTTACTTTCTTTTTCAATGGTCTTTGAATCTTAGTACCCAGTAGAAAGACATCAAGTTTTGAGTTTTGATGTAATTTAAAATAGAAAGATGTTGTAACACATCCATTTTTCATTCAAAAAGTTTACAATATTCTTTCTACTTTATATTACATCAACCACTTCTTATTACTATTCAAAACTCAAAAACCTAAAAGACGAGACCAGAGCTTGTTATTTGTTTCCATTTCTTTTCCAATCAAACCCAGCTTCATGACTTCCATCCACCAATCAGCTATGGGTTCAAGGGCGTAGCTAGCCTTTTGGGTTTGGGGGGGCCAAATTGAAAAAAAAAATTTGGGGGTCAAAAATAAATTTTAAGGGTATATTTTAAAAAAATTAAAATATTTTGAGGCAACATTGAAAAAAAAAATTAATTGAGGGGGTCAAGAATTAATTTTTAAGGGTATATTTTAAAAAAATTAAAAAATTTGAGGCAAAATTGAAAAAAAAAACATTTGGGGTCAAAATTAAATTTTTAAGAGTTTATTTTTTTAAAAAAAAATTAGAAAAATTAAAAAAATTTGGGTGTGCCACAGACCCCCTAAGGGGCCATGTGGCTCCGCCTCTGTATGGGTTGATGGTTAAACAAAAGAATCTCGTTTAACTAAGCATTATGGTTCCCGTTTCCACTATACATGCACTAGTATTGATTAAAATACTTCTTCCCATCATATCTTGGTACCTCTTGAATGATACCAACTTTTGTTACTGATATTAAAATAAATGTTGTATTATAACTTAAATAAACTTGCAGTTATACAGAAGATCTTATCTTTTCTTTTGTATCTTAGAATATCTTATCTCTTCTTCTTTTTCTCTCTGAGATCTTATGTGATCTTATGTATTTTTATATTCGAGTCTCTGTCTTAAATGTATTCAATACATAACTTTCAAAGTATTTTCTGTGATTCTATAATTGTTGTCCCTCATATTATCCTTAAGGGTATTCCCACCGCATTCCAACTGAGACATAATTGTTTTAAGGAGAACATGTAGAGCACTAAGGCTTTGTTTCTTAGAAGAAGCTCATAGATCTTACTTTCTTTTTCATTGGTCTCTGAATCTTAGTACCCAATAGATGAACACAGAACTTATTGTCTACGAAATTTCGGTCAACAGATTGTATTAAAGGAAGAGTGTAAGTTAAATATTCATTTCTAGTTGGATTTAATACGCAGAATGATGGTTGAAGTTAATTAAAATGTTCTAGAATGATTGTTAATTACAAAAGAAATAATATGACCCACATTTATGCTCTGACAAATAAAACATATAGAAGTTGTAAGAACGATTTGATTCACAAAAAAAAATAAAAGTGAAAAAAAAAATGATTGATATATTCTAACCTTACGTTTAGGGATGAAAACCAAATGGTTCACTTTCCAGTACTTCAACCAAATTGCAATCAAAATTAGTGCTTCTCCATGTTAGATATAACATAAACAAACATTTATGGATGTAAACCAAATGGTTCACTTTCAGTACTTCAACTAACTTGCAAATGAAATTAGTACTTCCCCATGTATTTTCGTTAATACTCCTTAGCGTGGCATCCAAAATTTTTTGAACAGATCTATGGAAAGTCAAAGTTGAGTGTTTCATCAATATCCTTATGAAATTTCTTCTGTAATTAAATAAAAACTTATTAATATATACAAATGGTTCAATTGAACAAAATTGAAAAATAAATGAATACCTTTCCCTTTGCAAACTCAGCAAAACGAGTGTGAACATTGCGTAAAAACCATAATATTGATGGGCAGTTATGATGTTGATAACGAGCAGTTTTTCTAAATTTGAATTTGTTACCATAAATTGATCTCTTCAAAGTACCGTTCAGATAGGAGCGCCGAAGAAACTTTCTTTTCCATTTGCGTAGCGCATAAACTCGACAATCCAACCTGAGATAATTTTTAAACAGAAATATGCTTCTATTTTTATATTCAACCATCAGATATATAAATCTCATCCTATCAAGTGAACCGAAGGTAGTGGGATGAAAGATTTGGTAAAAACTATGCTCAATTACCATGTCCAAATCCCCTGAAAACAAACCAAATTTAAAACTATTCGAAAAAAAAAAAAAATCTACTTGTAGATAATTGTCTTCGAATTTTACCCATAGCCCATTCTGATCAATCAATAATGCGACTACATGCCTATAGTCAAGGGTATTGTTCTTGATACCATTAACCAGCGGTCATATCAATTGTTTCAATAAAGATCTTATTAATTAACCCACCACAATAAGACCGAAGCACAAGAAAGCCGTGGATGTAATCTGCGATGCTTCTCAATAATTTTCTCCCACGTTCTTTGAAACCAATAATATATCCACTGTCAACGGAGTCCCATATATCAACTAAGTGAGGTAACATATCCCGAAGACTCTATAAAAACAAAATAAAAAAGCTCAAATCATAATTAAAAAAAAAAAAATTGATTCAATAAGAAAGAAAGAAATAAAATAAAAGCTAGAAAAGCAAGACAAACATATGCTTCGATGAATGACACGAGGAATCAGCTCTAGATCCATCCTTTGAGGCACGTAAGAAAAATCCATGATGGTTTTGGGAAGGGGAACAATGGGGCACTAGGCGTAGGTGTTGTTCATGTCAAGTGAACCGAAGGTAGCGGCATGAAAGATTTGGTAAAAACTATGCTCCATTACCGTGTCCAAATCCCCCGAAAACAAACCAACTTTAAAAATATCCGAAAAAAAGAAATCAAAATCCACTTGTAGATAACTGTTTTCATATTTTACCCTTAGCCCATTCTCATCAATCAATAATGCGACTACATGCCTAAAGTCCAGGGTATCGTTCTTGGTACCATTAGCCAGCTTAGTCTCACTATCTGCTACGAGTGGAGAATATGAAAAAGTAACGGCCATATCAGTTGTTTCAATAAAATCTTATCAATTAACCCACTGCAATAAGACTGAGACACATGAAGGCCGCAGATGTAATCTGCGGTCTCCCTCATTCTTTGAAACCAATAATATATATATCGTCAACGCAAACCCATATATCAACTAAGTGAGATAGCATATCCTGAAGACTCTATAAAAACAAAATAAAAAAGCTCAAATCATAATAAATAAATAAAAAAGGGGAAAATACACTTTACCCCCCCCATGTTGTACCAGTCTGTCGATTTGGCCTGAATTGTTTAAAAATTTGCAATCAATCCCAACCAATTTCCTAATTTTTGCAATGTGGCAATTCCATTTGAAAAATTTGTCTATTTGGATGGGAAGACACACGTGATTTTTAAGGGACCAAAAAGCTAGAAATGCCCCCATTTTTCTCTGGGTAAAAAAAAAAAATGGGGTGGCTACGGTAGGCTCCCATGGCTCATGAGGATGGCTTGCTGATGGGATAGGGGTGGCCGAAACCACCCCAAAGGGTTTGGGGGTGGCCAAGCCACCCCTATTTGGCCGAAATGGAGGGCCACCCCACCCCACCCTACCCCCATGGCCAAATTTGGGTGGATGACCCACCCCTAAATGTCCCATTAGGTTTCTGTAGGCACCTTTCTTTTTTCTTTTCTTTTTTTTTTCTAATGGAGTGGCCACATTACAAAAATTAGAAAGTTAGTTGAGGTGTATTGCAAGTTTTTAAATATTGGAAGCCAAATCAACAGAGACGTACAACATCGGTGGGGTAAAATGTATTTTCTCCTAAAAAAAATATTTGATTCATTAAGAAAGAAATAAAGAAAATAAAAGCTAGAAAAGCAAGACAAACATACGCTTCGATGAATGACACGAGGAATCAAGTCTAGATCCATTCTCTGGGGCACATGAAAAAAATCTTTGGTGTTTTCAGGAAGAGGAACAATGGGGCACTGGGCATATGTGATATTCATGTTTGTTTTGAAGAGCTAAAAGGAACAAGAACAAGTTTTGTGAAAAACAAAACTTGGAGGCAAAGCGAGTTTTCGTTTTGGGGCTTTGAAAGAATATTGATTGAAATCTCTTCTTTTGTATCTCAGAATATCTTATCTCTTCTTCTTTTTCTCTCTGAGATCTTATGAGATCTTATGTACTTTTATATTCGAGTCTCTGTCTCAAATGTATTCAATACATAACTTTCAAAGTATTTTCTATGATTCTATAATTGTTGTCCCTCATATTATCCTTACGGGTATTCCCATTGCATTTCAACTGAGACATAGGTGTTTCAAGGAAAACATGTAGAGCACTAAGGCTTTGTTTCTTAAAAGAAGCTCATAGATCTTACTTTCTTTTCAATGGTCTCTGAATCTTAGTACCCAGTAGATGCACATCAATTTTTGAGTTTTGATGTGATATAAAGTAGAAAGATGTTGTAACACATAAATTTTTCATACAAAAAGTTTACAACATTCTTTCTACTTTATATCACGTCAATCACTTCTTATTATTGTTTAAAACTCAAAAACCTAAAAGATGATACCAGAGCTTGTTATTTGTTTCCATTTCTTTTCTGGTCAAATCCAGCTTCATGACTTCCATCCATCAATCAGCTATGAGTTGATGGTTAAACAAATGAAGCTCCCTTAACTAAGTATTATGGTTCCCGTTTCCACTATACATGCACTAGTATTGATTAAAATACTTCTTTTCATCATATCTTGGTACCTCTTGAATGATTCCTACTTTTGTTATTGATATTAAAATAAATGTTGTATTACAACTTAAAGAAACTACTGCAGTTATACATCTTATCTCTTCTTTTGTATCTCATAATATCTTATCTCTTCTTCTTTTTATCTCTGAGATCTTCTGAGATCTTCTATTCTTTTGTATTCAAGTCTCTGTCTCTTGTTGGAATAGAAAAATTTGAGGGTGTTCTGTTTTAGTTTTCGTTTGTGTAAAACGCAACTAAAACAATAGAGGATTTTTGGGCTCTATCGTACTGGTAAAATATTTTTTGCTGTAACCGTTTGCATACCTTTTATGGTGGGGTCAAATAATTTCATAAGGAAAGTGATGTTGTAAAGCATCTTAGGAGCATTTCGTTTTTCTGCTTTTTTTAATTTTTCTAACACTAATTGATTAGAAGGGGCTAAAGTTAGAATTCGAAAAGGTTGTCTACCGGCAGACTTTGATTTCTTTTTTCTTTTTCTTTTTCTTTTTCTTTTTCCAGATATTTTAAAGGTTGGTTTATTTCTCAGGGGATTTGAAAACAATAAAGTAGCACAGAGAGAGAAGTACTTGGCATCGACATTGGCTGCCCCATCAATTCCATGGTTTTTATGCAATATACATGCTCACTTTGCTTAGTTGCCTGCCAGAAAAGTATTTATTTATTTTTTAATTTTGTTCAATCGAACCATTTGTATATATGAATTACAAAAGAAGTTTCATAAAGATGTTAATGAATTACACCACTGAGAGTTTTGATCGATTTGTTCTAAGATTTTAGACACTACACTTCTGAGTTTTAATGTGATCAATGTTTGTTCGTTGTTTTTTTTAGCTTTTTATATGTTTATTTTGTTTCTGTTTATATAGTCAATTCTGAACACCTCAATCCCATGTTTGGAATTAAGAAGGTGAATAGCTTCACATTAGAGAAGGTGGATCAAAGACGAGACCATAGATTGTTATTTATTTCCATATCTTTTTTGGTCAGATCATGTTTCATGACTTCGATCCATCAATCAGCTATGGGTTGATGGGTAAACAAAAGAAGCTCCCCACTAAGCATTAAGGTTCCTGTTTCCCCTATACTTGCACTAGTATTGATTATAGAATTCTCTCCATTATATCTTGGTACCTCTTAAAATGATTCCAACTTTTGAATACGCTTACGTGAGAGAATGATTCCAGTATAACATTCATTTTCTTCAACAAAGAGCACATTATAAGGCGAGCTTTGGCTGTGCTAGTTTTGTTCTTGGTGGCCATTGACTTGGCTTTAGCAATAGAAATGACCTGTTGGGGTTGCATATCTTTTATTTGACTTTGTAAATGTGTTGGTCACCATCTATTGCATGACAAATCACTGGATAGTTGTATTGGGTTCTTGTTAAAGAATGTCATCATGTGAAGGGAATGCTATTCTTGACACATCAATAAAAGGCTAAAAATGAGGCCAAGTATAGGCCTTAAATAGGCATTGATCTTTAAACAATACCATAAAGCTAGAAAAAATGGAGCCAACTATGGGCCTAGGTTTTTAAACAATACCACAAAAGCCAAAAGAGGGGCCAACAAAGGGCCAAAATATGGGCAACTTGGCCTCTTAACTCTCATCGTCAAATACAAGTATGCAAGATCTATGGTTGGGAGATTTACAAAAGTATTGACGAGCAAGAATAAGACAATAAAAAAAAAGTTCATAGGACCATTAGGATTGAATAGTGGCATTAGCCTATAGCTCTGATATCATGAAAGAAAAGATAATCAAATGGAAAAATAAAGACAATAGCGGAATAAAAGAAAATAAAAGACAATAGAAATTTATGTGGTTATGATCTATATCCACAGGATAAAGCCCTCATGGTTACATTTTGCTTTTATTCACTTGATGAATTTACAATACAAATTGTCCTTATTTATAAGTAGGTGAAGATGATACAAAATTGTATAAGAGATCAAATCAAATTAGATTTAAATGCATTCAAATCTGATTTGATTTTATTACAATTAATGCTGAAATTAAATCCGATAAAATCAAATATTCTAATATATTCTAATTAACTGTGTAGTGGTTGAGATAATTAGCGGAAAGCAGGCATAGGACTTCACTGGCATGGAGGATTTGGTGATTTGAATATTTACAATGTCATCCATGATATTTGTTGTAAGTGCACTTATGAGTATTATGTCCCAAGTTGAGAAAGTATAAAGACAAAGAGTAATTAGTATACTTAAGCTGATTCAAATCTATTAGCTTAAGTTTTTGAGCTAAAGTGGTGAAGAGAAAAATTTCTTGCAGAGGTGTTTTGCAAGGGACCCGAGAAAGAGGTGGACGGCTGAGATGCTTCTGCATCATCCTTTTCTACTTGAGATTGAGACGTGGTCTTGGTTTTTCTGCATCAATTTCAGGGAAACCGCATTCTTCTTCAAAGAAGTTGCCTCCTCCGGGGTTTGAATCAATTTCAAAGAAAACCGTCCATTTGAACCAATCCTTGCATGACTATGACCAATATTGTCGTAAGCTTGGTGCATGTATGGTACGATGAGTCAAGCATTAACTCAAGCACAGTAGACTAACTGGGTGTGTGATCTTTAGAATCTTTACTGTAGTGCCACCTTGAATTCTTGATCTTTTAGAATGAAATCATGCACAGCAGTTGGAGTTAATTTCGTGTACGTAGTAGACTAGTAGTAATTCTATTTAATTTGTATTTCTCTGTTTGAATTAAATATATAACTTTTTGTTCATCCAATATAATATATATCATGCTTTAGGCCTCACAGCGAACGGCGCGCATGAAAATCTTTCCTTGGTTTTTGGTTTCAGATAAACTTGTTGAAAGAAAACCTTCACGTACAAAATGACTAAAGATTGAATTCTTTTGACGTTTATTGTTTTATGATGTTTATGTGGCTTTGGAGTAGTTTAATATTACTGGTTTTAATTTTGTAAAATATAGTATTTTTTCAACCAATTTTGGAATATTCATATCCATATTTTCGGCCAATTGTTGTTTTCTTCAAAAAGATTATTTCTTTTTGATTGATTTTGAATACCCATATCAATATGCCTTTGATAATTGATACCACTATTGTAAGAATTTGGGAGAAGATTAACCTATGAACAAAAAAAAAAAAATCACTAACCTTTAGCCATTGTTGCTTAACTACTTGAATTAAATAACCCAGACTTGAATATTTGTGAATTTAAAGAATTTAAAAACCCTCACAAAATACCTAAATGGAGAGTATTGGATAGAATTTTTGGCTTATCTTTTTCTCATATTCAAAGTTGATTGATGGAAAATCACATGCTTATTTATAGATAAGCCAAGACCATTATCCATAATTTGATATTGCTTCTTTCCTTCTATTAAGGTATACAATTTTTGATGAAATGAGATAACCTTTCACTTTAGTAATTATCTATATATTAATTACTCAAAAGTTTTAATTTTATAAAAACTCTATTAATAATAAGACTAGCATTTTGTTAAGGGGAGACATTACACAGGGTAACAATTCATGAGTAAGTGGAGTTATCCATTATTATTATTCTTTTCGCTTGTTTTTTATTTCTCAATCCCCAAAGTCTAAAGCAGCACAGATTTTCACCAAGGGCAACTCTGTCTATTGACACTTCATATTTAACAGTGTGTGGACACAGCGTTTTTGGACGTGGAAATAGTCACACCCTTTATTTTCCTAAATGTTCTCCTATAGTAGTCACCCATTTGCCTCTCTTTCTCTCTCTCCCTCTCTCTCTCTCTCTCTCTCTAATTTTACAGGTATTTTCTACATACTACGATTATATCTTATCCAATTTCGCGTATGATTTCGATCCTTTTTTTCTTTCTTTTTTTTTTTTTTTAATATAGAATTTGATTTCATCGTACTTGTTATTTTATACCAGCAATTGCTTGATTGCTTGGAGTTTATATTAGCTTACCATTTTGGCATAAACATGAGCTTCCTCGAAATCAGACAAATTAAGATGTGGGTCCGAATGAAATGCTATCCATTTATACATTTAGGTGTCTAATGGACGTATGAATGTGTGTATGTAAGTATTTCTGTCTGTTTGTGTGTCAAGTCCACCACATATTCGAGGAAAGTCCTCTGTGCACGTTGTGTGATTGAAATATACTGAATGATACGGTCCAATATATCAGTTGGATTTTTTTCGTTATGTCTCTTTGATTTTTTCATGATTCTAAGCTTGCATGTGGTTTTCAATTGTATGTACAGAGGTCTATCAGATTTGGTTAGGTTGTTATTCGTTATTTGTGGTTGGAAAATGTATTTTTTTGTTACTCTAATTAGCCATATTTTATCCAATGATTTGTTTGATTTTATGAATTTTGCGTTTGCTAAGTGCTTACATTGCTTGTTGTATAATTTGAGAACTATTCATGATGAAAGACTTGGATTAATAATCGGAGTTTTATTTTAGATTGGTAATAGGATGTTTGAATGCTCAGTTCTCTCATTGTTTGTCTTTCACTCTGAGGATATTCTGTAATTGGTTCGGTGCTTGATACATGCTGCCCATGTCTTTTTGTTTCTTTTTCTTTTTTTTTTTTTAAATTGATGCCTTAGTATATATATGTTGAGGTTCAATACATAACTTTCAAAGTATTTTATGTGATTTTATAATTGTTGTCCCTCATAGGTATTCCTGTCACATTCCAGCTCAACAAGAACACGTAGAGCATTAGGGCTTTCATATATCTTACTTTCTTTTTGAATGGTCTCTGAATCTTAGTACCTGGTAGATGCCACAGCACTAAGTATCTTGTTCTTTTTTTTTTTCTTTTTTTCTTTTAATCACCCCTGTATCATTGTGACCATGGATGAAAAGTTGTTGCTTGAAGTTGAGAAAAAGTTTTCAATTGCTTTTCTATAGCCTGTGCTCTTTAGTTTGCAATTCATATATTAGTGAAATGTAATTGAGGTTCTATTGTTTTCCTCTTTATTAATGCATATTTGGTAGGGTTGACAATTTTTTATACAACCTGCGAACTTCACATAAATTCAACGCAAAATTAACGGGTTAGAGTTGAGAGGTCTGACCTATGGGTTGGGTTAGGGTTAACTTATATAGTCTTATATTCATGTTTTAACACGACCCGAACCCGACACGTTACATTTAGGGCTAGCAATTTTTGACAAGACGCACGAACCCAATATGAACTCAACACGAAATTAGTAAGATAGGAGTGAAGAGTTTGATCCGTTTAATTAAATGAGTCGAGTTAAAGTTGATCTATATAGTCTTATATCCATGTCTCGCTACTACCCAAACTCGACACGCAAACACGAATTCTCATCCCTAATATTTGACCATTAACCTATGGTTTTTTAGTCGTTGAAATCTGATTCCAGGCAGCACACTTTCAAGCTTCAGTTATGTTTATATAGTAATGTAATTTGCATCTTAGCTGAAAATCTTTCACTTTCATATAAATTCTTAATGGGATTTCCTGTTTCCACTATCATCTCTTTCCTTTTTCTTTTCCAATTTTTTCTTTGGGGTTGCAATATCTCTTGCTCTAAAGTATATTTGTACTGCATTTGTATTTGTTAGGCTGTCTTAAGCTCATGAAGAGAAATTAATGCTCAAAGTCGTAATTCCAAGTACTAGATGTCAAATAATTGTGTCTGTCTTCTTTTATGTAATTGGGAACTCAACTTGATACTAATAAATTAATCTTTCACTGTTGCATATGCATATACATAGCCACTTTCTATAGTTTTTCTTTCAGTCATTTTCATCCATTTTCCTCTTGTGATCATTCTAAAAGTAAGAAGTATGATTTCTCCTCTTTGCTTACAAACATGCTTTCCTCTTTGTTTTCCTTAATGCCTGTTGTTGTTTAAAGTTCACAAATAAATACTGTTTTCTGTTGCTCTGCAGTGCGAGTGTAAAATGTAATAGATTGCTTTTGTTGCTGTTTGAAAAGCACATCCAGTTGCACACTCAACTAGAAGACGCCATGGGAGCCTCCAGTGGTCCAAGGCTTTCTGGAATGCAGAAGCAAGTTCTTAGTCTATACAGAGAGTTTTTGCGAGCAGCTCGTTCCAAATCTGCTGAAGATCGACGTAAGATTGAATCATATGTGTCAGCTGAGTTCCGCCGTAATTCCAAGGAAGTAGACCGCAAAAGTTTCCTCTACATCGAGTACTTACTTCGCCGTGCTAAGAAACAGCTTGAGCAGCTCAAGAGCCCTGATACTGTTAGGTTGTCATCGTTGGACATCAGTGTCTCTGAAACCATTAATCACAAGCCTTGAGCTAAGACATTTTTATTTTTATTTTCTGGTTTGATTGTTTTCCTGTTTGAAGCTGAAATTTTGTGATTCATTAGTTAAATGATTATTGGAGGAAAATGAAATATTGAAGGGTAACATAGATGATTATGTCAAGCTTATATAGGGTTTTTTTTTTTTTTTTTTTTAATTCTCAATATGGGAGACGGGAAAAGGGAATAACATGTAGGTAGTTGATTTGATCATTCCATAGAAAATAAGGAATATGTAACTCTTTTTTTTTTCAATGATTTCTTGGAGGAAAAAAAATGTCAAATCACATTTTTCTCTGAATCCATAAACAACAAAATTTGCTTCAGTCATTATAAATTGAATCAGATTCAGGAGAGAATATCATAAGACAATTCTAACCAGACCGCTCAGAGACATATATACTCATCTCTCTCAACCACAAGCTGTTGTTTCTATTAGCAAGGCCTCGGATTTTACTTGTAATATGGTCTAATAAGAGTATTGCACCATTGAGGTTTGATCCAAACCAACATATAATCTCAAAGTCGAACACATGGAGGAAAACTTTAATACATTAGTCCTTGTGGTTTGAGGCTATGATAAATAACTCCTCATGACTTCAAAAGTGATAAATAATTCATTGTGGTATTACTGTGTAACAAATAACTCCCTTTATACATATTTCGGTCTTTTTTTTTTTTTCGACGGAATCATTATGTAATTATAAATTTACCCTTAAATTTATATTTAGAAAAAAAAGGAAAAAATGCTAATTCTAACAAAAATTTACAAAACCCATAAAAGGATCGAGTTATGTTGTCACGATTGCAAATGTTTTCATGACTGTTACTCATTACTTCATTATCATTGCAAAATCTCTGTTTTATTAACATAAGTTGCAAATGTCTATTACAAATGCCCTGATATAGTAATACAGTTGAGAGCTTGTTCCTTAAAACTGAATTGATAGTGACGCGGAACATTTGTGGTACAATAATTTTTTCAAGATCTCAAAAGCTCACAAGCAAGTGATCTTTTTTTTTTTTGGTTGTTGACGACTGAGGACTCGGCATATAGTCCCCAAAGATGAAATGTGTGAGAGGATTGTAGCCACTACTTTCACTGCATCCCTTTGCCAACAACCATCATTTCATCTTACTTTGCTTGTCCTTATTTTACCTAACTCAATCCATTCAGCACTGCAGCAATGCCCACCTTTTGTTGGGTTTTGATAAGTGGTTTGCAATGCGGATGAGCCTCAACAATTGCCTCGAAAATACAGTATCCATGTGAGGTTCCAAACGCTTCTTTCTCAAGTAATTCATTGGTACTGCCCATCATCCTTTTATTCCAATGGTATAGTTTTGGGGATTTGCTACATATCTTTCTTTGGTCATTCTTCTATCTTTCTACTTTTTAAAATTATCATTAGTTTTGTGGGTCCTATGTGGGGACCCATAGATCTAATGATAATTTAAAAAATAAAAAGATGAAAAAAGGACCGGAAGAAAAAATGTAGTATTTCTTATAATTTTGAAGTGATTTTAACACGTCAAATTCACTATTGCCTTTGTGGCCTAGTGTTTCTAAGCTACCAGGAACCTTCCCAGAGTCTTCTTCAACTAGCAACTTAACTGGAGTGGGATCTATTTCAAAATTGCTTCCTTAGCAATGTACTTAATAAACTCTTTATCATTGTCACATACCAAGTCAGAATGAGGATCGTCTGATTTAAAAAAAATAAAATAAATAATAATCAGAAGAATGTGAGGATCTTCTGACACATCTGAGAATTTTCGAACGTGTTGCACTACTCATGTAAACAGCCCATGTGAAGTGATTATCATACTATTCCTAATTTCCATATATAACAGCAATTTTGTTCTCTTTTGGATAGGCATAAGAAAATCATGTCTAAAAAAAGCAGTGCAAAGTTTTATTGCAAATCATACTGCCCAGAATGATAGAAACATCTTTTAAGAAATTGCTCCATCTTTTTGCCACAGTTCTCTTTGATAATTCAGCAGAAAGAACATATCAAATGCATTGTTCTTGGGTCGTGAAATCTTCCAAGTTCCATCTAGTTTCCACCTCTCTGGAGCCTTTAGGTTCAAAATCCAAATTGTAGGGAATTGGGCTTGAAAAGGTAAAAGCCCAAGTCTTGCCTACCGGCCCAGTCTACTGAGAAAGGTCAAGGTCCACATAGGGTCGGCCGAACCTCATCTGGGGACCAAACTAACTCCGGTTCGATTTCTAACTAAAGCTATAATGGATCTTAATGAATAAATGACAAAGTCTAAAGGGACATGCATTTAAGGAAGCTAACCTCAAGTCATACCCTTGCGTATCTCCAGGATACGCCAGCTTCAGAGACACGATAAATGTGACATGTGAACTGCGACTTGAACACCGTGGACCAATACCCGTCCAACATTTGGCATTACCTTGACCAGTCAGTACGGGCATGGGAGAAAAAGAGATAACCTAGGGCCCCACTGTGTGGAGCTTATTAAATGAACCTCGAGGAACACGTCGTCGAATATCAGGAAAAGAGTAGCACGTCAAACAGGTAAGTAACACAAAAAACAGATAACTAAGTCCATAGAGATTTTCCCTCATAACAAAAAAGTTGAGAACTGACTTTGGCATCGGAGCTATCTCCCGCTGGCCAACCCCGACAAGCTCTCGTGTCTGACTGTTTTTTGTTTGCAAATTGACGTGTCACCAAGTTCAGAAACTATCCCAACACAAATTATTAAAATCAAAACACAAATTTCATCCGAGCATTTCATTGAACACTTAGACATGGCAAGCGAAAAATACAAAATACAAAAAGAAAAAGTTAAGATTAAACAAAATCTCAATTCAAGACTACCTATACAACCAAGGAGCAAGAGTATTCCCCATAACCTTTTTTCCCATTCAATTAAAAAAAAAAAAAAAGGAGCAAGAGTTGCTCAACGCTATTGTGTGTCGAACTACCTATACAACCAAAAAGAACCAAAAAGAAAGAAAGATAAAAGACCATATAAATCTAATAAAAATAGGGAAATTAAAGAATATAAACCTCAATTAAATAAAGCAACATCCAAATAGAAGAAGAAGCCCCACACAATTTGGCTAATCATTGTTGAAATCCATGCATACTTGTCATCTGATATAAATAAAAGAAACTCAAGAAACAAGCTAATAATGGTTGAAAAACAGCTTTAGAGGTTGTATATTGGCAATATGATAAGAAAAGAATTCAGGAATTAGCTACAATATGGAAGCACATGATACTGCTGTCGTTAGTCATGTTTGTTAGTGCTGATGGGTGTGTTAAACTTGAAGAGGCGAGTAGATTTAGGTTATGTTTGGTACGTGGAATGGCTATTCCATGGAATAGCCTATATTAAAAATGAAATGAGTAGAGTAAATTAGTTTTGAAATAACCATTCTAATAGTCATGATGGAATGACTATTCCTTCAATTGAGGGAATAATCATTCATCTTAAGTTGAAAAGAATGGTTATTCCCTCAATTAAAGGAATAACTATTCATTTATGACCATCGAAATGACTATTTCAAGGCTAATGCATTACACTCATTTCATACTTGATAAAAGATATTCCATGGAATAGTCATTCCTCGTACCAAACATGTTCTTAGAGGAGAAATCAAGCAATTATGAAGGAAGTGCGTGGAGCAAAGAGTGTTTTTTATGAGTGCAAAGAGAGTTATGAGAATAGGTTGCTTTATGTTCTTCTGCAAGCACTTTATTATAGAGTTATGAAGATACATTGTGCGGGGTATTTATTATAAAGTTATTTATTGAGGCTCTTTTTGAATTATTCCATATGGAAAGATGTTATGTACAGACGAATTGATGTTATGATCCTGAACAAATATCTATGCTCTTTTTTTTTTTGCATCGTCTGCATCATTGGCCACTAATTATTAAAAGAAATAGTTCGTCTATACACCGACTTAAATAAACAATGACAAAATATGTGTGAGATTTACGTAGATAATTTTTTTTTTGACAACGAGGAATTTCTCTAAGGTAGGGTTATTTTGTGAACTCACCTTTGTTAGGTAAATTTTGGATTCGTGTAAAGCGTCCTCTCACAAAGATCGGATAATACTCCGGCTTTGCCGACAGGCTGACCCTAAGAAATTGTTTGCACCCAATGGAATTTCACGTAGATAATTGATCACTAATTATTAAAAGAGATGTGTTTCATGTCATTCTCTTATATTTTTTTTGTTCATTTCTTTTTTTGCACATTTTTTGTGCAGAGATACAAGAAAATAAAAATAAGTATTTCTCTTATTAAAATATTAAAATAATTGAATATTGAGAGATTTTACATGCACTTCATTTTCTATATCACCTTCCAATCATTTTTTTTTACAAATTTATTATTGAATTGGTGAGACTCATATATGGGTCTCACAAATTCAACTGATTCACCCATTCACTATCCACTGTATAAAGATAAGTGAGAGATGAGTGAAAAATTGAATGAAGAATGATTTTTTTTTTATTTTATTAATCATTCTCATTATCTATACATAAACTTTGTTTTATCCTTATTTTCTGCCAAACGATTCAAGACTTATAAGTCCACCTGTCGTATGATCAATTGATCTCAAGCCCTCCAAACATGAGTGCAGTTCTACTATATCATAGGCACAACAATAAATCATTTATAAATATTTGGAAGAATTATCGGTCTTTCCCATGTCGGTCCCGTCTCTCCGTAGAAGTCTGTTTAATTTTTGCTACGTCACGTGGACTTATGCTAGAAGACTGATGCCATACTATATCATATCTATCTATATTTTATTGAGCTTAGTTGATTTGACATGCTCATTAGTTTGAAGATTTTTTTTTTCTTACAAAAAAAAAAAAAGTTAATTTGAAGACTGATAAACACTATCACATCAACTCAAAGTGTAATATATAGTATTTCTCGTACTAAAAATGTTTGTATCTTATTATTATTACACATTGCTGATGTGGTAATATCAATCAGCTCTTAACAACAAGGACTACACTGCCACATAATATGATAGTGAAAGAATAAAAATATGATTTCTAGCATTACTCTCCTAATTCTTATAGAGTTTTTGATCCATCACTCTACTTATTTCCACCAATAAATTGTCAAAGGTCACAACGGATAATTAAGGACAACCAAAAAAAAAACACAATGCAAGTAAGAAAAAAATAAATCTATCATGTAGGCTCATTAAACCATAACAGACATATGATTCCAAAATGTACCATTAAAATTTTGTCAATCCCTAATGGAAATAGCAAATATTAAAATTAGAAAAATATTTGGGTATGACAGCTTTTATTATAATTTCCTTACAACTGCTATGATAATTCATAATTGGTGATATGCTAGCCACTAACTAATTAAATTGACAAGTCAAATTTCCTGTTTGTAAGGAAAGCTATAGTATTCCTAACAACCCTCTTAATTATTACTAATGTTAACACCTACTAACATGAAACACTTATAGGTACTTAATTAATATGAACACGCAATAATAAGAGATAAGACTTGCAAGCTAGGATCCATTGCTGATGATCAGTTTCTTTTTTAAGGGCTGGAACACCGGCAATCTTCTAGAATAAATGACAAAGCAAAGTTTTGCCGTTCGAGCATGGTGGAACATCCATAGCGTAACGAAATCTTCAAGCTTTTGCAACCCATGATCATGATAAAATTTCTTCCACCCTTGCAAGAGAACATGAAACTTGGATGCCCATATCTTGAACGTCATTGGGTACTTCTCACCAGCTGTATCGTACACAGTGACAGGAATACCCTTAATAAGATTATCGTTCTTGTTCAGCAATGGCAAGAAAAAGTTTTCCACGTACACTTTGTTGATGGACAGCCTGCTTTGGTCGTCTCTCACATCGCTCTCTGTCAACTGCTTCTCAAAAGGCTTAGAGCACACTTCGATGAGGCCGGTGAGGCTCCAGACTGGTGGGAACTCTGACGGTTTGTAAGCGTCATCCTTCGTGGGCACCGGCAAGCCTAACTGTGGGTATCTCAGCAAAATTTGAAGGGGTTTTGGATTGGGTTTCACGCACTTGAGTGAACAAAGAATCTCAGCGCATTCGTATGTTTCGTTGGAATCAACCCATTCCCTAAACTTAGCGGCTCTATATTTCTCAGGATCATTGAATTCTTCACGGTGCTCATTGCCAATAAACCATTCACTAAACTTTCTTTTTCCCATAGTTTCCTTTCTCTCTAAGGTTCTCCTATGAAAGAGAACGATTCTCCGTGGCCTTTGCGTCTCTGCCAGGGTTTTATAGGAAAGGTTTTAGAAATATCTGTCTACGGCAAGAGAAGCTTGAAGCCGAAGCAATCCATAAATCACCTTTTCTTTTTTTCTGTTGTTTCCCCTGGATAATGAAAAAGGGTTGAATAAATATTTTTTCACACAAAATAAATAATTTTTGTATTTTCATATCAACAAATGATCTTCATATGAACAAAATAAATATATATTTCCTTTTTTTTTTGTATTTTCCTGAATATTTAAAACTTAAATTATCTTAGGGCAGGGCAAGTATGGTTTTATTAGCTGTTAAATGGAAAGCTAACGTGGGTAGTGACTTAACAAAGGATGCACAGCGTTTTGATGGAATTTTTTTTTGATAAGTCAAATTTTATTAAAAACGCGTGAGGCACTCTTAATTACACAAAAAGCATACAAAAAGATCACCAAGAAAGGAGAAACAAAAAAAGGAAACAAAGACCCATAAAAACCCAAAACAACTGAATTGATCATAAATGTCGCCAATATCATTAAACTTTCTTGAAATAAAAAAGGAAAAGATGCACAGCGTTTTGTTGGAACATAATTGTCGCCAATTGCATTCTATTCTATTCATTTATTTCTTGAACAACACTATACACTGTTTTTGTACTTGCATTTCAATTCACCTAAATCTCACTGGGATTTGTTTCATTCAGCAAGTATGCGCATACATTTCCTTTTAGGTACAGAGAGAAACTGCTCTTCCATTAAACTAACAGCTACTCTGGTTTCCCCCTTTCGCCCTCCCCTTTTTCCCTTTGATGGGAGAGCACTGGCGTGGACAATTGCATATCCTTTCCAATGTACATCTGATTAATTCTTGCATTCCCATTGCAGCATGGCAGATCATTAATTTTGGGACTTTCTGCAACGTATAAAATATGAAATAATTTGACCCAGAAAGCAGTGATATGGTAATATGCAAATTTGCTTCGGCTGTCCCCAGTTGCACTTGCATTTAAAGGCATGCAGCGAGAAGTAGAATGCGACTATCATCAGCCCTTCTTCAGGACCTTCTTGGCTTTCCTCGAAAAACTTCTGACGGTAGAACTGTCGGAGAATGTCAAAGGAAGCTCTTCATGATCAACAGTCTCCCTTCGATCAGACCAGCCTGCGGAATTACTATCTTTTGAGTTGCCTTCACTAGATTCCTCCGGTGAGCTGAGATCTTCAGGAATATCTCGGTACAAGTGTTTCAATATGAAAAGGGCAGTATCACAATCCCTCCAATAGTTTCTGCATACCAAGATTTACAATTTAAACGAAGAACCAATAAACCAAAGGAATGTTGACAGGCTCAAGTTTCTAACCTTTATTATTTCCCCCATTGCATAGAATGGGGATGAAAATAAAAGAAGACTATTTAATCTTGGAAGTTTTGGTATTGGAAGCACATAAGCTTTGGATTAGAGTACATAGGGGTCTCTAGCTTCTTAATTTTGCAAACCTAGAGTTTTTAATTAGTAAGGGAACTTTAGGAATTTAGTGAAATCTGGAATGGGTAAGATTTATGAGTTTTTATTATTATGGATTTTACATTTCGTAATAAGGCCTGGGCATGTTCATGTGGATTAATTAGAGCCAAAATTTATGAGCGTTTAATCACACTTTTTAAAACTCAGGGAGCTATTTGTGACTTTGTCAAACTATGTACCTACCTACCCATGACTGGTTGATCATTGCTCAGCCTCGGCCATGACTAGGGCAGGCACAACCCTACTACCGTGGCTGGGCAGGGCAACTGCAAGGGAATTTTTTTCTTTTCTTTTCTTTTTTCTTTCATCTCAAGAGCATAACTGTTATTTCTATTATTAATTTGATGGAAAAATGGATGAAGGTCTTGTATTGGAACTGACCAAAAACTTGGGTTTTAATTGTCTTAAGTCGGAGATTAATTGTGTGTACGTGGAAGTAGGTTTTATAGATGATTCCAAGAGTCTTCAGCTATAATTATGAATAGTACATATATGACTAGTAATTTCCGGAGTCATGATAGTATGCCACACTTCAAGGAAGCACATACCAAGCAGCTTTATGTGGCATTTCCCAAAGATAGGTACACATTTAAGATATTCCCGTGACTACAGATGTGATTAAAACAAGATTACAAATTGCATCAAAATCACTTGCAAGATGCTACATTCACTCCATAACAAACAATGATTGAGAACACCAAAGTTCTTTATTTGAAGTAGAGAATGGATACTTACGTATGTGCTCCAAGGGCTTGCAAGTATGGATGCTCAAATGTTTTATCCTGCATGACCAACATCAAAACTCTTATTGGAGAAAAACAACAGTATGAACTGGTTTTCACTATTTATGACTTAATATCCTTTATGTTTCAAATTAAGAGGAAATAAACAACCAGGTAAAACCCATCATGCTGGGAACTATTCAAGTGTTAAGATAAGTCACTACTTTTTACAATGGCAAAAATCTTTCAACATATACATACAACTCGATTCAGCTAAAAAACTATTGGGATGGATTACATAAATCTTTTTCCGCCATTCAACACTTCAAAGGTCATATTCTTTGCTTACTCTTTGAAAAGCATATCCTTACTACTTCTACCCCCATAATTTTTGGATCCACCTGACCTTACACACTCCCACCTGTATCAACTCCATTTAAAACACTAGGGCATCTGTAGATTTCTGTTTCATATGAATGAACAATCATAGTAGACTCTCCCCATCTTATCCTAAATTGATACAGCCCCCACCATTGTATAGATATCTTCATTGCTCATTTTATATTTCAATATGTTCGCAAGTCATCCACCTCAACCCTCTCGACATTCATGTCATAGCATTTATCATAAGGCTGCCACACCAAATATCTATATATGCTCAGTACTCACAGCACCAAGTCATCATATCCTCATTTTACGAGATGTATCATGTATGCAACAACAAGGTGGGGATACATGAAAAGCAGCTCCTTGATCACACTAGGTCCTTATATGTACAACTGATGCATCTTATCCATCTTACAACTTGATACAAGTGACCCAAACAAGATGATATTTCATACCCTCCTTTATTCCCAGTTATCAATGGATTTATACATGCAGATATCAGTGTGTACATGTGCATCTGAGAGTGTTTGTGTGTAGCTAATCAACAGTGGAAATGAAATGTATGGGTCTAAGGGTTAGCATCAAATTGGTAAACAACGCACTTGAAGCATGTGATCAATCCGTCCTTCTTCACTTCTAGTTAATCTCTCCATCATCAGAGAGCCATATGATCTCTCTTCTTTTTCTTGGGAATCCTCTCCCCCTTCTGCAATATAAACAAAAATTTGGTTAAAATATGAATTAAAAAATATAGATGAAAGAGGGGTGAATGATCATGTTACCTTCTAGGCTATCCGTGCTTCGGGATTGGCAAACAGTGAGAACTTTGACCTGCTTAAACAGCAAACAACTTGGAACTTGTGAGTGACAGTGAGCTACTCTTCTATTACAATCTACTTCATTTTCCATTACTAATCTAATGTCGTAGTTAGATAATGTTACAGCTCTTCAGAATATGATGTTACCAAATGTTTGAGATTAAAACTTGTGAGTGACAGTGAGCTTGGAAAAGAAGTTATGGAACAAACAACCGCAAATTCTAGCAACCCTGAGATGAAGAGAAGCCTTAAAGAGGACCAGAGTCAGGTAGCAACTGACAAACGGGATTGGCAAATCTAAACTCGTACTTTAAGATATATCTCTAAAAAGCTAACTCATGCATATAAAAAACAAAATTAGAGAGATAGCTTGGAAGGTCTAATAGAGCCTCACCCTTACGGAGTGTATATGACCCATTATTGCTTGAGAACGAGCTGCTAAATCTTCAGTAAATTCCTACACCACATAGTTTGAGCATATTAAAAACAGAGAGAGAGTTAAATTCATATTTATGTATTATTAAAGAGCCCAACCTGGAATCCGATATGCAAGCGCCTTCCACCCTTGTGGTAAGGTATAAGAACAGGGCGTTTACTGATGTATTCTTTACAGACAAGTGGTTCAATTCTGTTGAAGTTCAAAGAAATCTTGCTATTATGTGCTGTAAATTCACCAGGGTTTCCCATATTTCATAAAAACTAATAACAACTCTATATGATTGAGCATTCTTAAGATTAAATTACTTAAAAAGAAAAAAAAAATGGCTGATTTATATATCATCATGGTTTCATGTGTATTTTTGAGCAAAGCGAAAAGCAGGTGTGTGTGTGCGCGCACATGTGCCACTTATTTGTAGGAAAAGCAAGAAGGGGGGCGGGGGCACTTCTCTGTTTCTAGCAGTCTAGGTAGGATTTATTAAATATCAAAATTCAATATATGCCCTGCTTGCGTCATTTTTTCTTTTAAGTACACAAAGCCATACCCTGTGTCAACTATTTATTCTTTTCTTTTAAGCAGATATAATCAAAAGCACTAAAAGAAAAAGTTTATGAGAAGGAATTGAAGTTCAAACCCACGTACATGTCTAGTATACAATAGGAATAAACAATAATGAATATAAATAAATAAATAAATAACTAGCACTTAAAATTTAGTCTATCAACCAAATCAAGAGAAAAGGCAAATTAGCTGGTTGAACCACATCCAGCCCTCCAGGCACCCAATTCCAACAAAATACAAAGTCTGTTAACCAAGCAAAAACAGAACAACTTTGCACAACTCCAATGAGATAGAGGAGCTACTGCAAACCTATATGCCACAGGATCGAACGGGTGAAAAATGTTAAACAATTGCCGACATGCTGGCATCTCTTCATTTATATTTTCTTTTCCCCAATATTCCTTTCCTTTGCCTGGAACAAAGAAGAAAACACAACTCATTAGATCTGGATTCAATGAATTTCAAAACTTTCACATATATCTGAAACTCTTTTTTTGTGCAATTATTAATTTTGTACAAGAGGGCAAGAAATACAACATTAGAATATTGGTTAAATGATTAAATTAACCAATTCCTATCAGATCAAGTTTTTGGGAAGTAGTAGTTTATCAGTCCAGAAAAAGACAGTCAAAAGGTACAGAGCAACCCCACCCAACCAAAAAGAACAGAAAGAAAAGAAGACTGACACCTGCTAAAATCTACCAAACCTAGAAGAAACCTACCTATGACCAGGACAACAGGAACCAGAAACTCAAAACACAACTTTCGGCATAGACCTCTGTGCATATGTATCAGGTAGATTACATGTAAAGGAAGGGAAAATAGTCATCATGTAAAGGAAGGGAAAATAGTCATCGAATCGAACTCAATTTTACGATATAGAATCTCTGGTCCACAAGCAAGTAGTTGAACTAGCATTGCAGGTTTTAAGTCTCTGTAAAAGTGGAAAATTTACATAGAAGTTCAAACACGTGATGCACTCCATACCGGAAAAGAAATCTATACCGTCAGTACAAACAAAGTACCTTAACTAAAAAAATCATAATATCAGATAAAATAAACGATAAAGAACTATGGAAGATTTCTTCAAACATATAACAAGATTTAGGTACTATGAATGATATGTTGAAGATGGAAAATATTGATACACTATGATTTGGTCTCCCTTGGATTATGCTGATTCTTATTCTGATTTTATGTGATTGTAATATCTCATTATTTCTTTCCATATTAGTCTATAGGTCTCTTCTATTTAAACATATGTAACCGTATGAAAGGTATTAACCGATTAAGAATTTTATTCTCTCCCTTTCTTTCTTTCATTCTTTTCTACTTGGTATTAGAGCCAATTTAATACCAATATCAAAATTGTCCATTCTGACAATGGAGGTAAGTATATTGCCTAATGATCTCGGGCTGTATTTTCATGAGCAAGGCATTATACACCAAACTACTTGTGTCGATACTCTGCAGCAAAATGGTGTTGCTGAACGGAAAAATCAACATCTTTTAGAGGTAACTCATTCCTTAATGCTTGATATGTATGTTCTCAAATCTTATTGGAATAACGCCTTACTCATTGCTACTTATCTCATTAATAGGATCCTTTCTCGGGTCTTAGATTTCAAAACACCTCTTAAGGTGTTGTCCCACCTTTCTCTACTTCAAAAGGTGTCTCTCCGAAGGTCTTTGGTTGTGTTTGCTTTATCCATATTCATGGTCATGCTCGGGGTAAGTTAGACTCTCGAACCCTCAAATGTGTCTTCGTAGGTTATTTTCCTACACATAAGGGGTACAAATGTTATCACCCCCCATTGAGCAAACACTTTGTCTCAATGGATGTCACTTTCTTTGAAACACAATCATATTTCTCTTCTGGGAGAGGGTAAGAGTGAAGAGGATTTTTTTTACTCCGTTACCTATTCATACTCCTATGCCTAAGCAAGAAAAACAACAACTTACTAATAAGTCTTGTACTAAACCTACTGATAAGTCATTTGCGCCGCTTGTGGAAGAGTTGAGAGTGTACTCCAGATGCCAAAAAAGTAAGTCTATTCCCAATGCTACATGACAAGCATCTGATCCTAACTCAAGTAATACTACTTTTATTTTTTATATGAATTCTATAATACCTATTTTCGATGATATGAGTCTACCCATTGCACAACGCAAAGGAGCCAGGTCACGCACACACCATCCCATTTCCGATTTTGTTTCTTATCAACATCTTTCACCATCATTCCGTTCCTTTGTGTCCAAATTGTCATTTGTGTCTATCCCCAGAAATCTACATAAGGTACTTAGTGATCCAAAGTGGAGGACAGCGATGCAAGAAGAGATGAAAGCTCTTCACAAAAACAAGACTTGGGATCTCGTTAAGTTACGTTATTTGTGTCTATCCCTAGAAATCTACATGAGGCACTTAGTGATCCAAAGCAGAAGACAGCGATGCAAGAAGAGATGAAAGCTCTTTACAAAAAAAGACTTGGGATCTCGTTAAATTACCTAATGAGAAGAAGGCTGATGGATGCAAGTGGGTGTTCACTGTCATGCATAAAGCCGATGGTTCTGCAATAGAACGATACAAGGCCAGACTTGTTGCAAAAGGTTTTACCAAACCTATGGGATTGATTATGAGGAAACATTTGTCCAGTAGCAAAGATGAACTCTTAGAGTTCTACTTTTTATAGCTGCGAACTTGGATTGGCCTCTAAATTAATTTGATGTAAAAAATGCATTTATTCATGGAGATCTAGAAGAGAACTATACAAGGAAATTCCTCCGGTATTGGAAGATTTATTCTCAAAGGGAAAAGTGTGCAAACTAAAGAAGGTTTTGTATGCCCTAAAACAATCTCTAAGAGCAGGGACGAATTTAAGGGGGTTGGTGGGGGCCATGGCCCCCTCCCACCAACCCCCACCTCTAAAAATTTTTTTGTTAAAAAACGTTTTTTAACCTTTAAATTTGTTTTAAAAAATAGCTTATATATTCTTTATCATATTTTGGCCCTTAAAATTATTTTTTATGCAGTTCAGCCCCCCTAAAATTGAATTTCTAGTTCCATCCCTGTCCAAGAGCATGATTCAAGTGGTTTTCCTGAGCTATGCAAAGATTTGATTACAAGCAAAGTAAGGTTGATCATACACCTTTCATCATGCATTCCACTCAAGGAAAGGTAACAGCTTTGATTATGTATGTTGATGATATTTTCATAACAAGAAATAATGATGGGGAGATACATAACTTAAAAACACTCTTGTTAGCGAATTTGAAATAAAGGACTTGGATAGTTTGAAGTACTTTCTCGGCATTGAAGTAGCAAGGTCAAAGGATGGTATATTTATCTCCCAACAGAAATATATACTTGATCTCAAAGAAACTAGATCGCTCGGATGCAAAGCCACTGATAATCCATTAGAGGTGAATGCTAAACTGGGAGAAACTAGCAAGAGTCCTCTGGTGGATAAAGGCAAATTTCAGCCGTTGGTTAGCAAGTTGATTTATTTATCTCACACCCATCCAGACATTACATATGTTATTAGTGTTGTGAGTCAATTTATGCATTGTCCACAAGAGCCTCATATGGAAGTAGTGTACTACATCATTCGCTACTTAAAATCCTCATCAGGTAAGGGACTATTGTTTTCTAGACACATCATTTGAAAATAAAAAGCCTATACAGATGTAGATTGGACTGGCTCGATTATAGATCAACGGTCCATGTGAGGGTATTACACATTTGTGGGAGGTAATTTGATTACATGACGTAGCAACAAACAATCAATGGTTGCCAAATCCAGTTTTAGAGGCAGAATTCAGAGCCATGGCTCATGGAGTGTGTGAAACATTAAGGTTGAAAATACTCTTGAAAGATCTTGGGTTTGACTCCAAGGATTCTATGCAATTGTATTGTGACAATAAAGCGGCAATCGGTATTGCTCATAATCCAGTCCAACATGACCAAACCAAGCATGTTGAAATTGATCGGCACTTTATTAAAGAAAAACTAAGAGAAGGTATCATCTACAGACCATATGTGAGGACGAGAGAACAACTTGCGAATATCTTGACAAACGGAGTATCTAATAATGTTCTTCATTCAACCTTATGCAAGTTGGGCATGCGAGACATTTATGCCCCAACTTGAGGGGGAGTGTTGAAGACAGAAACTATTGATACACTACGATTTGGTCTCCCTTGATTTATGCTGATTCTTATTCTAATTTTATGTGATTGTAATATCTCATCATTTCTTTCCATATTAGTTTATAGGTCTCTTCTTTTTAAACCTATGTAACCGTATGAAATGTATTAATCGAATAAGAGTTTTACTTTTCTCCCTATCTTTCTTTCTTTCTTTCTTTCTTGTCTACTTGATATTCATGAACCCATATATAAAAGCATCTTAATCCACACATGTATTTACTCTTACCAATCCCAATACGAACATTACGAAGGGCAAGGAATACTCCTAGAGGCGATCCAACTGCAAAGAATGTGTCAACCTGATGTATAAAGATCGAAGTCAAATGAGAGTCAATATCCATTCCAAATTAAAAATAGATCTAATTTGCATAAAATACCAATTTCGTTCTTCTTCAAAGATACAAATATTTACTTCTGAAAATTTACAAGCAGCAGCAGGTAGAAAAATAGAGCAAGCTACTCTATCATGCAGAAAAAGGAAACAAGAAATTACGCAATCAAAGAACCAGAAATCTCCTTTCTTTTACCTTAAATTCAAGCTTTGTGTACTTAATATATGGGGTGTAATTCTTGGGTGCATCATCTTGCCCAGGTGGCAGCTTCTCATGTATGGGTTGCTTTGCAGTAGTTGCAAGAACCTCCATGTTTCCTGTATATGTTACATATCAAATCTCAGACGTATCAAAAAACAAAACCATACAAGAACAAAAACATTTTATCAAGATTGGTGATCACCGTGATGCAAAGTTGCATCTCCACCACTCTGCTTTTCCAATTCTGCTATCTTGGCCCTTAGTGAACCAATCTGAGGCAGCAAAGATTACATGTTATACAAAGGCACTCATAGAAACCCATGCAGAAAAATTATCCTTTTTATAGACTCTCACCTCTTGCCTCAGCGATTTGATTGCTTTGTCTTTATTGCTTTGATCGTCACATACTTCCTCAGCCATTTTCTCCAAACCATCCATTGGGAGCCCAGAATTCATGTTCGTAGTTTCCCCTGAGCCATCCCTTTGTGGAGAAAGTATATCACTAGAATCACAAAACAATTTATTGACATCTTTGTCACCACCTGGTTGTTTGGAATCCATAGACTTTGCAGCAAGTTCATCAAAATCTGAAGTGATAGGACCCACAATTGTGGAAGAATCTTCAGAATCACCTTCCTCATTTACCAAAAGGGTTGTTTGTGCACTCATCTTGTCTTCAAAGTGATCCACCCTGTCCTCCGTTTCATTTACTACAGTGAAGTTTTTATCCTCCGGCTTAGTTAAAGAGTCATACGGAGAAGACTGTTTGTTCACATCAGGAGATGATTCTTCATTGCTATCATGTTCTTTGTACATCCAATCCATTGGAAATGGGGAGGATAAATTTTCCTGATGGCAGAGAATATCATAGGAGAGGACACTTCCCAAAGAATGCCCATATATGGAAACCTATACAAACGTTTGCATGATAGAACATTCAATGAATAGAAGTTATATAGTCATATCTCATTTTTAAAAAAAAAAATTTAAAAAAAAAAAAAACAGCGGATGTTCTACAGCTGCAAACCTTTCCACCATAACCCGGATTCCTCTTCAGAAACCTCAAATATAACCGATTTAATTGGATGGATACCTGGAGAAAAAGTATTTTTAATCAATTCAAGCTTTACTAATGTTAAGTTACCTCCAATATCCGTAATAGCTTGAGTTGGTCAGTATTAAATAAAAATTTTATCATTTCAAAAAAGAGAATACTAATCAATCTTTTTTTTTTTTTGATAAGTAAGAGAAATTTTATTAAAAGCACAACCTAGGTACACAAGAAGTATACAAAAGGACCACCTAAGTAGAGGAAGAAAAAAGTACAAGAAACTCCGAGTAGCTAACCGCTAAAGAAGCTAAATAAGCAACAGTCCAAAAGAAAATAGAATGAAAAAAGAAAGACTTGAGCTTCTCAAGCGTCCTTTCTTGATCTTCAAAAGATCTATCATTTCGCTCCCTTCAAAGGCATCACATAAGGCAATGCGGCACCATCTTCCACACAACCGCACTTTTGGAGCGACCCCCAGTCCACCAGCACTCGAACAGCTCAATGGCCCGAAAAGGCATAACCCAAGACAACCCAAATCGACTAAAAATAGTATCCCATAAGGCACGAGCAGTCTCACAATGAAGAAAAAGATGATTCACAGCCTCTCCCTGCCTTTTGCACATACAACATCTATTGATCACGATGACACGTCTCTTTTTAAGGTTATCAATAATAAGAATCTTCTCAAGAGCCGCTGACCAAGCAAAGAAAACCACTTTTACAGGAGCTTTGGTCCTCCAAATACTCTTCCACGGAAAAGGTTGAATATCATTGCGAGCTAGAACACTGTAGAAAAATCTAACATCAAACTTCCCCTTACGCGAGGGGATCCACCAGAGCCTATCAATCCCTTCCCTTCTCCTGCTGAGAGAATATAAAAGAGTGAAAAAGAAAGCAACAGAGTCCAACTCCTAGTCGTGAGCCGCGCGGACAAAGCTTATCTTCCATTAAAGGGAGCCACTAGAGAAGTACATATGATCTGCAACAAGCGAATCCTTCTCACAAGCAAGGCCAAATAAAACTGGGAAAGCTTCTTTAAGCGACAATTCACCACACCACACATCAAATCAGAATCTAATTCTGGACCTGTCGCCCAACTCAAATCTAACATGTCTACAAACAAACTCCACCCCCGCCTAATATTCTTTCACAACCCCACCCCATGCGACCCAATGGGAGCAAGAGAGCAACACCCACCCCCCACACTGCCAAATTTTGCCTCCACCATGCCTCTCTCTCCTACGCATAACGCTACAACCACTTCCTTAGGAGAGCCCTATTAAAGGTCCTCAAATTCCGGATCCCCAAACCTCCCTCACAAACTGGAGAGCACACCGTAAACCAGTTGACCAGGTGATATTTGAACTCATCACCTAACCCACCCCACAAAAAGTCACAAAACAGCTTCTCAATACGGTTGGCCACACTAGCAAGAATGAGGAACAAGGATAAGAAATACGTGGGCAAATTGGAGAGAGTGCTTTTCATGAGGGTAATCCTGCCACCTTTAGACAAATACATCCGTTTCCAGCCGGCCAACCTTCGCTCAAATACTAATCAATCTATTCTTATCTACTCAAGATATCTCCAACAAAAGGTATAACGATTAACAATACTTATTCAATCAATAACTATGCTCAGAAACTCCCGAACAACTGTTGCATTTGTCTATATATGTAAACATGAGAATTCCTGAAATGACCCTCTGATTGATCATAACCAAAATGCTATGAGAGCAAAGCCTAGAGCATTTCTTTAGTGTACACCTCTTACAAAGAACTCCCCTCAATCATTAGTAAAATTCTCGATCACTATATAAATCTCCTTTTTCTATTTCTTTTTTTATTGGTTGGGGAGAGAGGGGGGGGGGGGGGGGAACTGCTTTACTTGATCAGACAAATTGTCAGTCACATCTTATGAAAGAAGAAAATTTTACAGTCTGTTAATTCAAATGCAAATTTAGAATATTACAGTGGAAACTCCATTGACACAGGAAAATGATATGTATCCAAGAAAGTGAAAAGAAAATAAATCGAATTTTAGGGAGCACCTAAAAACTAGAAACAGGTTTATTCTTACGGAAGAAGAAAATTTTACAGTCTGTTCATTCAAATGCAAATTTTTAGAATGGAAACTCCATTCCTAAGAAAGTGAAAAGAAAATAAATCAAATTTTAGGGAGCACCTAAAAAACTAGAAAAAAGGGCTTATTCTTCAATCTTTTTGCCACTGTACCCCGTTAAGGGCAAATCTCGTAAGCCATAGGCTAGAATAAGATGTTTTAGACCTAATCAGCGAAATCACAAGTTCTTCATATGAAGAACCATCTCACTGACCCTCTCCTATCTTGCCTTTAATTGGTGTTACCTCTAACCCTTTAACAAATGCTTTATTTCTATTCTAAGACTATCATTTTTTTTATAAATATTCTGAACTATCTAATTATTGCCACATGTAGTTACATTTTAGTTGAGCACTTACAAGATATACAGAAACAATCAAAAAAAGGTAAACACATTATGTGGGTACTGATGGTAAAACTTCTATAGACATTTCTAAATGCAGCATTGGCAAGTCACCAATTTAAAATAGAATGTGAAATTTCTAATACTGGCTGCTGTTGCTGCAACCTCCACCAGCTAACCACCATTACTATCACAACCACCTCTCCACAGTTAGTTCATCTAAAGCTTACATTGTTGGCTCCTTACACCTTAAACTTTTAGGATTGATAGTAATCCAGCATGGTACAAAATTTTGGCATTTATGAGGTTTTTTAAACACCTCTAGGAGACCCCCTTTCTAATTCCTTCTATTTAACAGGTCCAAGGCCTGGATTTAGTCAAGGCCTTGAGGGTTCTGGTGTGGGTCTGCACATGAAAGAGGTGTAAAGTTTGTAATGCTTGATATACATTGTATGCATACTATCTGACAACTACAACTGATGGCATTGATCATCCAACATCCACAACTACCACTGATTTTCCCCTTAATCTAGCATGATTGCCACCACATGATTGTTTCCCAAACCTTCACCAGTACCACAATTCTATTATAGCACCACTACCACCATTCTGTTTGACCACTACTAACACCATCCCACCAGCCCTACTGCTGCACCAAACCAAAACCACTACAACCACAATGGTAATCCACACCACCTCTACTACACTGTTTGTCCACAACCTCTCCTTACCACCATTAGTGGCAAGAGTGTCCAAGAACTCCAAAGCCCAGTAAGCCCACCACTCCATTAGGACTAGCCACTACTTGGGTAGTCTTGGCTCATTCCCTTTATGTTACCTTTTGCCTCCTATTTTACATCATAGTTTGAGGAAAATAGTTATATTCTTTTTTGATAAGTAATCAAGATAATATAAAAAGCGTAAGGCGCCCCCAAGTACACATGGAGTATACAAGAGAAACAACCTAACTAGTAGGAGCCAAAAAAACAAGAAACTCATGAAAACTAATCAACAAATGAGAAACAAAAGCAACTGTCCAAAGATACAGGGTGTTGAAAAATAAAGACTTAATCTCCTCCAAAGTCCTCTCGCAATCTTTAAAACTTCTATTATTCATTTCCCTCCTAATACACCACAAAAGGCACGAAGGTACCATCTTCCACACTACAGCATTCCAAGTATTCTTAGTCTTCTAAAAGGTAATGTTGACCGTAACTTGTAAATGTACTAGACTAGGCTTGTAAGGCTGATATAGGCCTAGGATAAACACTCTTCTCAATCTTGTAAACGGTTTATTTTTCATTTGATATCTAGAATATAAAGACACGATCTCTTGGGTCTCAAACTCTTAAGCTACAACTTTAAACCTAGTAGAATATTAATTAAATGACTATATTCACTCTTTTTTATCAGCTTAAGTTTTTGGAACAACTGGTGACTATGGTATTAAAGCAGAAATTCTGAATTTGAACCCTTACTCCACAGTTTACCCCCTAATTCAGTTAAATATTTCACATATTGAGCCTCACTTGTTCAGAAGGCTTTGAGCCCACACGTGGGAGAAGTGCTAAATATTAATAAACGAGTAAATTCACCATGTCCTATCAACTTAAACTTTTGGAACAATTAGTGATTTAACAAAACTTTTCACTATCTTTTGTTGCTTTATTGTTAGACCTTCCTCTTTATGACTGGTGTCGCATAAGCTAGACAAGTGGCACCTTTTTTCTGTACCAGCCATGTGTAACCTTTTTCACAGCATCAATTGTGTTTTATCAGTCATCAAGCTTGCTCTAGATGCCAATCATATTTAGTGTGAGACACACATATCTGGATAGAAACAGTAGCTAAAGAATGCAATCCTATCAAAAATATAGGCTACAACTTCACGCCAATTAAGAATTTTAGGTAAAAATAAACCTTGTTTACCAACAGTCATATGCTGCATTTGACAGCCATTTTGAATTTGGATCATAGAATGATATGAATACTTTGAAATTAATTCTTTTGAATCCTAATCCAACCATATATTGCCAAGAGATCACTTGTACCACTCCCTAACGAAAAATAATTGCCCCTATAGTGCTTTCTTTTTTTCTTTTTTTTAAAGGAAACCCCAATAGTTTTTTTTCATGCTATTTCAGTTCTTGCTGTATGTATGATCATGTACACCAACGTTCCCTATTGTCTAACAAATGTAATTTAGGCAAGGAACTCTTTACACTTTCTACTACCTTGGAATATTAATGTGCTAATGAATTAAGTCTCCAGTAATTGAATTCAAGAGATGAATTCCTATTTCTCCCGCTGGTAGGAGAAAAATTAAATTAAATTGATGATGAAGATGCTTAAGTATTGCAAACAGTAAAAAATTATATCTCTAACTGAATATTATAAAATGGATTGTTAGAGTGCCTAGTTGGGGTGGTGGGGTGGGGGGGGGAAATTTTTCCAACAAGTGATGATTCTTTTGCTGAAAAGAAAAGGATCCAACCAAATTGCACAGAAAGTAATCAAAAGGACCCTTCAAAAAGAGAAGAAAATAGTAGAAAAGAATACACAGAAGCAATACCGCGTTGATAATATCCTGACAATATATTGGGCTCATGTAGTATAACACATCATGAACAGTTGCACTCAACGTGACACGCAGACCTCGTACTCCATCTAAAGTAATATTTTCAACTGCGGTTTCACCACTAAGCTTCAAACCCTTTCTCCACTAGAATACAAATAACATAAAGTTAGTTAATAGTATGTACAGCTTATCCATATATTCCAATTAAAAAGATATACACCCCAACCCAAATACTCAATCTTAACAAGAAGTAGACAGAACAACTATTATCCTTTTTGTAAACAAGCAGAATTCCTTAAAACTTGATAGAGCAAAGCGAAAACACTACCATGGGGTATTAATCCTGTTACCAGGTTTGTTAAAGTTTAAAATATAGCAAATTTGTCTCCCAAAGCTTTGATTTAAAACCAGAAAGGCACTTCCAAAAAGCTCGTCAAACATTCTGTAATTCACAAACATTTAATTAGACAGCACCCCACATCATGAATTAGATTCCATGCTTCAAATTACTTCTAATGCTGCTCCTATTTTTCAGGAGATGATTTAAAGATGGTTGCATCAGTAAAATTATTAGGTGAACTGAAAATATGTGAGCACTGCAACATTAAGGAATCCATTGTTATTGTCGTGTGGACAATGAGTTTGTTTTCCAGTCAGGAATAGCTTAAAATTTAGCCACCATATTTCATGTTCTGGAAGCAATGAGTATTGCTATCTCATATGAAAAATATAGGATTAATAGTTGGTGAATCTGGTATGGCATAAACCTCTCTAAGTAGCCCAAAACACAATGCCTGAGGGAGATTGTGGAATACTAACAAATGAATAAAACCTAAAAATGAGATATACTACTTCACTCATATAAGTTTGCAGAACAAGAAGCCCCTACAATTTGATGATAAATATTCTTTAATGCTCTGAATTAAAGGAGAGTGCTTCCAACTTTTGAGTGGCATGTCAGTTTGAGGAAATACTCAGCACACCCATGGTCCATTCATCTCAGATTACATGAATGATTCAATATAGTCTGCCAACATTATGAAAACCTCAGATTTACTCACCAAAAAAAAAGGAAAAGGAAAGGAGGAACACAATAATCACTATAACAAATTGCTTGATCCAACATCAGGGATACATTCATATATTCCATTTCCTACTTATCAAAAAAACAAAGCCTGATCTCATCAAGATCACATGCAACTAAATGCAATTTTTTGACCATATTTTCCAGGAGTACTCTATTTATTTAACAAATGATTAATACCATTAAAAAATAGAGTGTCAGCATAATAATTTACCTGGCACGGGATAAAAAGGACTCTCTGAGTGGCACGTTGGTGCGAAGTAAGGTTGCGTTCAGCAAGACTCGTTGTGATATGGCGAAAATTGCTAACGTCGTCAACCAAATTAGACTTCTCCAACCTTTGACCAATGCCATGAACCATAAAAACTAGGTGTCGCACAGGTACCTAGACCAACAATTTCAATTAAACAAATATCAAATTCAAACGATATAGCAGCTTATTGCGGTGAAATATCAAAAAGCAAGATGAGTTTCCAAGTCAAATAAATATGTTAAATCACCACTTATCCCAAAAGCTTAAGCTGATAGGAATGGATAATTTAATCATTTAATTTATATTCTAACACTCTCCCTCACGTGTAGGCTTAAACTTTCTCTTAATAAGTGAGGCCCAACACGTGAAATATTTAATTGAAATGGGAGGTAAATGTTGGAAACAAAATTCGAACTAAAGACCTTTAACTCTAATACCATGCTAAATTACCACTTATCCCAAAAGCTTAAGTTGATAAGAATAGATAAATTTAATCATTTAATTTATATTCTAACAAAATGAACCAAGTTATAAATATGGACTAATCACTTTAACCAAAGGTACCTGTCTCAACACAAATGGACAGTAACACCTGTATGGTACATGTCTTTTGGACATGCCATACCATGGATCCAAAAGAGGAAAGAGGAGAGGAGAGGAGAAAATGAAATGGGAAAGAAAAAAGAAAATATTATCTTTTTCCTCTTTTGTCTATTGCAGAAGAGTTTTGGAGGTCTGCCAGAGCCCAGAGGATTAAGGCAGCAACTAAGTCAAGTCATTTTTAAACAGCTATTCCTCTGGTTGGTCTTGATCATCTAAGAAGTAAGCAGATTCCAAGCCTCAAATGCAAGCTTATTAAAAACAAGTCAAATGCAAAGATAGTTCTATTTAGCTTATGGACCCACTCGTTTAGGACATAAGACTCACAAGCAAGCACAAATAGGAAAGTGACACTGAAAGCCCAAGGAAAGCCAATGGCCCAAGTGACCACATGAACCTGTTAGGGGAAGGCTAACTCAGTTTTGCTCTTTTACAATGAGGGATAGAGCCATGCTAAGATGTTAGGGGGAATAGCCCACGTAAAATGGGAGCTTGAGTCCAACATTGACCAAGAGCCAGAAATAGGGGGACAATGCTCTCAATAGAAAAGGCGTTTCTCTAACTTACTGCTGGTAGTCATGTGCATGTGTAATGAGTTTATTGAAGAATACGAGGTTCTTAACCTGATAATCAGGCACATCCCAGAAGAAAGCACATTTAATTCTGTTCAATATAAAATAAACAATTACAATGTTCGTTTAGAGCCTTTCTATTTTTGAGTTGCAGTGGGTTCAACAAAACGCCCTTTCTAGGCAACGTGGGCCGAAGCTCATGAATTGACGAACAGTGGCTAAGCCTTGGTCAAGCTTACACTGATGAATCCAAAAATGGAGCTCAAGCTGAGCTCATACAAGAAGTACATCTCCATTACAACCATACAAGGAAAGATCAAGTCATCCCACTCGAGTTCTTAAAAAAACTCCCTAAATAAGAGAAATAACAATTGCCAAAGGTGTTGCCACCATCATTAGATCTTGGGTCGTTACATACATAGTTTCTTTAATTAGAAACAAAAGATTGTTAAAATATTAATTAAATGATTAAATTCACCATTCCTATCAACTTAAACTTTTGGGATAAGTGATAATTTAACATGGTATCATCACAAAGATCCTGAATTCGAACGTTGACTTCTTAAATATTCCAAATATTGGGTCTCACTTGTTAAAAAAGAATTTGAGTCCACACATAAAGAAAAATGTTAGAATATTAATTAAATAAGTCTTTCCTATCAACTTAAGTTTTGAATATAAGTGGTGATTTAACAAATAGTAGTTGTTGATGCACAACAAACAATAAACACAAAACTAACACGGTAAAAGTAGGGAAAGAAGCTAAGAGTGGAGAGAGAAAGAAGAAGATGGAAAGAGAGAAGCCAGGAGAAGGAGAGAAAGAGGGAAGAAGCTAGGGGAAAGAGAGAAAGAAGGGGGGGAGGGGAGGGAGAGAGAGAAAGAAGAGAAGAGAATTAATTTCTTATAATTTTATTCCATCAAATTATGCCTCCATTGGAGTAAATGCCCATTTATTGACTTGCCTAACATAATCCACAGCAACGACCATCTATTAAATTGTCTAAAATAATCTAGAGCAATGCCCAGTTATTAAATTACAATAATACCCTTGATTCTTGAAAATTAAATAAAACATAAAATTAAATTCTAATAATCCCATATTGTTTCGCCTTTTGCAACAATTGCTTAGCTACCATGGTACAACCACACACCCCAATTCGCAGTCCATTGAACTAAGGTATTGCCTTCTTAATAGAATGTTATATATTCATTCTCCCACACTTCATGTTTGTAATACCGAAGCTACTGCAAGATTCTCTAGGTTGTTGTAAAGATAACATGGTTGAATTGAAAACAAAAAAAAAAAAAAAAGAAAAAAAAAGATAGAATATTTCATAGAGAGGAACATACATATATTATGTACCACTGCATAATTTTTTTTTTTTTTTTGTGTAAAAAAACAAAAAAGAAAAAGAAAAAGAAAAGAAAAGAAAGAAAAACAAACATGCCAAGGAGCACAAATGCTATGGTGCATACCTGTGAACAGTAATCATCCATTTCCTCCTCCTTTTGTTGACGTAATTCCTCCTAAAAAAAGAATGAAGGAAAAAAGAAACGAAAATTATTGTTAAAAAGAGAGAGTAAAGACAGCCATTATAGGAATAGAAACAGTGGTTCCTATATGCATACATTCATACATACGTGCATACATGTTGGGTTTTTTTTTTTAGGGTGGAAGGGGGGGAGGTGGATGGGGATGTACATACATAAAAATAGGTATGTGTGCTTAGAAACACAACTCACACACCTATACAGAATTGAATGGGTGACTTCACCCTCCTCTTTGTTCAAAGGAGGAAGATATTCTGTTTGGTTCCCAGTCCATAGGCATATATTATCTCCAAATATATAAACCAAAGGAAATAAAGTTCCTGCCATCATAATATTAAGGAGGAGAAAATATAGAAACCTGGGTGGGTTTTGGTGAGTGAGATGTCGAATAGCCGCGCCTTAACTTAATTCCATTCCTTCTAAAACTAATGACACTAGAAAAACCAGAAGCATCAACATTGAGCCAAGCCTCCCAAGTATCATCTTCTCCGGTAAAAAGTGCATGCAACCCCTACAAGAACAATCCCAAGATATATTTATGCACCCAATATTAACAATGAATAAAAAGGAATCCCAATTGACAAAAAAATATACATACCAGGGTAGAGCCTTGCAAATCAACTCGAGCTGCAAAAAGTCCAGATGGTTGAAATGTTCTCCGGTGCCAGACCTGGATAAAACAAATCCATCTTTATCGGCTATTTCCCTGACTTATGAGAAAGAGAAAAGTGCTCAAATCTATGTAATAGCAAAGGATGCAAAGAGCTTATTTCAAATTTATGAAGTAGTAATAATAATAATAAATTACAAAAAATGATTAAACAAATTTAAATTTTCAAAAAGGACTGTGCAGACAGCAACATGCGAAAGCTCCATAGACCTAAATTTTGTAGGCTTGAAGAAGAAAACACAATCTTTAACCTGCATTTAACTTTGCATTTTTCTTGCTCTCATACATATACATACTTGAAAATAACTGACAACTAGTAGTAATATGGATAGGATTATAATTCCTCCTACTCAAGATAATAATTTAAAGTAAGGGAACCCAGAACTGTAGCAAACCTGGCTACGATATGCAATCTCTAGTTGTTCCGCTACATCTTCACGAAGTGGAAGCCAATCAAGGCCCCCTTTACGAGCAAACCAATGACCTCTTAAAACACGCCGATTTTCTCCATACCAATAAACAGGGAAACAATGTCTCCTCATTAAATCTACCTGCATAAAGCTCGTAATTTCACTTTTAGAAAGAACAAGTTAAACATAAACAACAAAGTTCTTCAAAATGCCTATAATATCATGGATATCACTTCCAAGAAATTTGTCACCACTAAAACAAATACATTAAAATCTTAAAATTAACCAAAAATAAATAAAAATGAAAGAACATGTATAGTTTTAGATAATTGTTAAGATTTTTTTTTTATATAAATAAAGCAAATTTATTAAAAGTGCAAGAAGCACAACCCAAGTACACATGAAGTATATAAGAGAGAATACCCAATAAGATCAAGAACAATAAAAAAGAGCACAAAAATCTGCAAACTCGGAGGAGCGAAAAAGGGCGTTAACAAAGATCCATCCGAAGAGGGATTTAAGGAAACACGGTTGTAGATTTGAGCTTGTCTTCTTGTAATCCTTGAAACTTCAAGCATTCCTTTCTATCCATATGCACCACATTAAACAATAAGGGATCACATTCCAAACAACATTAAGATCATTCCAACTAAACCTTCTTTTCCAACACGCCAAGAGCTCCACCACCCACCTCAGCATAATCCACTCTACTCCAAGCATGCTAAAGACTAAATTCTACAAGTGTTTCGCAATATCACAGTGAAGAAGGAGATGATCGGAAGTTTCTCCACTTTTTTGCACATACAACACCAATCTAATGTATGATGTGTTGCTTACAGAGATTATCCATAATGAAAATATTGAATTGAAATGTGGTGAATGATTGAGACAAGGTTCGAACTAATGACTTTTAGCTTTGATACCATGTTAAATCACCACTACTTATCCTAAAAGCTTAAGCTGATAGGAAGAGGTTAATTTAATCATTCAATTTATACTTTAATACTAATACCCAAACCTCCAAGACTAAGGGGAGTACAAACCTTCTTCCAATTAACAAGATGGAACTTAGGCTCGTTATTCAAGCCACCCCACAACTTTGCAATTTTTCTATCTGAATAGCAACTCTGATCGGGATAGGGAAGAGGGAAAGAAAATAAGTAGTTAAGTTGGAGAGCGTGCTCTTGATCAACGTTAACCGACGACCTTTTGTAAGATAAAGTCTTTTTTACCCCGCTAATCTTCTCTCCATCTTCTCAATAATTGTATCCCAAATAAATTTGGCTTTGAAATGAGCACCCAAACGGAGGCCCAAGTATTTCAAGGGCAAAGACGAAGCCCTACAACCTAAAATATTAGCCAAGGCATTCACATTCGACACACAACCAAATCAAATTTAGCCAAGTTAATCTTGAGCTCTGAAATGGCTTCAAAGCAACGTAGAACATATCTCACATACCTAAGATTATCTAGAGCAACCCCACAAAAAATAAGGGTATCGTATGCAAAAAGAAGATGAGAGACAGCTAGTGTATTGTCATTCCTATCCCCCATTGAAAAGCCGAAAATAAAGCCCCAATCATAGCGGCGACTAGGGCTGTACAAGCAGTTACAATTAGCGGTTATTGTCTATAACCGCAACTAATTCGCCTTAGGCAGTTAACGGTTATTTGAGGCAGAAATCACATGGTAATAACCGTTTTTTATATATGGGTTATATAGACTTATTATATTAGTGTTTTGGGCCTTCCTTTAGCCTCTTTTTAGGGTTTATTTTAGATTGTTTTCGACTGTTTTTAGTATTTTTTGCCTCTTTTTATGGCAAAAAAAAAAACTCATTCCATGAGACTCTTTTTAGTAGATTGTTTTTAGTATTTTTATTATTTATATATATATATAAAAAATTAATATATATATATAAGGGTAGGCGGTTAGCAGTTATTACCTACCCCTAAAAAGGTTAACCGCCCCGCCCTAAGCATTTAGAGGTTTTTTATAACTGCCTACAAAAGCGGTTATGTAGTTAGCAGTTATAATCGCTTCGTTTGTACAGCCCTAGCGGCAACCATTATTAGAACTTCCATAACAATCACAAAAAAAAAAGGGGGGACAGAGGATCATCATGTCTTAGACTACGAGAGCTACTAAAAAGCCATTGGAAGTACCTTTAGTGAACCTTAACCATAAAGAATTGGCATGAGGGAAGCCTACCCCACTAATTGTGTAGTTTGAAGTAATACAGCCAAAGTAAGCCACCACAATTCCCCATCTCTTAGAATGGGTCGAGATGAAGCTCATTCTATATATACAAAACTGCATAAACTTCCGAAGCATTCCTCCCAACCCAAAAAAAAAAGTAGTTGGAGCAGATATTTGATTTAGTAAGCATATATAGAGATGGCCCTAGGCAATTAGTCCAGAGGTCCAGGGGTTGCTTCCTAACATGTTCCAAACAAGATGCTCCAATAATATCATCATGGTCTCAACAAAACGAATGTGAAAGAAACTTTCTTTCACCTATCTCAAAGCTCCAATCCATAACACTCAATCAGACAGCCAAAAAGGCACTAAGAATGAAATGAAAACTTAGACTCTCACTAAGAGATGCATGGTTCTCCTTTCTTTTCCTGCATCTACAACCTTATGGCAATGAGAGGAGACATGGGGTAAATCATTCCCATCTACTTAAAACATATGAGAGAAAATCCAACAGGCAATTGAAGGTTAAAATGCTTCTCTTTATAAATTTTTCGTTATCAAAAAGATTGTTCCAAGCAGAGTTAATAACTGGACCTACTTCCTTTTTCAACAAAGTTGTTCAAGGCACCAAGGAGGCATTACCCAATTACTCAAGAAATATACAAGAGAAAACACCAGCCTCTAAGAATGGAAAAAATAAATCCAAAGAGCAATGAGTTAATTAAGTTAAAGAATGAAGAATTGACAAATGAGCAATAATGATCTGCCTCCGCCATCCAAATGCATAATGAACAAAATATGTTTCAGATCCAGCAAACTATGCTCCTCCCCTGCAAAGTCCAGACCAAGTACATTACAAAGGACCCAAAAGATCTGCTTTCCATAGCTTCCGATTACCTCACCTGCCAAATCTCCCAAGGGAACTAGGAAGCATCTTAAGCACCACTTGTGGGCAAAGCCCAATTTATTCACAACTTCCAAGCTACTGAGGATTGCATTAAGAGATGATTGATCCAGTTTATTCACAACACCCTACCAATTAACAATAAAATGCTTCCTCTTAATCAGATTATCATTAGTCAAAATCTTTCCTACTGCAGCTGTCCAGGTAAAACATGTGACCTTGAGAGGAACACGAGAACCCCAATCTCCCCATTCTAAGGGAAAAATGGATTGTCAGATCTTGCAATCTTAAGCTTCCATGAGATCTTTAACCTCTGAATAGATTCATACTCATTCTTTCAGATAACAATAACTTTGTGATTACCTGCTATCCTATTTGTAAAACCAGCTCTATTTCCTTTTCACAGGTATACTTTTCATATCTGCTCCTTGGAAATGAATTATAGTTTCAGAAATCAATCATCACCAAGTATTTCTAACAGGTGCGAATCGATTTTTTCCAAGTAGTTCTCTGTCAAGCTTGGTCTGCAAATATCAGTTTGAATGGAAAACCACCTCAAATGTCATATATATTTGGAAATAAAGTGCCCCAGAAAATTCTAATTGGTAAGAAGCTTGTTAAAAATCAGTTGCAGTAAATGGAGCTGGCATCAAACAGAGCCATTTTTCGTTCCTCTGCGAAAGCAGATTTTTCTCATTTTTCCTTCACGGTGAGATCCATTCAGTTCCTTGGTCCAGATTCATGGATAGTACAGTGGTTGGGCTTTAAAAGAGTCCTTTCTTTGCATTGATGTCTAATACATCTCTGGTGTATAACTTCATTGTTGATTGCAAACAACATAATTACATATCCCAAATTTGATTTTAACGATGGATTAAAAAGGTCACTCTAAGCTCATGGCAGTATTACAAAGGATGCTCTTGGGCACTTCAATTGACTTTCTACTAGCTATGAGGCAAAAAACCAACTTTTGTGCTGACTTGTGAGCTTTATGCAAGAGTCTCCACTTCAGCAAGGTTTTTGTGGGTTTGAATTAAGCATAAAAGTTCAATTGAGCTGGTGTTGCAGCTATCATGAAATAAGATACAGGTCAACTAAACAAAGCCTTTGTCCCTAACAAGACAATCGCATACCATAATTTTTTTGATATGTAATAAAATACATTAAAAGCACAGTGGCAGACTACAATGAGGTAATACAATCTACCAGATGATTTTCATGCCCTTTTCTCTTCCCTTTTTGAATTTTCCACAAGAGTAACTTGGTTGCTAAAAGGTTATCAAAGCATAGAATCATTTATAGTCCTGAATTATTCCACCGATTTTTTATAGGGTCCCTCCTATTATCCATTTGGTCCTCAATTTAATCAATCAAACAGGTGCTGGGAGTTTAAGAACCCATACAATTTGTTCTTTTTCTAGTCATTCCGTATTTATTTCTATATGTGATCAAAGAATAAATATACATATCAAATTTTTAGTCGCCCCCATTCATGAAGGCACTGCCCAGATAAAGAAGAAGTTGCCAGGAAATTATCAAAAGATAAAATACTTATAGAAAAATAATATATAAAGTATTCTTAAAGATAGAATGTGCAAATTTATATTTTGAGTAAATTACAATGAAAAAGATCATAAAGATGTTATAGAATGCAGAAAAAAGAACAAAAACATCAGGATACCTCATAGAGTCCTCCTTTTACAGGGACACCAACTCTCTCTTCTTCAACTTCATACACCTGGGCTGACCGAGCACCTTCCGAAGAAGATCCACTTTGTTGCTTATCCATCACCTTACTGGAACTAGGTCGTCCCATTGGACCTTCACTACATTCTGCATATTCTTTCCACCAACTAGAGAGCAACTCTTCCTCTCTCTGTAAATGCATATTCAAAAACCAAGCAACTTAATTAATAGAGAACATCAATCAGATTAGCTGCCAACTCTAGATATAACAATCATCTGAATTAAGCTATTCAATATCAACAGCTATTATCAGCACTCTTTCCTCAGTACGTGCCTTTAGCTTATAAAGATAACGTCTGGAATGCAAAACATAAAAACTTAATGAAATTTATCAGTACTCCAGAAAAAATTCAGAAGTTACACAACTTGTACTTTCTAAAAGACATTGTAACACCCCAATTCCATATTGGGAATTTGAGTAGCCCATATAGAGTGAATAGATTGTAAGGCACTCATGAGTGCTATGTCCCACATTGGTTATTTACTAGGTGAGACCGAACTTTATAAGTAATTCTAGAGATCTTCAAATTTACAAGTCCTTTTGGAGTAGTAGTGCAAATGTGTCTAGCACTTTCCCTAAGTCGTTACGGACATCCTAAAATCCATAATGAAAGAAGGGAAAGCTTTATTATTTAACGAACTAAAAAATCTACAAATATTACCTGCAAGAAAGACGCTTCTACTGCAAGAGAATCCCTCATCCCAAAACGAAAATAGTCGCTCTTCCCCACTATCTCAGAGCGAGGGACTGAGGCAGATAGCTCTGAAAAAAGAAAAGCCCCATAATCCATTAAGATGTATGCTTGTACTTGATATGGATATCTTATGAAGTAAAAGTAAAGAAGGAAACCAAATGAAAATGAACAAATAAAAAAGGTAGGCAATTAAGCAATGAAATTGCTTGATCATAGATTAGCACAAACTAACCGGGAAACAAATCTTTGTATGAGCTTATGGTATCTCGCTAGGTTAATGGAACTCATAACATCCTATTCCCAACTCATCAAGCAACAAAACAAACCTAGATTAATATGCCTCAGCCATATAAAAAGAAAAAAAAGGCACTTACACATGTAAACCTAAAGAATTTTTCAGCTAATGCATTTAAGTCTTCTATGAGGATCTTACCTTCAGCTTATAGCATCTAATAATAAGTAAATGCACCAAATTGGTGTTTGGGGTGCTGCATTGAGCAACACAAGGATCTAACCATTAACATCTGCGATGAAACTCAAACCAAGAGCTTCAATCGTAACTCCTACTTCATGACAAGGATTTAACCTTTAACATCTACAGTATGATATAATTCTAACTTATATTCAAGATGCTCTGAATTTTTCGGCTATCTCTTTTCACTTCTCCTTTTTCTTTTTCTTCAATTAAACAAACTTTTTTTTTTATAAGGAATCGAAATATCAATTAAACAAACTATTCAACCAAGATGAACAACAGAAAGAAATTTACAACTTAAAAAGTTGTGGAAGCTGAATTGTTTGGAACTATTCTAATAAACACGCCCACTTAATTGCAGACTTTTGCATCTAAAGACTGACGCAAAGCCATCTCAGAGGCTTCAAAAATTTGAAGCACAAATTCTCCTTCAACTTAATTGGAACAACAATGGCCCCATCCTAGAAACATCAAATCAGATAGCATATAATACAACAGCTAATATTACCTTCTAAATTATGTCAAAAGAGAGGGAAAAAATCCAACAATTTCCTTCCACTTAGTCATGGAACAAACCGAGTAAGTAAAAACAATATCTAAGTTCGGTAATTTGCTGAACGTTACCAAAAAAGAATAATACATTATAAATGAACTGACACAAATAAATGCATCAAGCATGACTGAGAAAGGTAATGAAACTTTTAAGTTCCTTACTTTTCCTCCTCTCAGCGACCAAACCAAGCATTTTGGAATCAAACGAGCCAATTTTTTTTTTAAAAAAAAAAATGGCTAACAAATTTATTAAAAGGAAAAGAAAACTCACCATTCTCTGCCAAAGGCACCTCGCAAAAGTACCACCTAACATCCCCCCCATCCGAAGGACTCCTCGTCTGCGCAAGATACTTCTGCCTGCCCTTACACTGCTCGATCGCATCCTCCAATCTCGCAATGTTTGACGGTGTGTTCTTCAACAAATCAGGGGACGTCTCCTCAGCCCTACTAGAACCAGTAGCTCCCGAAACCAACTCTGGGTTTGCCTTGGAACCCGCCATAGAAACTTGGCTCGGAAGCAATCGTACGTATGAATTAAGAAAAGAATCCAAAAGGGTATTCTAGTATCAAGTAAAATACATGAACTCCCCCCAGATTTCTGCATGAACTGTACAAAGTTTGCACTATAGGATCAACCACCAAAGCGATTGCAAAGAAAGAATACGCATTCTCGTCAGCAAATAATCAAATGGGTAATCTTCAAAACGGCCAAACTCCACTCTCAAACTGAACTTTGCAAGATTTAGCTTTCCAATTGGAATATCACGTGAATCAAACATAACCCATCAAAAGAAATATCACGTCGATATCAACTCTAAAAGCAAATGAAAAGCGTTTCAAGGAAGCGAACGTGAAAGAAAATAAAGGAAAATGGAAGAAATTAAAACTCAAATGGCAAGAACTTCAAGGGAAGGAATCGGAAGGAATTTGGGGAACCCAGATAAAAACGAAGCTTTTGGAATCTTGTGGGGAAAAAGAAAAACCCAGAACCCGGAAGAAACCAAAATTCAATAGAAAGGAAAAAGATGAGTTTATCGTTGAGAATGAAGAATGACAGCTCGGTGTTGAATGTCAGGTACAAACTACAGGACACAGGTACAACAATATGAAATGGCGGTTGCGGTGTTATGCTAAGGGCGTGTTTGGTTATGCTTTTAAAAACTGGGACTAAATAAACCTTAATGCTTTTTCAAATAAAATAAAAAAATAAAAATAAACCTTTATGCTAATACCAAGATCATATTATGTGCATTTTACGTAACCCCTTCTTTTTACTATATCAATAAACATCAACCATTTATTAATTGGTGATTTGGGTTGAAGTATCATTTTAAAGAGTAAGGATACAAGCAACTTTCCGTATTTATCTAATATCTATTAAAAGTAACGTGATTTTTAAAATTATTATTAAATTAAAAAATTAATAATGATTAATTATAAATTCAGTGATAATTTTAAAAGTCACATTATTTTTAATTGACACAAAATAAATACGAAAGGTAAGATACATAATTACTCCATTTTAAATATCAAAGAAGTGATAAAGTGCAGTGAAATTACCAACAAAATTCTCCTCATACTAAGTTTATTGGAATTTTCGTTACTTAAAAATTTGAAACTAAGTGGTAGCTTTGATAAAAACAAAATCAAACTTGAATTGATGTCAAGATTGAACTCTCTAGAGATGTAATAATATTTGGTTCATGTGTTTTTAGCTCCTTACAAGGGATAGAGGGAATTTATTTTTTGCTTTAAATAGCATTTATACTAAAATCTGTAAAAGATGACTAATTTTTCAAATATTGTAAAATATAACTTCACTCTTCCCCTCTTATAAGAATTTTGTCATTCAAATTTAAAGCTCAATTGTCCAAAGGCAGATGTAAAAATTAGTGTAACTCTGTGAACAAATGAATGTTAAAACAATGTAAATATAACGAGAAAAGTAGATACTTAAAATAGAAAGTGAAATATAATTATTTTAAAATAATTAATAGCTAAATATAAAAATGTAATTCATTAGCTAAAATTTAGCTTAAAATAATTAATAGCTAAATATAAAAATGTAATTCATTAGCTAAAATTTAGCTAACGAATGCCCACTTTACTCATCCTTGGGCCTTGGCCTGCTACTCAAATCACCTTTTGAACATTCTCATCAAATCTAGTGACATTGCATGCTTGACACGCTAAAGCTATTTAAAAAAAAAAAAAAAAAGATTTAATCCCACTAAAGCATTTTATATGCTTTGATGAATTTTTATTGGGAGCCCTCTCTCTTCTCTCTCTATATTTTTATATATATAAGATTTTCAGACACATGTCTAATCACATTAGAGCATCTCTAACGACTTTCTAAATCATCAAATTCTCTATATTTTAGTTAATTAGAGTCAAAATTTCACTCCAACATTTTTTAAAAAAAAACAAGACAATGCTATTGTATGATTCTTTATACTTTTTTTTGTTGTTGTTTAATTTGATTCTTTATACTTAGATAAGCAATGTAGCATTCTCTTCCCTTTTAATTCATTTAAAGAATTTGTTGGGGTGTATTAAAAGGGTAAATAGTTAAAGAATAAAATGTTGCTTTTTTGCGTATGAATTTTTTTTTTTTTGAAAGTTAAAATAAATAATGCTACTAAAGATGCTTTTTGACAATGTCTAAATTATTTCAATTTATCTTTTGTAGAAAATAGGGTAAATATATGATAAATTCTTAGATAAGAGTGCTATTTTTTTTTACTCATTTAGTTTTTTAATTTTGGAAATAAAGTCTCTTAATATTCGTACTTTTCAAATTAATTATTCCCTCAATTTGCTATCTCAAAAAATTAGAACTGTAAGTCACTTGGCTCAAAACGACACCATTTTTTGTTTAAAATATTTTTCCTAATAATAATAATTTTTTTAACCTAATAATAACAATAAAAATTATGATTAAAGAATGATAAAAATAAACCTTTCAAGAATTCAAGCCGAGAAAATAAAAGTTTCTTTCCTAATAATAATAATTTTTTTAACCTAATAATAACAATAAAAATTATGATTAAAGAATGATAAAAATAAACCTTTCAAGAATTCAAGCCGAGAAAATAAAAGTTTGATTGAAGAATAATTGGACCCTTCTGGGCCACGTATTATGACTAAGTTGGACCTTTCTGCAGCTGGCCCAAGCAGGAGTGGATCTACGTAGATGGGTGGGGGGACTTGACAATTGACAACCCCAAAGTTGTATAAAAATCCATAAACAACCGTTAAAACAATATATATATATATATTATAGTCTTATAAACATAGCATGCAGGGGCAGATTGGTCTGCTTTTTATTTTACATAAATGCACGTTTAAACATGCGTAGAGAGACTATATATATATTTATGTATTTATTTATTTACCTAGATTCCGACCTTCCTTATAAAAAATACTGGTTTCACCACTGGGTTCAAGAATTATCCAGTTGTAGGGAGCTTCAAAATAGGCCCTTTAAAAGCCCATGGTTGTACCCATAATTATAGTTAACAAATTTTGACACAACTTGTGAATTTGATACAAATTCAATACAAAATTATGAGTCTTATTCATTTAATTAAATGAATTAAGTTAGGGTTAACTTATAAAGTTTTATATTTATGTCTCAACACGACTTGAATTTGACATGTAATATTTAGGGTTAACAATTTTTTACATGACCTACAAACTGACCGACATGTTTAATTAAATAAATGAAGTTATGGTTGATTTATATAGTCTTATATTTATGTCTCAGCACAACTTGAATGCGACATTTAGAATTGATAATTTTTAACACGACCCGCAAACCCGACATGAATCTAATATAAAATTAACAAGTTAGAGTTGAAGAATTTGATCCGTTTAATTAAATAGATTGAATTATAATTAACCTATATATTTTTATGAGTAATGCTAGACATCATTCCTTGTCCTCAAATCTTATATGGAGTGGTTATAGAGACCACACAACATAAAATTGAGAGATGGGAAGAGAATATAAGTTGATATATAATATTATTTGAGAAAAGTATATATACCTTTTCAAATTATCATATCATTTTCAATGTGTTATTTAAACTACCAATTATGTCAATGTTAAAAATGACTATAAAATTTTTTCAATAAGATAACAATATTTTTATTAATTTGAAAACAAAAAAAATTTAAAACTTTAAATTTAAGAAATTAAAAAAAAGGAAAAAAAATAAAGGGGTTGATAGCTTTTTTTTTTTTTTCGTTTTTATTTATTTATTTATATTATTTTTTAGACTTTTTTTTTTTCTCTAAGTTTTTAGTTTTTTATTTTATAATTGTAAGAATTTTTTTATTTCTATGAATGATTTTATTGTCATTTGAAAATATTGAAATTTTTTGATAAGTTAAGAAAATTATTGACACAATTAATAATTTGTAAGACATTAACAATATAATGGTCGTTTGAGAAGATAATGCATACTCTTACCAAAGTATCCTAATTTTAGGTCCATACCTCCCGACATATCCCAAACCGAAAGCACCCTACCCACAACAACCACCACAATCACAACCCGGACCATATACCCGTCACCGATAACCCTAGCGCTAAGATAAAACAGACAAATTGAAGTGTCGCACAAATATCTCAGCCCCCAAACTCACTCTATATAAAAAGCCTTAAACCTCTCCACCCTCTCTCAGCCACATTCCATATCTCTCTCTCTATATCTCACTGACACGAACACAAAACCCTCGCTCTCGATCTGGTGGTAGTTTGGAGCTTCCGTGAACCCTATGGCGGAGGAAGAGATTGTCGCGGCTGAGGTGATTCCCTCTGCGCCGTCGGATAACAAGCGCAAGCTTGAGGATTTGGAGCCCGAAGCCCCAGAGCCCGATAAGCCGAGCACGGACCAGCTAACCGATCTAAATGCCGACCCCGATGGCGATGCACCGGCCGAGGATGCTGACGAGGCAGTTCCTTCCGGTGGGCCCGAGGTAAAGCGGGCCCGCCTCGATGACAAGCCCGCCGACTCAGGTATTTATATCTAATTAGGGTTTACTTCTTTGCTTATATATGTATGTATCTGTGTAATGTGTCTGTGGGGGTGTTTATAATAATTTTAGGTTTTAGCTTTTTTTTTTGTCTTTTATTTACGTGGTGTTTTAACCTGGAATAATGGCCACTAATTCGATGAACGAAAAATAAAAATGGAAAATTCATGCCTGAAGGCTTATTTGGATGAAAATGAGATTAAGGAAGATTTTTTTCCTCCTAAAATTACTTTTTTGGCGAAAAAAGCAGGGTATGTAGTTTGTTTGGGAGAATTTTCATGGTCACTATGTTTAAATTGTGTTTTGTGAAAAAGAAAACCAGATTTTTAGGAAAAAAACTCCTTTTTTGTTGTCTTTGTCTTTGGATGACTTCTGATGAAAGTTGAGGGTATATTTCCCATGTCACGGTCTTTTGTCAGCTCATCTGGTTCGATGACATCCCTGGTATCAAGTACTTAGAGACATGTTTCTCCGGATCTTTCGGGAATGAGTGATAGAGGAAGAGATTATACATTTGTATAAAGCTTTGTTTTGTCATCGTGAATGGTTGATAAACCACATTTCGATAAGGTGTTGCACTGTATGTTGTAGAATTTTGCCTGCTTGTGCTCACCTGGATTGAAATCCTTGTAATGTGTGTATGTGCAGCAGCTGTGTTCTAATGCAACATACATCCATTGAATACACCTGGTTTCGTGTTTTCAATTAGTCATCTGTTTTGTACTTATCAAAAAAATTAGTCATCTGTTTTGTATACTTATACTCTAATTTTGGTGTTACAGCTAATGAAAATGGGTACCAAGAGAAGGAAGAGAATGAAGATGGACCTGTTGGGGAGAACAATGAGCAACCTACGGTGGAGAGTTTACAGTCAGAGGATGCTCAACCTTTAGCTGAGGAAGTTCCACCAGCAGGGACCGATGGCGATGAAGGACCCTCTGTGGAAAATCCTGAGACAGGTGACACTCAACAACCATCTGTTGAGGATTCTGTGCCTGAAAATGATCAGGAACCACCAAAAGAGGAAATTCAGCAACCCACTACAGAGGTTTCTCAGCAAGAAAATGTTTCTCAGACTATGACACGCAAGATTGACGTGCCCAATAATAAGGTGGGTTGACTAATCACTTGTCTTCTAAATGATTATAAATGATAGCACGGTGTTGTGGCTTAATGCCTGAAGATGAGATAGGAATGGGGGAAATTGGGCGGGCGGGGGTACAGAGAGTTGCATTCATCAACATTATTTAAAGATGATATAACTAATTTAGTAAATCAATTATATCTTACAGTATGTTGCCAAATCCAAAGTTATGTGTTGATGAATATTAAGTTATATCATATGCAAGCAACTGCGGAAGCTTGATCAGGAGGCTTCTCCTACACTGCCTCCCATGTTGTTTGTTTAACCATTTCTGGGAGCTTTTTTTTTGGTAAAAAATTGGAGATGTCTTTATATTACACATTTTAAAAAGTTGAGTAGGTCTCTGAGAGAGATATTTTCTAAATGCTGGTGTAGGTTGGAGTTCTTATTGGCAAGGCCGGGGATACTATTCGTTACTTGCAGTACAATTCCGGGGCGAAAATTCAAATCACAAGGGATGCTGATGCAGATCCGTACTCTGCAACGAGGCTTGTGGAAATAATAGGAAACTTGGATAATATAACTCAGGCTGAGAAGCTTATAAGTGCTGTCATTGCTGAGGTTTCATACTGTCTGAACTTAGCTTTACTTTCCCACTGCTAATGCTCTCCCTCCCACAATGTGGATTTATATCTGGTTGATGTTTCTTTGGGAGATATGAAACTGATTGTTTGGTTTTGATGTACTTTTCTGAAGGCTGATGCAGGGGGTTCCCCTTCCCTTATAGCCAGGGGTCTCACTACTGCACAGGCTGCTGCAGCTTCTGAACAAATCCAGATACAAGTTCCAAATGAGAAGGTTATTATTTTGTCTTCTGATGACCAATATGTATTAATTAATTAGAACCAAGATTTACTAAAGCTATAAGCTTTTTGGTCCAGGTTGGTTTAATAATAGGCAAAGGTGGGGAGACCATTAAAGGTCTGCAGACCAGAACAGGAGCACGCATACAGGTAGTTGATACCGTATACCGTGCCTTTTGATGCATGTAAAAGTTGATGTAGACTAAATGAGAGTGGTGACTTTTTTTTTCTTGATTTTGTTATAGTTATTTCATCATCTGTGCTGAATAACGCCCCTCTCCTTTCTTTTCTCCCTCTTTCAGTTGATACCTCAACATCTTCCAGAAGGAGATGAATCTAAAGAAAGGACTGTACGAGTGACTGGTGACAAGAAACAAATTGAGATGGCTAAGGAGTTGATCAAGGAAGTTATGAATCAGGTTTGTTTTCGACCTAATTTTTTTTTCTAGAATGAAAAATGCAGCTAAATTATGATTGTATATTTATTTTCATTGTGATTGTTATATTAGTCACTTCTCCTCAGCAATTATCTGTGTTATTTATTATTCGGATCTTTTACCAAATGCTCCCGGCATGTTCTTATGTAATAGATAATTAGATCTTTTTTAAAGAAAATGTTTTAATGATAAGGTTGATGACTTTGCATGCATTGAGGGAGGAGTGTGTGTGTAAATGTCCAATGATCAGTATTGTTATCTGTGTATTTAAGACTACCTGTAAGGCTGTCTAGTGGAGTAGCTAGGATAATTACTTGACTTTTTATGCGGAAGGCTGCCAAATGTAAAATCTGCATTGCTGTACATGTGTAATACTTCAGATTTGAGCTACAGATGTTAGACTTAGATGGAAATCGACTTTGTGAGATGTATTGTATGCATCTGATTCAAGTTCTGTGGATGTTTCTGTTTGTTTTGTATAATCATGTTTCAGCTGTTGAAGATGGGAAAAATTAAAGAATATGGTGATGCTGTTATTGTTGGTGGTATTTTTACCAACTTGCCTATTCCTGTGTTTTTAAAGAGTAGGATTACTATCGATGGTCCCATGATGCTTGTTCATGTCTTGCTTGAGTTAGTGCAGAACTGTTCTTCTCACTGGACTGGTTGAGCAGCATTTCTGTTTATTCACATCTGGCAAAGCAATCTATACTGTGGTCATGACATAGTTATCTGCCCAAACAACTGAAAATTCACATGTCTGTGACAGTTTTTCATTTATCTAGGCTAGAGTTATTTGATAATGTTGCAATGGGAGTGAGAGACTGATTACTTAAATAGGATTCATAAGAGATTTGCGATATTGATGAATGATCCATGCCAAGGTCACTTGAATGCTGTTAGGAAGATCATATATTCAATCCAAGATGTCGGTTGCCATGATTTATTTATCTTGAAGGTGCCAATTTCGAATTGGTTGGCTTTAAAAATTGCAGATTTGGCTATTGCCTTTTCCATGGGGTCAGCATTGCTTTCTTGGTGTAGCAATAGACAACCACTCTTCATTCTCATCCACGAAAGAGAGGTATCGACCATTAAATCTCGCGATTGCAGGATGTTAATAGTTGGTAAGATTGCTTTGAGACTTGAAAGTTAAAAGAACTAATAATGTAGTAAGACTATATTATATTAACCTTAGTGCTCATTAGTGCCGCCAATATTCTATGAATGAGATGTGTTAGAAGAAAGTGTCATGTCTGGTGAAGTCACAATGATAAAAATGTGTGGGAGATTATTTCAAAACTTGTGTCAAATTCTATGTACGAAGAATATGGTACATATCATCTGATATGTATAAAGGTGCAGCGTAAAAGCTAAAGCATGGTTACTTCAGATCTATGCAAAAATATTGCATTTTGTTATGTAACCTAATCTATAACATGCCATGTACACCTATATGACCTGAGCTGATGTAATGTTGAAACATCTGGGATTTATATGTGACTTACAATTGTTATTTATTTGTTATGAATATGTCTGAAAGATCTCGCATTTAATCGGTGATGTATCTGTATTGATAAATTTGGAACTTCAAAGATGCTTAAAGTGCTAATGCTGTGTCTTTCTTGAACATTCAATTGAATAAATTATTATCTCGGATGCTATTTAGTATCAAGTTTGAGACCATGGCATCAAAATATCTTGGTATTTTGTATCAGTTTCATCATTTTATATCGGTAGCTTGTTTTTCTAATGTTTTCCTTTTTGATTTTTGTAAGTATTTATGTATAGTGCTCTGGAATGGTGCTATTTTTTTTTTTGTAGTTGAAATCAGACTTTATTTCTTGTAAATACATATGTATGCACTTAATTGTACTTCTAGAGTTACCTTAGCATAAGAAAGTCTTCTGCATTTGCTTCTGTTTTACAGTTTTGTTGAATTGACAATTGAAAGCATCACAGAGCACTTCAAACTTTAAAAAGTCTAATTTGACATTTTTATTGGCAATGCACTTGCATATGTATGGGTATACCTGATAATATTTTTTTTCCCCCTTAAAAAACCACCTTTTTTTTTTTTCTTTTCTTATAAACTTCTATGGACGTTCAAATCCCAATAAACCATGGCCATGGTATCGTCCTCAGTCACTCTCCAGATTAAGGTAAATGTATTTACACTTCGGTTTTAGCATGTACATCTATATGTTGGACTACTAGCAAATTTAATTTCCTTTAAACTAAAAATGGTGATTGAATTAAATGAATAAGGAGATGAAATGAAGTTGAAAATGAAACATTCAAAGAATGGAAGCTTGTGTTAGGTCATTGTTGCTGGATACTTATTTAGAAGCATGATAGGCCCTTTTCAGGACCAAGCGGATATGGCTATTGATGTATGCATTTTTGCATGTTTTGAAGAAATGGAGCATGGTATTGCTTTTTAGACAAGGAACCAGACCAGCTACTGTATCCGCAAAGCATAAAGGGTCTCATATTCATAGAAATGTACTGGCCTTGTAAAATGAATGTTTCATTGATGAGTAAAAATGTTGGACTGATTGGTGTGATTGATGGATGGTTGGGTCAGGTTTAATTGTGGATAGATGGAAGTTGAGAAATATATTCCACCAGGGAGGTTAACTTTCTTTTGGTTTTGCCCCCTTCATGGTTGGGAAATGATAATTTTGACAACAAATTAGTTTCTGTTAGTTTTTTTTAGAAATATTTGAAGTATGTTGTATGTTCTTTATGCATGGCATGGTTTAGATGGCCTAGGAAAATCTTCTCTGATACATATTCTTTCATATGTTGTATCTTGTGATGGCATATTGTGTTTCTTATGTTCCATTTCTTTCTATTTGGATATACATCTCCTACGAGCATCTCCTGCTTGTTATGGTACCTACTTTTATAACGTTGCTGTCGTAACTGTAGTATAAGTAGGCATTACAACTCATAGCATAACTATCTTTTTACTTCGTTATGAAGTCAGCTCTTATTTTTCTTATCTGATTTTGCCCAAGTATCATGTGTTCCATATATCTGTTCTCGTTAAAACAAAATGATGACCTGGAGCCACTCCAATGTTTTGCATAGGAGATGTGGTTACCAAGCTCAAGTAGCAACTTTCATTCCGCATTACCTTATTACTTTTCTAAATTTAACTGTGAACAGAACTGATTCTGTTCTTACTAACTTTTTTCTTTATGCTTTTGCTTGGAATAGCCTGTGAGGCCTTCATCTTTCTCTGGTGGTTTTAACCAGCAGGCTTATAGGCCCCGTGGATCTAGTGGTCCACCTCAGTGGGGTCCTCGTCCTACACCATATGATTATCAGCATCGGGGATCATATCCGTCTCATAATTCACATTATCCACCTCAAGCATATGGGAATTATCCTCAACAAATCGCTCCAAGAAGCAGCTATGGTGCTGGTTGGGAGCAAAGGCCTCCTAGCATGCATGGTCCACCCCAACATGCTGGTGGTTATGATTACTATGGTGGACAAGGAGGCCATTTTTCTGATAACCCAGTGTCTGCCTCTACTCCCATTCCTTCACATGCTCCCGGCCCTTCCCCTGCTGCTGCTATGGGTTCAGTCCAATCACAGGTGAATTACAATTATGGACAGCCACAGGGTTCAGATTATGGACATTCAACTGCTTTTTCTCAGGCAGCACCTCAGCAGAGCTATGGGCATGGATATGATGAACCAAAATATGAAAGTCATGGTCCAACGCAGCATCCCTATGGAGGACATGGAAGTTCTCAGCCGGGTTACTCACAAGTAGGCACTCAACCAGGCTATGCTGCACAACAGCAGTATGGTAAGCCACAATCATATGGCATGCCTTCACAGGGACCGCCTCAATCTTATGGCCATCCCAGGGCTACTCAACCAGGGGACATGCCTTATCAAGGTTCTGCAGCTGCCCAATCATATGGCCCGAATGCACCACCTCAACAGCCTTACCAGTATCCGTCCAGTGCTCAGATGCAGCAAACATATGCTCCATATGGTTCTGCCCCAGCTGCTGACGGGTATAGTCAGCCACCACCTGCATCTGGCCCCGCTTATCCACAGCAAGGAGCGCAGCCAGGTTACAGTCAGCCTGGTGCACAGCAGGTACAAGGCTATGCACAAGTGGGTCCTGCTGGGGGTTATGGGCCTTATGCATCTGCGCAACAAGGTTACGCAGAGCAGTCAGCGGCTAACAATGCAGCTTATTACCAAGGGTCTCAAGATCCTGCTTACAGTGGTGGTCCTGCTGCAGCATATAGTGCACCACCAAGTGGGCAGCCAGGGTACGCCCAACCAGCACCAACTCAACCAAGTTATGATCAGTCTATTCCACAACCAGGTGGCTATGGAGGTGTGCCAGCAACTGCTCCGGCTGCTTATGGGAAAACTGTGTCGCCTCAGCCTGGTTATCCTCAGTATGACTCGACCCAAATGTATGGAGCGCCTCGTTGAAAATTTCAATGCAGTGCTGCATTGAGTTTTTGGACGGCGATCATTGTATTAGGTATCGAAGTATTTACTAGTTTATTTAGGTCTTCCTGACTGATGATGGAACTTGCGACTTTGCTTTTTCCTAGAATGTAGTCTTTAATGTTTATGGTTGAATTAAACAATTCGATTAGTAGGCAATTCTATGATATATTTCCCTATTGGTGGTTGGCAGATGTTTCAGGATTGAGATTTCGAGCAAGTTTCTGCATAACAATTTTATGTCCAAATTGTTAGGGCAGCACATTTTGAGAGTCTATACGTGTTTCATCTGTCAAATAAGTTTTGGGTTACTTGAGCATATGGGTCTCATGTGGACTCTTAGGGTTCATTTGGATATGTGATTTTAAAAATAGAGATTTTAAAATGTAATTTGAAAATGTAATTTTTAAAAACGCAGTTAAGCGCTTGGTAAAATTATGATTTGGTTTTTAAAATTGCAGTTTAACTTTTAAAACTTTGCGTTTTTAAAAAGTGTTTTTTTACTTGCAATTTGAAAATGTAAATTTTTTTTTTCAAATCGTAATTTTTTAGAAGCATAATTTTTAAACGATTTATTTTTTACAGTTTGATTTAAAATCGCATTTATTGTCTACGAAATCGTAATCTCAAACGTATACTTACATGTGCCATTCAATTTGCTAGAGATTCTTATATGCTCTTCCAACTTCCAAGCCTAAAGGAAGGTTACCCAAACTGGCAAATCATTGATCTCTCCAACAATAATTTTATGGGAAAGCGGCTATTAGGCCTTTTTGAAATTGGAAGCCTTAAAATTTGGGAATGAATATCTGTTAGCAGATGGTCATAGTTACTCTATGATAATGACGAATAAAATTATTAAAGTGTGAATATGTTTTATGAGAAGGTTAGAGAATCTTTCACAATCATTGATATCTCATGCAACAAATTTGTTTGGGGAGATATTGAAACCTATTGAAAATTTAAAAGGGCTTTGACAGTTTAATTTGTATTTAATCTTTTCATCGGTTATATATCACCATTTTTAAAGAACCTGTTGGAGCTAAAAGCATTGAACCTTTTTCAAAACAAGTTATGAGGGGGGATTTTATAACGAGTATCGACTAATGCTATACGTAAGATTTTTATCTCCCTTTTATTTTTCATAAGTAATGTGACTTTTAACTAATCACTATTGAATATGAGATTGATCATTATTAAATTTTGATCCAACAGTAATTTTTAAAATAACATCACCTATGGGAAAATAAAAGCCTTACATAAAACATTACTCTTTCATAACAGCTAACACAACTTTCTTGAAATTCTACAATGTTTCTCACATAACCTATACCACAAGGGGCACAATTTGATACATGTGAAGAAGTCCTTGATACCTCTAAATAAATAGTTCATTTGAGGGGAATTCAAGATCGTGCGGGAAATCATTGAGAAAGAAATGTGAGAATTTTGATGCACTGCCTTCACCTTCATTTTTTTAAGAAATTCAAGACTCTAGAGTTCCATTTAAATTTGTGTGGAAGATAGTTGTGATTGGGTATGGATTTGGACTAGTTATTGGAGTGATTATTAGGTACATTGTGATTGCAAGAAAACATGATTGGTTAATGAAGACCTTCTAGATAAGGTAATTGGTACGAAGAAAGGGGAGTGGGAGGGGACATAAATATTGAATTAAATAGTTTGAACAAGATGTCTTCTAAAGAAATGAATATGTTTATATGATAACTACTCCTTTGAACCTTTTTCTTTTGTGCGTAATGCGCTTCTCCCTTTTTCATTCATTATTGTTTTGATTTTTTTTTTTTTTGGATTGGGATAGCATTAAAGTATTGTATGTAAAAGGCTTTGGTGAGTCCCCTGTCTTTGTATTGCTCAGGTAAAAAAAAAGGCTTTGGTGAGACTTCATTGAATTATGAATATGGATAATAGGGCTAGCTTGTTTATTAAGTTATGTGTGAAGTTGTTATGTATGTATATAGTGTATCTGCCATAACATTATCTTGTTAGGATGGTAGTTAATCGAACAACTATAATATTTAGGATGTGTTTGAGATTGCGATTTCATAGATAATAAGTACGATTTTAAATCAAATCGCAAAAACTGGATTGTTTGGGAAATGCGTTTTTAAAAAATTGCGATTTAAAAACGCAGAAAATCTGCGTTTTCCAATCGCAGCTAAATGGGTGTTTTTTTGAAAACACAGAATTTTAAATGCTAAATTGCGATTTTGCCAAACGCTTAACTGCGTTTTCAAAAATCACGATTTCAAATCACACTTTTTAAAAATCACTATTTTTAGAATCGCAATCCTAAACAAGCCCTTAATCAACTCAAGCTATTTTCGGAGTCCTCCGCTGTTATGTTGACTACACAAATTCTGATTTCTCCGGTGGGCAACTGTTAGACTTGTGGTAAAGATGAGTTCATCGCATATGATTGGTGACATATGTCTTGAAGCAAAATACCAATGGCCGACTAAAAAAAGTTGTTTATCTTTATTATCTTATCATTTCAATAAACGTTGTTGATGTGTGATCATCTACTGAAGTACCAGTGTTTATTATTTATGAGTAGTGGTTAAGTTTATCAAATAAGAGGTTGGCATTTATAAATCAATGTAACCCAGTTTATTTTAGTTGATGAAAATATTCAAATTTTATGCTAATTATCTTGAAATGAGATTTTTCTTTTTAAAGGTGTAAGTCTTATTCTTTTTTTATGGTGAGACTCTACTAAACTCCATTAATGGCTAGTGAGACTCTGTTCAACATGAATTTATCTTTATTTTTTGTTGTTCTTCTTTCCGTGCTGCGTCAATGTAACTTGTAATTTATTTTTATGTTAATATATTTAGTTGTTTTTGAAAATTTTTAATATTTCAAAATGTCTATATATTCATTAACACATTATCTACAAGTATATATTTTATAAAATATAAAAAAATATAAAAAAATATCTATATATTCATCAACACTTGAACTTAAAAGAGCAATCCAAATATAAAAATTTTAAAAGATAATTTGCTTACATAAGAGTAAATTGAGAAAATAAATTTATGTGATAGTTTGATAACATATCTGAAAATTTTCATAAAGTTCTATGTGCACCTTATATTTCTTTTGAAAAATTAATTCCAATATCTAGTTTTTATACTTTTTATCTTAGTTTTCGTTCCCAATTATTAAAATCCGTGTATAGAGAAAATTGTAAAAGAATATGGTGGTATTATAGAGAGATTTTTTTTTTTTTTAAAAAAAGAGTAATGAGAATCAAATAAAAAAGTTAGATACTTTTTTGTTGGTGGCATAATCTGCTTGATAGCTTTCATTATATCTTGGCACCGCTGAAGTTGAAGAGTTTAGTCTTTGAGAACCACGGTTGTTGCTCTGTTGCTTTCCCCAATAACATTGCCACGTTCCTCCATTAGATGATCAAAACATAAATTCATGACACCAAACAACTCCGGCATCTCACACATGACATCACTGAATCCAACTTTGCCTCCGAACGTTCAAGCCTTTGTTTGGAATTGAAAGATGATAAAGCTATTGTTGACTCTGACACCAAGTTGTTACGAGCCTTAATGTGGACCTCGTAACAAGATGACTTAGGAGCGGAACTATGTATTACTTTGGAGGGACTAACGTCCTCCCAAATTTTAAAATTGTTCTTAAAATTTATGATTTTTTATGATATATCCCCCCAAAACTAAATTTTTACCTCCCAAAATTTTATTTTTTTAAAGTTGTCCCCCACCCTAAGGCTACGTTTGACAATGGTTTGTGGATTATGGGATTTTAAAACCAAAATAAAAAAACATTCAAACTTTTTATATTCAATCACTCACTTTTTAACAACTTTTTTTCACTTTTTATATCACATTGAACACTTTTTATTGCTATTCAAATAAAAAATTTACTAAAAAACAAAACTTTTTTACTTTTCTATACAAAAAATTTATAACATTCTTTCTACTTTATATCACATTAAAACTCAAAAACCCTTCGACCCCAACCCAACCCTTTGCCAAACATACCCTTATGTCTGGTTCCACCTGGCTTTCCTATGATATCAGTATAATAGATGAAAATGAGGAAGATGGAACACAGAAAAACATGAACAAACTTTAGATAGTAATGATAACTAGGGTCATTAATAATAACCAAAGTTGCTTTATCTCACTCAAAAATAATAAGAGATAAGATATTTAAAGTTCGGCTACAAACAAGTTCTCAATAAATATTTAACCTTTCGATGTATTATTGCCTAGTAAATGATTTGAGTTTAGGAGAATAAAAAGGTTTATATCAAATTGTTATGGTTACGGGGTTCAATTGAAATATGGGTAGAAAATGGAGAACAACAATCACAAATAGACACAAAAGATTTTATATGATGCGACCTTAGACTTGCATTGACGGACAGCAACAAGAAAAAAAAAATCATTGTAACCAAGAGAAAATTACAAAAGTTACATAATCACAAGCAAATTCATAAACAAAACGAAAAGAGAGATCAATCAGTGCACCTCGGAAAGGAAAATGCATCTTGATAATATCCTGTTAGGAACTCTTGACTAACAGTTAAAAAGACAAGACAAAAAAGAAAAAAGAAAAAAAGAAAAAAACAGTTAAAAGGAATATGGCAAAGAAAATTAATTGATCCAACATTAGCCGCTCTTGAAATATTTGCCTTTTAGTGATTGATAACAATAATTCTAAGAGAAACTTATTTGTTGGGTTACATACTATTTGACCATGCTGATCTCCAAGACAGGCAAGTTTTCAAGTAATCTACTGTGTTTGTTAATCCGCCCTGCTTGTACTCATTATCATTTTCCAAACCGAGGTTTAGAATTGTTCATAATGGTCCCCATACCAGTACACAATTGTAAATTGAAACTCAAAAAGTCACTTCTTTATGATCACGGTCAACAGCTGTCTGGTGCCCCCATCCCCTGCTGCGGGGGGCGAGTCGCGACACTCGCAATTTTGTGACAATTACAACAGAACAACACAATACCAATTTCTGCAGAGACCTAAATCAGTTTTCTGCTTGGTTAAGAAGATGTGCTGCACAAAGCACCTATAATGAGTAGCTAAATTCTTAATTGCATAATCAGAACATTTAGAAAAAGGACAAATAAACTGTCAAGAACAAACATAGTTCATCACAAACAGAGAAATTGCAGAAAATCAGAAACAATATTTGTCCAGGAATCATAATTTTGAAATATTGCTTCTTCACAAACTTTTGGATATAATTCCATTAACTCTCTTCGTCTACAAGAATGGTTGACTCATTCCCAATTCCGAGGTCCATCAAAGTTGCCATTTCATCCTCAAGCAACATCGGTAAAGGAGAACACTGAAAATTCAGGAACAAATAACTTATTAGAAAGGAAAATAACTTCTATAAAGACTTGGCACAAACCAACTCTTTTGTGCCCTCCAATAAGAGACAAACACATCAGCATCTATCACCAAAAGACATTAAGATGAAAACACTGATTCTTTCTATTCTCTTTTTTTTTTATAAGTAAAAGTCAATTTTATAAAAGCGTAAGGCGCCCCTAAGTACACAGGAAGTATACAAAAGGAACCCCTAACTAGGGGGGCAAAATAAACAAGAAAATCACTGAAATTAAGAGACAGCGGTGAAATAAATGCCGCTGTCCATAGGAACAGAGTCCCATAGAAAAAAGATAAAATATCTTCCAATGACTTCTCTCTATCCTCAAAGTTTCTGTCATTCCGTTCTTTCCACAAACACCAGAAGATGCACGTAGGAACCATTTTCCACACAGCCGCTCTCCTAGGCCTTCCCGAGGACCACCAGCAGCCTAACAAATCCACAACTCGCCTAGGCATCACCCAGGACAGCTCAAAACGACTAAAAAACGCACTCCAAACGATGTACGCTACGTCGCAATGGAGAAGAAGGTGATCCACAGATTCCCCAGCCTTCTTACACATACAACATCTGTCAATCACAATGACGTGCCGCCTCCTGAGATTATCCAAGGTAAGGATCTTACCTAAGGCCGCCAACCAAGCAAAAAAGGCCGCCCTCGGGGGGGCCGGCGTCTTCCAAACACTCTTCCAAGGGAAGCGACACCCATCAAGAGAAGCCAAGGAGCAGTATAGAGACTTAATCTTAAACAAACCTCTTTTAGATGAGGCCCACCTCATTTGATCTTCACAACCTCTATTTACCTTGACAGAATACAACACCTGAAAAAAGGAAGCAAAGACATCTACCTCCCAGTCATGCGCCGCTCTGACAAAGCTCACATTCCAATGGTTGGAGCCTTCCAAAAACTCCAAATTAACCACGAGGGATGCGTCTTTCATGGTTGCTATTTCATACAGGCCTGGAAAAGCATCCATAAGAGGAACTTCCCCACACCACTTATCCTGCCAGAATCTGATCCGAGAACCATCCCCCACCTAGAAACTAGATAAGCTGAAAACCTTTTCCCAACCTTTTCTGATGTTCTTCCACAACCCCACCCCAAAGGAACCTGCAGGCTCCAGAGAACACCACCCTCCCCATACACTGCCATATTTAGAGTCCACCGCAATTCTCCACCAGGCCTCTCTCTCCCTCCCGTAACGCCACAACCACTTCCCTAAGAGGGCACAATTAAACATCAACAAATTCCTGATACCCAATCCACCCACCGAAACTGGAGAACAAACTTTAGACCAACTCACCAAATGATATTTGAACTCATCCCCAAGACCACCCCACAGGAAATCTCGCTGAAGCTTCTCCATGCGGTTAGCAACACTCACCGGAAGAGGAAAGAGAGACATGTAGTACGTGGGCAAATTAGCAAGTGTACTCTTGATGAGAGTAACCCTCCCACCCTTTGACAAATACATCATTTTCCAACTCGCCATCCTACGTTCCATCTTCTCAAGGATGCCATCCCAGATGTGTTTGGCTTTGAAAGAGGCCCCCAATGGCAAACCAAGATACTTGATAGGCAAAGTGGCGACCCCACTCCGAACTAAACGGTCTTTCTATTCTCTTTCAACAAACAAGCCATGACATTCCCAGTTCACAGAATCAAAGGTCACCACCTTCTGTTGTAAAGAGCCAGAAAACATGAATGGCATTACCACCCAAAGGCGATGATCAACTGTGAAGGAATAGTGAGCGTTCGGGATGTTTGGGTGGGAAAAAAGCAACATGGTACGTCTAACATTTTCTAAATCCGCCAGCCATTGACCAAGATTGATGGCTTTGATTGCCACCACCACGGAGTTCATGGCATGCATATGGCCTCGTAAACAACAATGCTATCACCAACACCAACTTCATCAAGAATATTGTAGGAGTTTGAGTCCAATGGGTATGGGACCTTTTTAGCATCTTCTTCGTGAGCCATGGAATCACGTTCATCTTTGATGACTTCTGAGGAAAGGGGTTTGTTATATTTGTTTTACTGGGTTTAATTCTTGGATAAGGTGGGCTAATGAGAGCAAGACGATTGTATGTTATGAAAAGGATGAGGAAAAAGAAAGTAGGATTTCCTTTGAACGGGGAATGTCCATGGCTTGTTTGTTGAAGAGAATAGATTAAGATCCAGTGTTTTTATTTTAATGTCTTTTGGTGATACATGCTGATGTGTCTATCTCTTATTGGAGGGCACAAAGGAGTTGGTTTGTACCAAGTCCCTATAGAAGTTATTTTCATTAGAAAGAGATATTAATTGCAGGTGTACAAATTGATTCTTCCAAAACCCCTCTCTAGAACATTCTTCTAGGTTACTGAATAATTAATCTAGTAAAAAATTTATTGGTTCACGTGCTTTTGAAGCACCAGATGCAGCAACCTAGGCATGATATTGACATTTAAGAATCAAATTCCAATTGTGCGACTTCACAAAAACTGGAACTCATGGGGTCCTTACTATCATCAACATTCATAAACTAAGTGAAGGATAAATCAAACCTCTTCTTGTAGAAACAATTTTGGCTTGATAGACTTCAGCTTGAAAAAGCTTTCACAAAGAATCTTTAGCTTACCAACCTAAAAAAATAAAAGTTTTTAAGTGTAAGATCTTAAAATTCATCAAACCAGACAGAATTCCAGAAAAAAGGTTGGGAATATACTGTAGTGGTTGCTGGCAATTTCTTTGTCAATGGGGGCTTCTCACCAATCGATGGTCCCACACATTTCAAAGTGATAGCTGCATAAAATGTTTATAATGATTGATTATAGATGATGCAAATGCAAAAGAGAGATTGACATCAGAATGTAAGATTCATACACAAGAGTCCTGAAGCCATTTTTTGTGGGCCTGTTGCTCCAACCGATGGCTTTTCATCCTCAATTCCATGAGAGTTTTTAAGCTCAGCAAACCTGTAAGTTTAGGTTCATAAGTTCACCAATGGAATCCAAATGTCAAAACAGAAATCAAATCTCTAAGCCCAAGCGAAATCATATCAAGATGTTATGCCCATAAGGTCACACTTCCTGGAATTTACTTCAAGATAGGTGCTCACTTGTATTAAAGGGAAAATATGCCATAATTCCTTTGCACTTTAACATTTTTTTACTTTGAGACTTCAGTTTCCAGTTTGATGATTTTTAAACCTATGCTTCAGAAATTTGTTAATTGAGACCTCTCACCTCCATTAGACTTTCCATCAAATAGATAACAAATGGGCCGTGAGAATATAATTCTACCCTTAGATAAATAAAAAAATAAAAAAAAACTGAAAAAACCAAAAAAAAAAAAGAGAGAAAAAAAAGAAGAAAAAAAACTCACACCTTCATGGCTGGTCAACCTCCATGGCTATAGAGAGAGAAGGCAAAAAGTATATAAGAGAAAACAACCATCCTAATGGTGTCTAAGTTTAAAAAGTGAACAAAATCTACAAGATTAGAGGAGGAGAAATTAAGAACATAAGCTATAGCCCAATCTAAGAGAGAATTCAAGGAGGATTTTAAACAAAGCACATTAGACTCGCAATCCTCAAATAGGCACCAATTTCTCTCTCCAAATGCTCCGCATTAATAGTGCAAGAATGACTTTTCATATGGCTTTGTTGGAATGCCCCTGTCCTTGAGTCTTCCAACAATGTAGCAGCTCTAGGATATTATTAGGCATAACCCACAAGACTCTGAATAAATTTTGAATCAGGTGCCAAAGATTGGTAGTAAACTCATAATGCAGGAGGAGTGATTCATAGTCTTCTCGTTCTTTTTGCAAAAGCAACACCAATTAACTAGAGTGAGACCTCGTCTTCTTAGGTTATCCATAGTAAGGATTTTACCCCAAGATGCTATCCAAGTGAGAAAAGCAATGAGGGGCAGAACCCAACCTTTCAAACGCTTTTCCATGGTAACAGAAGACAAGGCTCTCCAAGCAGTAAAGAATTATAGTAGCTCTTCACTTCAAAACCATGATCTCATGCTGGGGTCCACAACATTTTGTTCGGCTCCCCTGGATGGGTTTTCAAAGAGTACATTAGGTCGAGGAACAAGTCAAAGGACTCCCAACTCTCAATCTTGGGCTGTCCTAATGAAACTCAGATTCCAATGGATATAATTGCTGGAGGAGTCCAAGTAATTCGACACTAAGGCCTTTTTGTTACAAGTTACAAAATAAAGTTATGGACTTAAGAGCCATTTTTCTGCACCAAATATCTTGCCAAAAACAAATGAGGGACCCATTTCCAACCTTATAGGAGACAAAGTTGGAAAAGTTGCCCCCAACCGTACCAAATATTCCTCTAAAGGCCCACCTTGTAGGGCCCTCGACTTTCCTCTTAACACCGACCCCCTCTTTGGATGCCATACTTCTCAACGATCACTTGTCTACATGGAATCATCTTCTTGTGCAAATCGCCAAAGCCATTTACTCAATAAAGCTTTATTAACGAAAATTATCCTCATGGCATAATTTATCACATTTTCATTTCTGTTATCTGTTACATCATCACTTATCCTAAAAATTCAAGTTAATAAGAAGAGATGAATTTAATAATTTAATTTATATTGTAACACTTCCTTTCATGTGTGGGCTCAAACTCTCCCTTAATAGGTGAGGTCCAATGCGTAGAATATTTCATTGAAATGGAAGGTAAATGATGAAGACAGAGTTCGAACTCAAGACCTCTGTTCTGATATCATGTGAAAATTAGAGACAAAACGATGAGAGAAGAAAATGAAGAAAAAATTGAAATCCATAGGATCATTAGGGATCGGAGACTAGAGTTACCTAATTGCTTTGATATCATCAAGAGATAAGAGCAAAATAGATAAGAGCAAAATGTAGCTATTTGGGCTCTTCCCTAGTGGTGGACGTCTCCACCGAACGACCTGTAAAATCTCATCTCAATTTCTCTCTGTATTCCGCCATTTTCCATAGTTCTATGAATTTCTTCATTATCTATATAATGAAAAGCCTAATTTGAGGTCTCAATTTACAAATGCCGGAAGCACACGTCTAAAATTCATCAAATTCGAAATTGGGATATCAAAATCAAAAAGTGCTAAGGCATAGGGGGAATCCACCCATAGTTGCTATTAACCTCCCTTAAGGCCGGCTGCATAGGGAAATTTCAAGGTGAAAGCCCGACTAAAGTATTCTTTTCCATAACATGGTTTTAAGATTAGGTGACTTAAGCTTATAGCTTCATAGGTTACTAAATACTTGCATCCATTACATTTTTATTTAAAGAAAAAAATAATAATAAAAGAAGGATTACTTTCTTCTTTACAAAGAGAGCAAAAACTCACCCCCTTCATTATTTTTCTACTGGTGATGAAAAGCACATTACAAATAAGATATGGCAACTGACTGCAGTTCTCCTAAACCCTCTGAATTACTTTATTTATTCATTTATGCTTCTCGAGAAGGTGACAATAAGTTAAGACTTCTAAACAAAAGTTCTTGTCATTGTGCATAAACTAAAGCTAATACCTTGCTTAAAAGATGCTAATAATACCCTAACATCTGATAAAATAGCAAACCATCTGTATATGTGTAAAAGTTCAGACAAGCTGATGAAACATGTGTGAAATCCATGATTCCAACTACATCCACTTATCAAAAAAAAAAAGATTCCAACTACATCCTTAAGCAGTGAGTTTACTATTCTACACACAACTAAACTCAAAATGAAAGCCATTACACTGTTGCAAAACAGAGTGATCTTAAGCTCAACCCCAAGCTTATATCTTAGGACATGTAAAAAAAAAATCAAGTAAACCATACTTATCTACAACACTGCTCATATCAGAACCATGCAAAGTTTTGCTGTGAAGCTTAACTGGTCAAACACTTTACTGGAGTAAATTTACCTGGGATGCAGCAGTTTGATTTCTTCAGGATTGTCCTGCAACTTTGACATAATTAACCGAACATACCTGCAATAGAGATTGTGAGTCAAAATTATCTAATATGTGAATAAATGATTTGCAATCTAGCTTAGAATACCATGAAATCTCAACCTATCTCACCAGTTATCCCCCCCCCCCCCCAAAAAAAAAAGGAACCAAAACTTAAATGACTTTAATAATCATCATTCCTGATGGCAAAAATTAGAACTGTTATAATGTTTTCCTCTTGAAAGTAGTGGAACTTATAATCATAAAGCAATTCATTTTCTTCAACAAACTGTATTGCACTAAGCTCATTGAAAGCAAAAAAGTGGTTTAAAAAAAAAAAAAAACAAAATAAAGAGAAAAACTGCATGCAACTTGAGCACTGGTGGGAAACCCATAAGCGAACCCTATGTGACTAAGGAAATCGTTTCACTTCAGAAAAATTGAAATCATAACTCAAACCATGTGATTACCAAACCTAAGGGCACACTTGGTACGGAGGAATGGAATAACCATTCCATTATTTGGTTGCATCATCAGTACTGAGGAATAGCTATTCCCCATGAATGGAATAGCATTTTCCCAAAAAACCATTTTTTTTTTTTGACACCCAAAAAAAAAAAACCCATCCCCATGGGTGGCCGACCACCCCATGGCGGATGAGTTTTTTCTTTTTGATAATTTTAATTTTAATTTAATTAATTAATTTTTTTATTTTTGGGTGTCAAGAAAAAAAATGTCTTTTTTTTGGGAAAAATGCTTTTTAGAGCTAGGGTATTTTAGGGAATTTGATTCAATTCCAAAAAGGAAATTTTGTCATTCCTGTGTTGTCACCAAATGAATGAATAGGAATGGTCATTTCATTCCAACTTTTTGTATTCTTAGTAACACCCATTCCTATTCCTAAGTAATCATCATTCTAGTGTACCAAACGTGACTTAAGATCAATTACTAAACCCAAGAGCAAGAATCAGAGTACAAAATGACCTCTGGAAAGCCTAATAAATACTAAATGATATTGACAAAAAAGAAGCAAATATTTTTTTTTAATAAGTTTATGACTAAAAAAGAAACCTCAAGAACACGAGGTGTAGACAACAGGTTCTCCAAGAAGCAATTATTTCTAAAAATAAAAGCAGCAGACATTCAAAGACCCTAAAGCCTAAAACAATAACAGAGGGAGCACCTGTTACAAATATGCAGGAATGCGAAGGGGAGAATGATTGCCTATGTAAATGCATGCCTATAATGCAGAAAAGGTAAGCTGAAGGACTGGTCCAGAAGAACATACCGAATCTCAGAATCCTTCCTCTCGCGAGGGCTTACCTGAAAAGTGAATTAGACAAGTACATCAGATTCACTTTAACCTTGAAAAGAAAGCAAATGTTGACTGGATAAAACTTCCACAGTTTACCTCACTCCCATTTAGTATTTCAACTTTTGCTAAACGTGCAACCAAAACAAATCTTGGAATACCACCTCTTCCAGGATCAGCCACTGGATTCTCAGAAAGCCTGATATCCTAAAATGAAATAGGAATAAAAAAACAATCATTGAGACTATAATTTATTGGAGTTGATTATAATCAGCATCATAGTTTAATTTTAGCAAATCATTTGGTCTTCCAAATCAGCTGAAGACCTAGTTTTGAGTTACCAACAAGAGATTAAATATGCCCAGCATTTGTTTCATATCCTAACACTTAGTAAAAATGACTCTTTATATGCTTAGTCAGTTAGTCATTTCACAGACACAACTAAAAAGTTGCAAGTAATAATAAAGCTGAATGACAAGCTAAAAGTTGCAACATGACTCCACAGTTGTTTCATGCTCAAGTCCCTAAGCAAGCAAGAACCCCCATTTCTTAAAGAGATGGAAGTCGAAAAAGGAAGCACTTCTAATTATGCCCCAACAACTGAGATCCATATTTTGAATACAAAGACAAAATTAAAATACATATGTATCTCCAATCAAATTTGAACTTAAAATCATTTTGGTGAGAACCTTATGTAAAGATAGCAGTAGAATCAGAAGACTTGATTATTTGACAGCAAGTTAGCAAAGTCAACATAGGGTGTGGATATTGAATGAGATGAAAGCATCTCGTTTTTTGCAAGCAGCAGTTCTGAAGTTGAATGTGTAAATTAAAATCACACAAAGGATTAGTTCAGCTGGCCTTGCATAGGGACTTCATTTCCCAAAATTTCTATTTCTACGATTTATCTAATACAAAACTAATATAATAGAATACAAAAAGATCTTTCAAGTAGATTATCCCAAAGAAAATGATATCCACTGAACCATGTCAAATTACAATTTTTCTCTATGCACCAAGCTTCATGTATGAGAATCAAGATAAGTATGCAATGAGAAAGAAGAAAGGGAAGAAGGGAAGAAGGGAAGGAAGAATTGCAATTTTGCTTTTAGTTATGATGCTAAATTAAAAATTTCCAGTAATCAGTAGAATCTAATAGCTACATTTGGCAGTTAGAAGACCTGGAGCATATAGAACAAGAAACTAGAAAGGTCCAGTTGAGAACCATTTGTGCATCCATAATTGGATTAAAACACTCACAAGTTGACTTCAAAGTGCAGCATGGCAGCATGTCAAACACACCTAATTGGAAATTAGCCCATTTACTGGAATAAGAGTGATTCACATAACATAATCTTACCACCAACTTAGGGAATGTATTTAACGAGTCAACAGAGGCCAGATCTTCAATATTGTTATGTCCTGAAGCATGCAATGAGTAAGTCAAAAAAACAAGAACACTAACAAGACAGCAAAAATAAAGTAGGCACAAGGTGCATACAGGTTAAATATATTACCCAGAAGAAGGCAACGCAAATTTTCAAATGGCGTATGACTTTCTTTCTGTACTTCATTACCACCGAGAAATTCAGGCATTCTATTTTTATCAGGATAGTAGATGCGATTCAAGTTGTTCTTGTTCAAATAAAGCTGCTCCAAGCTGAGCCACATTGTAACAATTCTCATGAAAATATGGTAACTCAGCAGAGATTTAGATGGTATATAGTCCTGATTGGAGAATACAAACTTTGCCTACCTTCTTAACAGAGAAAGCTTCAAGATTTCATCCCATTCAGCTATACAATTATCATCCAAATTCAGAAGCCGCAGAGAATCAAACCCCCGAACTACAAAGGACGATGTAGGCTGCAAAGCAAAATGGAAATTGAAACAGGGCTGTAGTGTTAAGTTGTTCAAGAAGTTAAGTGAAAACATTTTTTTTTTGATAAGTAAAAGTCAATTTTATAAAAGCGTAAGGCGCCCCTAAGTACACAGGAAGTATACAAAAGGACCCCTAACTAGGGGGGGCGATCATTGAGAAATAAAGTTGAACAAAAAAATGACAAAAAAAAAAGATGCTATAAGATGCAGTATGGCATAAACCAACATAGAATGCATATGTTAGCTTATTGAAAGTTTAGGAAATTATAGATTTAAAGCTAATTTTGACAACTTGGAAGAGTCGTTAATCTCTAATGTTGATGTATCAGAACTTTTCTAAGTTTCACAATTATAGATTTAAAGCTAATATGGAGCATTTTGAGAGAAAGGAATCGGCATCTCTTTGACAACTGCAAGTCCAATGTGCTATGTTTAAAATCCTATTTTTTAAGATCTCTATTGGATTGGGCTGTAATTTATGTTCCTAACTTTTTATCTTCTCATCTTTTAAATCTAGTTAATTTTTTAGATTGTAGACGCATTTAGGGTAATTGTCTCTCTTGTATACTTTTCATGTACGAGGGCTTTGCCCTTTTTTTTCAATAAAATTATTATTCATAAAAAAAAAAAAGGTTGTTCGTGAAAATTTTCAGGATTGATTTGAGTGTAAGATACAAACCAATTTGAAACTGTCTTAGGTTCAGATTTCACAGAGCATACGCATAGCTATATTGTATTATATTTTATGTTTCTTTTTTATTCCACATACTGTAATTCTAGCTATAAAGTATGCAACGTTTTTTTATTTCCTTTTGTAACATTTCTTATTAGTCATATTCTATCTTTTTTGCAACTACATTCAGTGTGTACCATTCTACAGTATCCTTCAAAATCATAACCCACAGCAAAAACATTTATCATTGACAGTGACAAGTACAATAATTTAAGAGTGTCCAAAATATGGCATGGAAATCCTATTGAAGCCTAGAATTTTGAGCACATTCAACAAACAGCATAGAAGGGAAAATAATGTACCTGTATTGTGCTTATGGTATTCCCCATCAGATGAAGCTCTTCAATTGCTGGGAGTGAATCTTTAAGTATTTCAATCTGCCATAGTCAATGGGACAACATATAGCACATTAAGGGAAGAAAAGAGCACTAAAAAGGTAGGGAAAGAAGGAAACCTGCATCCAATTTATGCCAGTATTGTTTAGAACTAAAATGCGGATGCTTTTTAGCTGTGGCAGCTCACAAATCTTATGTAACATTAAGTTATTAGATAAATTGAGGGCTGCAAGGGATGGTAACTCATCGCAGATGGTGCCAAGATCCTGCAAGAAAAGATCCATCCAGACAGGAGATAATGGTTACTCAGCACTAATCAGGTATATTAACAAATAATGCAGTTTGAAGCACTAAATAATCATAAGTAAAGTAATAACCCACATGAGGTCCAAAACCAAATTCAAATAGCACTTACTAAGTAAAGAACATGGAAGAAGTAGCAATAAGCATCAGAACATAGTCATGCACAACAAAACTACTTGGTAACAAAAACTGTAATTAGCAATGACAAATTGGATTAATCTAGAAAGCTCTACGCGCTCAAATTTAACCATTTTTTTTGGGTAAGTTCTCAAATTTAACTTTAGCTAGGACAAAATGCGCATTTAATTGGAGTTTTGAAAAATATACCTTCCATTCTGAAAGCAAATTTCCAGTCAAGTCAAGCTCCTTTAGTTCTGCAATAAAAGCAGTAAAAATTTAATAACAGTACAGAAAAAAACTGCATGTATAAATTATGTAACAACAAGAGCTCAAAGGCCCAAAGGCAGATTTTTGTAAATTGATTGGTTTTATGGTCCATTACTAGCGGAAAAATATGAAACGAACAGAGAAAATACCTGATAAAACTTAGCTTTCTATGCTAAAAAGTGAGTTTATTGGCAATTTAGCCTACTTTTTTTTTTTTTCTTTTTCTTTTTGAATGTACTAACCAAATCGAAATTATGTATCTACTTTATTGTATTTTTGCCCTGCTCGGTAGTTCCATAGCAGGTTTTTCGGGATGTTATCTAGGATCAGAAGGCACTACTATAATGACCACTACATGTGTTTCATTCTCTTTGATCTTTTCTTTGATAGCGGGAGCTAAAGTTGCCTGGGAAAAATGTTTGCCTCCCAAAGAGAGAGGGTGGTATTTAGCAACAAAAAAATCTTTAACCCAACAAATGCTCTCCAAACCAAGCTAGATAGTCTCCTATCACTAGGCTCACCAACCCATCCTGTGCAGGAGTGGATGCACAAATACATGCACACATGCATTTTTAATATATATATATATATGAAGAAATATAAAAAAGCCCCCTCAACTGACAGACATTATCAATAAAGCCCCATAAAATGGCAAGTGTGACACATCAAACTACCAATATGTGACAAAAATGCTACTTTTCATATTATTTTCCTATAATACCCTTATTTTCTTAACAACTAAAACTAAAATTAAAAAAAACAAACTACAATTAAAAAAGAAACAAAACCCAAAGAGTGGCCGATCCACCACATGGGGGTGGATCGGCAACCCCCATAGGGTTGGGGGTGGTTGCGAACTACTCTCACAAATTTGTGAAGTTGGTTCAGCCATTGCCAAACTGGTTGGGGGTGGCTCACAGCCCCCCCATGGTTTTGGGGTGGCCACGAGCCACACCCAAACTAGCTGGGGGTGGCCACAAGCCCCCCCACACCCGTTTGGGGGGCTCATGTCCACCCCCCATGGCGAGCCACCCCCCTTAGCATGCGGGTGGCCACAAGCCACCCTCCATGGCTTTGGGGGCGGCCAATCCACCCTCATGTGGTGGATTGGCCACCCCCAAGGTGTTTTTTTTTTTTATTATTATTATTAATAATAAAAAAAATCATTTAGTTTAGTTTAATTTAGTTTTTTTTAAGAAAATAAGGGTATTATAGGAAGATAATCTGAAAAGAGGCATTTTGTTACATATTGGTAGTTTGATGTGTCAAACTGTCACACTTGTTACTTTATGGGGCTTTATTAAAAACGCGTGTTAGTTGATGGAGTTTTTTTATATTTCCCCTATATATATATATATTATATATATAAGTAATTGCTATATAGAATAGTAATTTGATCTAGCTTATATAATCCTCAGCTACAAAAGAAAGGGAAGCATTAAGTTTATATAGCAAGAAAAAAAAGGGGCTTCAAGACCCAATATGAGGCAACTGATGGACTACCTCCAAAAATGACTAGTATAATTATGATCATGGGCGTGAGTGTCAGTGGCTGACATGAACTAAGGATTCTAGTCGTAGGCAGCATTCCTTCTTAGTTTTGAGTAGGTGGAACCATTCTGTTTTGGTTCTTCTCCACATTCTTACCGGGTGATCTAGGAATTTGCCTATGATTTTTTCAATTGATATTTCGATATAGAAAGATCTCCTTATTTCTTCAACGCGGGCATCTGAATCTGAAAAGTCAAAATGAGCATGTCCTAATGTGGCCAGACCAATCTAAAATAAATATTCTCATGGATGTGGGTTTCATTTTGCTGTCTTGCTTATTGGTCAACCCTTAATCAGTTAAATACATAATGACTCAATGAAAAATGATATTCCACTCAGATTTAACTAAAAGATCAAAAATAATTCTAAGAAGAGAAGTGGGGAAGATTACAGAATATCCAGAGAACATATATCTGAGGTAAAGAAACATAAAACCAACTTACTTGGCACAGTGATACCAACATGGCATGGAACTCCAAGAGTACTAACACCCATAAAAGATAGTGATGCACTGGTTAACTCCTCAAATTTACTCAGCTTGTCCTGAAGTTTATCTTTACCAACAAGTTGGACAGATACACGCTTGTTGCTAGCTGATAGGACATACATCTCATCTGCAGCACAGCAATCAACACAAAATTCAAATACAATTTCCCTAGTTCTCTAAATAATACTTATATCCAACTAAACACTGACCAATCAGGTCTTTAAACTTTCACAAAATACTTCATATCAGATACATTTTCTAAATATCCTGCAATTACAAATCTGAATCCACCTTGGACTCATAAATCTAAAATGTGAGAAAAAATTCAATTAAATACTTTACTGAAAAAATCCAGACACAGAAAATAGGTACTTCCAATATTTTTCAAAAATTCCACCAAGCAAATTATTTGTACTGCAAATTCTACTAAAATATTTAAGCCATAAGAATTTTGCTACAAAGTATATTAAAAATTGCTAAAATCTTATAAAACATTTCCTATTAAAAAGAGAAAGTTCAAGCAATTCTTCGAACTTGAAACTAGAATCAATGCTAAGAAATTTTAAACATAAAAACTGTCCTACAAGTTCATACAGTATTCACATACCAACAGCACTACAAAAGAAAGAAAAAATTGTTAATTAAGAAAAACATTAAACTTCCTATCTTTTTTTTTTTGTACAATGAATCTAGCACTATGTTTGGTTTACCACTAAAGAAACCAAAAACAAAATTTTGAAAATTTACATCTTTCCTTTGATTGTCCAGTAAATGAGAAGAAGGGAAAAGAAAAGAAAGAGAGAGGAAAACAATTCAAAAAATTTCCTTAGAGGCCCACCAAAATTTTCTCTTCAAAATAGGTGACATCTGAAGAGAAAATTGGTTACAAGAAGTTATCAGAAGTATCTTCTCTTCTCTTCTCTTTATTTTCCTTCCATTTTCTCCACGTAACCAAACAGGAGTAAGTATTATAACTTTCTATTTTTTTCTTTTTCTCTTCTTTTGTCTTTTTTAATTTTCTCTTGCAGGAAGTGAACCAAACAGGGTTTAGAAACTCGAGCCATGCTGAACAAATAACTAGAAATAACTTGAACTCATAGTCTCATACTTTCCACACTGCAACATGCATTTGAAACAAAAATTAGAACTTTACCTCTCACTTGGCTTATTTTGTACCTTTTTCTCAGCCACCAAACAAACAGATAGAAACAAAGGCCTTTATTTCTTAATAACAAATCATCTTTTTTTCTTTCTTTTTTTTTGCACAAATACAACCTAAAATTCATAATGCAAAATGTAACTGAAGCTATAACTTAAACCAAGAATCTCATTTCTCACACTGCACAACACGAAAATGTAACTTGGAGCTCGAAACCAAAAAAAAATCAATTTTCTCTCTCATTTTCCATTATTTTCTCAGCAACAAACCAGAATCCTAGGTCCAACCAAGAACACTGTACAATCTACCAACTTAAACCAAGAATCTCATTTCCCATTTGAAACCAACAGACGAAATCAATTCTCTTAATCTCTAATTTTCCCTTCTTTTCCACCGTTCTCTCAGCAACCAAACAAACAAACGAAAACTGAAGCATACCTTCCTCTTCTTTCGTGGAGTGGCCTCGGTATCTGAGCTGGAGAGCTTCGAGCAGCGAAATTCCCGGGCTCAGACTGTGAGCCCGCACGAACGAGCCGGACCGGTCGGACCTGGCCCGGAAGTATCGGAATCCGTTTACTGATCCGTCGTGCTTGGCGTCCCCGGAGTCCCAGTCCACCCCGACCCACGCGCCCGAGTAGCCCTGGATGGGTCCCACGTATTTCACAGTCCCGGTTCTGCGTGGATCGCCGGCCAAGTGGATTCGCTGGCCCACTCGGAACTCGGGATTCGACTCAGTGGACCCCTCCTGCATCTTCTCCTTCAGTGGAAGATCAACGATACGTTTATGTAACGTAAATCTTTGGGCATATGGGATTTCAAAGGAAGCGTCGTGGTTTCTGCATTTTCGAATTTTACAAAGCCGTTAACATTGTCGCCGCGACCCTCAAGTCTGTTAAGGCGGTATAAGACGACTTAGGATACAGTCTTGTGATTTGTCGAATCGTCGGTTTAAGTTTGATGGCGGAACAAGAACTCATACTGCCATATCCGTTTGAGTTATATATATATATATAGAAATCTTTTGAGATGTCGACAAGATGAACAAGAAGGAAGATAAAAATAAAAATAAAAAAGTTACAAGGCCTTAGAGGTTGTACAAGGCCTTAACCAACAGGGTCCTTCTTGGAGACGATACGGCCAACTTCTTGAGGACACACGAGCAAAACTGAGTGCACTGCTTTCCTGAAAAGTGATTCATGTCCACAGAGAGGGTAATAAGGCAGCACATAGGCTGGCCAAATTTGCAATTCAACATTCTCTTCATAGAGTTTGGCAGGGCTCCGGCCCATCTATTATTCTTTCGATTGTAGTTGCTGAGCAACAAAATTCTTAAGTTTTAATGAGAGCAGTAAATCCATCTCAAAAAAAAAAAAAAAAAAAAAAAAAACTTCAAACTCAAGAACAAAAAGAAGATAAATTGAAAAGTAGCATGTGTAGAGAGTCAAACGGCCCTTTAGGAAAAAAAATAAAGGTTTGTAGTTTGTTAGAATATATATTTTATATTACGGTTGGTTATTTTATTATAAGACTATTTCTTATTTAAGTTTGATTGTAATTAAATCTACTAATTTTTTTTTTTTTAATTCTATTTCATTGTAGGTTTATTTTTTTCTTTTATTAGTTTAGATTTACTTTTTCATCATTCACAGTCTCTCTATAAATTGATAGCATTGTAATACACTTAACAATATATCAGATAAACATTAATTCAAAATGTAACACATATGTCTCTCTTTGCTTTCGCTCTCTTTTATTTCTCTCTTATATTATTTTATTTTATATATATTTCTATGGTACAAAGCTTTCTACATGGTATCAAAGCCACGTTGTTGTGGCATTTAACAAACATCTTTGGCGTTTTCTATTTAGTTTCACTACAATTTTATCTAGTTCAATTTAGTTTTCGGACTATATTTGGCCTTATTTTGTTGTGATATGCGGCTCAATTCATTGGCGAATATTAGCATAATGTGATTTGACCCTTCATATGATTTTAATAGCTAGTTTTTGTTCTCTAACCATTATTGTCAGTTCCGACTTGCCCCTCATGGGATTCTCTTAACATATACTCTCTATTATCCGACTGTTACTTTCAGCCTTTCTCGCCATCACCACTTTGATCCAACCACTGAGTTCGTCTGCATTTAAATTCATTTTGTATTTTCAAACTCAAGCTTTTAAAATCTTCCACCCTGAGTTTTAGAGGGAATGTTAGAATATATATTTTATATTACGATTGTTTATTTTATTATAAGAATATTTCCTATTTATGTTTTATTGTAATCAAATCTAGAGATTTAATTAATATTTTAAATTTTCCTTTATTCTATTTTATTGTAGGGTTTATTTCCTTCCTTAATTAATTTAGGTTTACATGTTCATCACTCATATAGCAGAAGCTTGAATTAATGTCTATCTGATATGTTGTTAATTGTATTACAATGCTCTCAATTTATAGAGACACTATGAGTGATGAACATGTAAACCTAAATTAATTAAAGAAGGAAATAAACCTACAATAAAATAGAATAAAGGAAAATATAAAGTAGTAACCAAATCTCTAGATTTGATTACAATAAAACATAAATAGGAAATATACTTATAATAAAATAAACAACTATAATATGAAATATATATTTTAACATTTCCCCTTAAACTCAAGATAGAAGATTTTGGAAGCTTGAGTTTGAAAATACAAAACAGATTTAAATGCAGCCAAAGTTGGTGGTTGGATCAAAGCAGTGCCGGCAAGAAAGGCTGAAAGTGATGGCCAGAGAACAGAGACTATCTGTTAACAGAATCCCGTGAAGGGCCAAGCCGAAACTGACAATGATGGTTAGAGAAATGAAACTAACCATTTAAATTATGTGAATGGTCAAACCACATTGTACCAAGATTTGCCAATAAATTAAGTCGCATATCACAACAAAATATGGCCAAAAATAGTCTAAAAATCAGATTGAATCAGATAAAATTAAAGTAGAACCAAGTAGAAAATGTCAGAAACGTTTGTTAAAGGCCACATAAACATGGCTCAGATATGGTAGAAAGCTTTGATACCATGTAGAAATATATATAAAATAAAAAAATATAAAAGAGAAGAAAAGAGAGCGGAAGCGGAGAGAGACATATGGGCTACATCTTAAATTAATGTCTATCTGATATGTTGTTAGTTGCATTACAATACTCTCAATTTATAAAGAGACTATGAGTGGTGAACAATTAAACCTAAACTAATTAAGGAAGGAAATAAACTCCCACAATGAAGTAGAATAAAGGAAAATATGAAGTAGTAATCAAATCTCTAAATTTGATTATAATCAAACCTAAATAGAAAATATTTTTATAATAAAATAAACAATCATAATATAAAATATATATTCTAATATAAACAAGTAGACTTATTTAAATAAATAAATAAAAAAAAAAAGCGCTAAAAGTTCATGTCCTTACTAGTTTCGGAAATGAACCGAGATTTAGAGTTTCAAACTTTCAATTTTGTGGATAAGGTGCGTAAAATAAAAGAGAGTAATATTATAACTTGTTGTACATTGAGTTGAACATTTTGTCAAACATGGACAAGAGCTGCTCCTCTGGGAAATTAATGAAAAACTTTAAGAATAATGTTAGGATTCACATTTTTTTTACATAACTATCCTACAATGCTAACGTGATAGTTTTAACTAACCATTAAATTAGTTTTTAATTTTTTATTTTTTAAAAGAAATAAAAAAAATAAAAATTCAAAAGTTGATTTGACAGCATTTTATGATAATTGTAGTATAAAAATGTAGTTTTTTGCAGTACTCATTTCTCAAAGGACAGAAATTAGCTACAAACTGGTTTGTAGCAATTAGCTACAAACCAGTCTAGTAAAATGACATGTGTCTCTTAGCATGTGAGAAGCACATGTTTTTTTAATAACATGTGCTTCTCACATGCTTTTTTTAATAACATTAATAAAAAACATGTGATTCTCACATGCTAAGAGACACATGTCATTTTATTAGATTGGTTACCAGTTTGTAACTAATTTCTGTCCTTTCTCAAATTCTCCTTACATCATGTAGGAGTATGTTGTGTATTATAATTTAAAGTTTTTATAAGAAAAAAAGTAAAATTTAACCTAAACCATTGAAAAAACTATAATACACATGCCGTAGTTTTTTTGGGGCACTTGGATCCAAATTCCAAAAACTATTTATATAATAGGAGTCATTTATGAGCTACAACATTTAGAAATGGCTTGAAAGTTGCAACAATATAGGGATAACGATCAATCTGTTAAGGAAGGAATCAATAGGAGTGGTATCTTTGTAGCCCTTTTCCCTTTTTGAATTAAAAAAAAAACAAGGAGTGGTAAGGACCTCCTTTGTAGTATTCTGTTTTTCCCTTTTCCCCTGTTGTCCCCCTGGTTTCTTGATTTAAAATTTAACAAAAAAAAGGAATCAATCATCAACTGTTATGGAAGGTTTGCTGCGGAGGACTCAAACTGTCATGGAAAGTTTGCTGCAAAGAAGGAAACTGGCCGGATTGGTAGGTGAACCATTCAATAGAATTTGAATTAAGTGGGGGTAGGCCATCTTTTCTAAAGCGTATATTCTCAAATTATATTAATTCATGCTAATTTTTTTCATCGGATGATGTAAAAATTGCTATTTATTACAAAAATGACATATTATTAATAAGAATTGAATTTATTTTTGAGAAAACCTTAAAACCGGACGTGGAGGCATCCAATTGCATTTTGACAAATCAGCTAAAAGTATTAAATAAGATGAAGATGAAAACACCGGATCTTTTCTCCCAAAAACAAAAAGCTACCGTATCAAGATAGAAAAAAACCCACGGCCGCCTCCGCCGTTCGTTGCTGCCGAAATCCGCAAAACCCACGGCCTGCCTCCTCCTCTGCAGAACGTTTGGTTTGGTCCTTAATTCCCAAAGCAAGTTGAGGTCATCTACATCAGATCTGCTTATTTCTCTTGAGCGGAGCCACCACTGTATCAGAAAATTCCCAAATTTTCTCAAACATCAATTATTTTTATTGGGTCTCAGCTGAAGCAGAGAGAGAGAGTGAGAGCCGAGAGAGTGTGGCCTTTGGGTTGGGTCTCAGGTGAAGCCGAGAGAGAGTGAGAGGCAGAGACAAAATCATGATTGGAGGGTTTTATGCGTAGGAAAAACCATATTATCCTCCCTCTTCTGAAGAACAAAAAAAAAAAAAGGGAAGAAAGAAAGAAAAATGACTCTTTTCATATTCCGCAAGCTTCCCCCAAGTCTCACATTTTTTTTTTTTTCTGATTTGTAACTCTCTCTCTGTCTGTGTCTCGCATTAAAGTTTTGCATGTGGATTCTTTCTATAAAAACTCACCGTCCTTTCTAATGCACTGCACACGCAAAAATCAAATACAGCCATGGCTTCCATTTTCTTCATCGATCTGTTTTTGGCTACTGATGTGCGGTGGCTTCCCTGACGGCGTCCGGTTGTTTCTGAAAGGGAAGAGCAGTGTGGAAGAAAAAATTTGCTTTTGCCGATCCAGTGTATTCCTGTTTACAGAATTTGGTGAGATTTGGTGTTTTTAGTTGAGTTGTAAAAATTTGATTGGAGGGTGTAAAACACTTTATTCAGATAGAAGGGGCTCTCTTTATTTTTATCATGATATTGCAATTTATGTCGTAGAAAAATTTTGAGCAAAATAATTATATTTTGCTTTATTGAAAAAAAGATGTCTTTTTAAAAGTGAAAAAAAAGCTTTTTGAATTTTTTTTTTTGGCTGCCTCGAAAAAAAGCCACATTTTTAATGTGTAGCATTTTTCAAGCCATTTGATGTAAAGAACGACTTAAATTTACATAAGATGAAATCTACACTTCAAAAAAATTATGAATCTTGATCCTCATTATCGTCTAGCAATTAACACCTGTGCCTTTGGGGTTGTTAATTGAAGAACATGCACCATAAAACATTTATCGTTTCAAAAATCCAAAATCCAAAATCTAATCCAAAAACATACACCAAACACACGTTGTCTCTCTACAAATGATAGTTTTGCACCAACCCATGCACTTGGGAAGTCTGAGTTTTAAAAACATTTACACACAATAATCATTCCAAACCAATTACACATGAAATCAGCCTCTCTCATTTTCTTTTGAGAATAATTTGACCATAAATAATTAAATATCTAAAACCTTTTGATAGACACATCCCAACCAGCATTGTGTTACTACTCATCACTTAAATCAAATCTCGAGTTGGGAAAATATTTTCTGCAATTAGAATGACAATCTCCTGCAAGTGAAATCATAAACAAGTTGTAGCAAACTCTTAGCTTCTTCTTCCTTTGGCAACTTTAGAAGGCGTGCAACCTTTGCAAACCCTGCATCATGCCTAGAATATGCATAGTCGTCCTCGCTTACTTCATGTGTGAGCTCCGGTTCAAAGAGCTTTGGCTTTGACAAGGCCCACTGCATTGCCCATATGGCCAGCGGCCGCATGTAACCAAGAGCTCTGTATTCATCGTTGATGGTCCAGGCTTCTGGTGTTTGAAAGGAAAAACTGCGACCAAAACTAAATTAAGTGAACTGCAAATGGGAGACCCATATAGGTTATGTGCACAATGATGTCTATTTAGGAATGTTCCACCTTAATTATATTAGATTAATGGCTCTTTTCTGTTTTGTTTTTTTTTTTAAAAGAAAAATGCATTAATACTACTTTCCTTGGTACATATTCTTTTTCTATTAAGAAGCAATACTTATCATGGGTATCTTTTGTTAAATAGAATGAACTATTGAGGTTGGAATTACTTTGCAAATGAGATGAAACTCTTCCTTTCCCAAGAAGCAGGATTACCATGGGTTTTACTGCCCAAGTGGGCGTCTGAATGGGAATCTGATGTATGCTAGGATTGTCCTTCCAATTACGTTATCAAGGTTCTACTCAGTACTGAAAAATTGATGGGTGGAGGAAAGAAAGATGGGAATTTTATTTTTTCACATTTTCTTTTGGTTTTCTCATTCCACATACTAGTTTCCCACAAAATTTTAGATAAAGCAGAAGCAAAAATTCCTACTTTATATCAGCAACGAGTTAGCTAACTCAAGAAGAAAACTTAACTTACCCAGAACCTTCTTGGGACCAAGCTATTTCATGGACACCAACTGCAGTCTGAAATGCCATTTCCACCATGTCTTCCTGAATCATTGCAGCAGCAACAGAATATGTAACTCCAGCCCATATTTCTCTTGATTGAAGTACTGATGTATCAACCCTTCCATCTGGGAGCATCCCATTCATTGCCCCGCGCATTCCTCCCTTCACCTTTAAGACATTGAAATTATAGACCTTCTCAAGTGCTGTCCTCACCTTGTCTTTGTCAGCAATTGGAGAAAGACCACATGCTCTAGCATACCTATAATGTTATGTAATAATAAGTCCATGCCTCATTTTGAAGAAGCCGATATCACAATCATTCAGAAAAAGAAAAAAAAAAAAAAAAAAACAGTGATCATGATTCATTTCTTGGTTCCACACACCAATATATTCCTTTTTGGTGTAACATATTTTTTAGTTAGAGTGATCATTGAATTTGATCATATTTATGCAATAATTTTGTAATGAAGTCGGTAACATTTTAAGGAGACATATATTTGCAGCCCTGTTGGTTTTGATTGTGAAAGAGAAGACCCCATGCCATTGGATGAAACAGTGTAACAAGTTTGTTGTAAATTACTAGAAGGTATGCCATTGAAAAGTTCACATATCATGATTTGAATGGGGCTGGTATAGTCAGTCTTATACCAGTGGAAATGATATCTCTCTCTGACATTTATAAGTAGTGGAAAGTTCTTATTCCTGGACACACTTTTCTTGAACACCAGAGAAAAGACTCCCACCAAATTAACTTGAAAATAAAACAAGCTATGAGCTCTTTGGTCTCTCTTGAAGATGATCTGTAAACCATGTGGTAATTGTTCGAGCCAACAGTCAAGGGCTTCAAACCTTAAAACGTCTTCATAAAATAGATCACATCAGAGCAAGAGGGTAGATCAGCCAGGATTTATAAAGCAGAATATGAGCAAACATAAAGGTTCATAATTATCACCGTAGCAAGGTGAGCATATTAGTTGATTAAGAAGAAAGGTTAGGATAAAGATACAAAAGCAATATAGAAAACTGACTAACTGAACCAAAATTAGAAATAAGTGACTACAAAGATTTAGATGGACCATCAATGATGCCAATAGGAGTAACAGGTCGGGGTGTGTAAGATGCAGTCAAGTGGGGGGAGCAGTGAGAGGAATGGTCTATAGAACATGTGAAGGACAAGTTATGTTTTAATGCCAAGAAACTAAAATCTCATGGTTTTCACAGAATAAAATATCAGAAATATATTCCTGTTACCAAAACCCATACATTACGTCCAACACTATGCTATATGGTGATGCTTGGAAGGTTTCTGATTTTAGGAAGTGGCTTTCACACTAAAACATGGAAAAATATATTCCTGTCACAAAGCCCCATATATATTGGATAAGGCTATGGATTTTTCACCTTCCAAGACTAAGCCATATGGTGACCAGGATTCTGGATGAAGCACTAGACACCCCCAAAAAGTTAGTCCACATTGAAAAGATGAATTGTCCACATGAAGTGAGTGGTTTATAAAGGGGTTCATTGGTGCTAAGTCTTATATTAGTTCCTTATTAAGTAAGACAAAGCTTCATAAGTAATTTTAAGAATCTCCAATTGCAACTTAACTAGTCCTATTAGAGTGATAGCGTAGATAAGTTTAGCGTTTTTCTTGTGTTGTTACAAATGGTATCAGTGCCACGTTGTAACACCATGTGGTGTTGAAGCACTGAAGTTTTGGAAGCACTACCTTTTGGGGAGCATTGTGAGATCTACATCGACCACAAAAGCCTAAAGCATTTCTTCACTCTAAAGGAGACACTGATGCGGCAGCAACAATGGCTTGAGTTTCTAAAAGACTACGACTGTGCAGTCAACTACCATCCGGGGAAGGCGAACATCGTTGCCGATGCACTTAACCACAATTTGTCGTTAGGACGAGCAACAAATTCACACCCAGAAACAGATTCTCTTGAACATGGATTGGGCTAATAGCAGGATGAGGACGGGTGACGTCCCAGCTTACCTCATAGCTTGACAATCGGGGCCTACGCCTTCGTCGAACACGTGGTGAAATTACATGGGATGCCAAAATCGATCATTTCCGATCGTGATCAAGTCTTTATTAGCAAATTTTGGCAGGAATTATTTTTGCTTACATGGTACAAAGCTGAGTTTGAGTTCTGGATACCATCCTCAAATGACCGGTCATACGGAAGTGGTTAATCGCTGTTTGAAAATCTATTTGCCCTGCTTCACCAATGACCACCCTAAACATTGGGTCAAGTGGCTGCCTTGGGCTGAATATTGGTATAATATCACGTACTACACATCGAACAAAATGATGCCATTTGTGGCGGTTTATGGACGCCCCCACCATCATTGAAACTAGGGTCACCTAGGGGGAACGCGTAGAGACTGCCTTAGAAGCACGAGAAGGCACCCTCTGCCTTCTCAAACAACACCTCACCAAGGCGTAGCATCGCATCAAGCAGCAAGTAGACCAACATTGAACGGAACGGGAGTTTGAAGAAGGGGATTTCGTTTTCCTCCACTCCAACCATACCGTCAGAGTTCCCTCGCTACTCACCTTTCCATGAAAATCGCCCCGCACTTTTATGCGCCTTACCGTATTCTCCAAAAAATAGGTGAGGTAGCCTATTTCTTGGAACTTCCTCTAAACTCTAAAATTCAACTGGTGTTCCATGTCTCTTGTCTTAAAAAAGTAGTGGGCCAAAAGGATATTCATTTAAAGAATTTACCTGCATTCGATGACGAGGGAACCCTACTACTGCAGCCACTCAAGGTATTGAATCAATGAAACCTCCAAAAGAAAGGTAGTGACTGTATCCAACTGTTGGTCCACTGGACCGGTTTGCCTATTGAAGATGCCACATGGGAGGATGCTCACCTCCTTCGCGAATGTTTTTCTGCATTCCAACCTTGAGGACAAGGCTGATTCTAAGGGCATGGGAATATTAGATTCATTATCCAACAGGGCAACAAATAAGGCAAGAGAGTACACTCAGCACACATGGAAAGTGAATGTTGTAGAAATCTTCCCCAACATTCACCTTCCTCAACAAAAAGGGCCAATAAATTCCTTTTCCGTGTATATCTCAACAAGCTACATTATATATGTACGCCCTCATGTACAAAGAGAATCATCAGAGAAGTAATAATCAGTGTTCTATTTAGTTTAGTGTTGAAGTTACCTTGTGATACATATCATATAGCCAATAGCACAGCTCACACATATCATGTAATCACCAGTATGAAAATTTTCCTTTATGTTTCTGTATAAGCTTGCTTTACATATAAGATAATGTACTCACCAGTGTCCAGCCAATTGATCAGCCTGAATAGATGCACTTGAAACACCACCACTGTTGTCGTAATTAAAGTAAGAACCATTCCATAACGTTTCATATACAGCTTTTGCCTTTTGATACCTAGCCCAAAAGTAGTTTGCAGATGCTTTATCGCCTACTTCACATGCCATGGCTGAAGCAGCCTGGAGAGCTGCCACCCAAAGCCCCCCAGAATATGCACTCACACCACTAGCAGACCATACATCATAAGTCTGATCAGGGACACCTTCATTCTCGATCATCCCGTCTCCATCCTTATCAAACTGATCCATATAAGCCATCGCAACATAGACTGAGGGCCAAACAGCTCGTGCAAAATTTTTGTCACCAGTAGCAACCATATCCCTGTAAACTTGGAGAACAAACTTAGAATTCAAGTCCTTCCACCTATCTGTATTATGCAAATTATAAGCATTTACTTCAAACCAAGGGTCATTGAGCCCAATATCATGGGGGACAGCACCAAGAACCTTTCGTGTAGCCCACTTTCCATCAAACATAGTTTTCATCCTATTAGGATCATGCATCAATACTGCTGCTGCAAAGTCTCTTTGGATGCTAAGTTCAAGTTTTGGAAATAACATGAGTAGTGCAAAAGAAGAGTAGAAGTGGACATCATAAGTGTTCCACATGAGGTATTCCATTCCTTCAGAATAAAGAAACTGACCAATATTTTCTTCTCCGTTCTGGAGCAAATAGGTTCCAAAAGCAGAATTTGACGCTACTGGAGTATCGATTTGCTCAAGTATGGATGCCATCCTTTCGAGGATAACAACAGCAGTGCCATTTTGATGGGACATATCAACCACATTCTTAAGATCTGTTCTGGACCTATCAAGGGAAAACTTCCTCTTGGCAATGATTCCTAAACTTTGCATTGCAGGTGATCCATCTGCAGAATAAAAATGTGACCTTCCATAAAAATATTAAAGCAGATTTCCTTCAAATACATTTTAAGCTCCACAAGAACCTGTCCAAGTTGTCCCCCCTCCATTGAGATAATAGAGTTCATTGAAGAGAGTGATTGGGTACCTGGGAAGAACCTCTAATTATTTAGAACTTGTCAAAAGGTGGGAGGATTTTTTAGCACAAGTTTCATTTGGTCTCACCATTCAGGAAGCCTTTTGTCTTCGAGAATTGGTCTTTGCCATGCTTCTATCTGGGATTCCCAATGGGCATGCTCTAGTTACAAAGCAGAATAAATGTATTCAATTAAATGTGTTCCTTTCACTGAAAAATACACTATCATTGTCTTTTTTTTTTCTTTTATTATTATTATTATTTGTAATATCCGCATGGTAATCTGTAATCAAACATTTCAAGGGAAGAGATATATTCTGTTTCTTAATGGCAACAACAGACTATTATTGGTTAATGAATATTCCCACAAAAGAGAAGTTAATGTTTCATGAACTTCAAAGACTATCTTCATAATAAAAGGTCAAACAAAGTCTTAGTATCTGGAAAAAAAAAAAAAAAAACTCCAATTACATCAGCAGAAAGGTAAGATGTTCCCTACAGTGCATATTTATGTTAAGCACATACTGAAGGAATATTAATGAAGCTATGTAGACATACCAAGAATAGCATCACGCACAATGCTTGCTGCAGCATCCCCATGAGTGCCATAAAATCTGCTGTAGCGCCTGGTATTAAAATATTTTGTTACACAAGGTCAGTATACCTTAGGGACTAGCTTTTTACATAAGTGTTTGGGGCCTGAGATAACCCACCTGTGGTAAGTCTTTTGACCAAATCTCACTTCTGGGCAGTCCCATGCCAATGAAAAAGTGACAGTACGGATAGAATCAGAAGGAATTGTCAAAGTGGCTGCTATGGCTGCTCCAATAGATGATCCTAGTTTTGAAGTCATTGGAGTTTGATAGTGGCCAAGGTTGTCAAATGACCCATGCTATAAGAATAAAAGTAGTGGGATCAATTATTTTTGAGGACATAAATGTTATGATCGTGCTGAAATTGGATTTTAGCCTATAGTAGATCCGTGTTCATGGAAATCATACACAAGTCTCTCTCCTCTCTAGTACATGTAATCTTTGGTTTTCAAGGTTGAAAAATCACAAAAACTACGTCAAGGCAAAAGAATTTCTCTCTCACTTCAAATTGAAGGAAAAATGGCGTATTACAAAGTGCCCCCTGATCTCTACTGGAATGACAAATAACCCATCCATCTCTTGATGTGCTTAGGAACCTAATAGAAGCTTTTACAAGAAAGGAACCACATTCCATCTAACACATTTCTCATTATCTAATACTATTTTGCAACAACAGCTCTGATGAGGTAAATATATGATATAGAAAATGAAAGAGTTACACAAATTTTAATATGACTGCAGGTAGCCACTATAATATTTAATAATAGTACTGAGACAACATTATTGAAACAAAACTTCACACATCAATAATACTTGATATCCAAATCCAATTCAATTTAGACTAAACCCTGTCGAAGGTCAGAAATGTATATATGCTTCTTGTACTGAGATAATCATTACAAACTTTGACAGTTCATATCTGACAGAAATACTTAGAATCTTTGCTTTCAAACTGGTAAAAACTTACGGCAATAACGAGTGGTTATGAACAATAAAATTAAAACTTCAAAGTACTCTTCTGGATGGTTTCACATCAAGCTAACAAGAAAATGAAGATCCTAAAACAAATTTTAGGTCAGCATGATATCTTTATGTCGCTTTCTGTTTCACATTCATGCTAAAATGAGAAGGTCAGCTAACCTTTTTAATTTCATGCCACATATCTTTAGCCGTGATACCCTGGGAATCACCAGAAATTAAAAAGCAAGGACACTCAGAGACATGAACATCACCCGTTTCCTCTGCTGCTATAGCAAAAGTAACCGGAGGTAGCTCATTTGCAGTCCTGAAAATTCATACTTTGCTTTAGAAATAACACATCCAGCTATGATGTCAGTCATATACAAGGGACAATAAAACTTATGAAAGCAGAGAGCAAAACTATCTTCCCAAATCAATGGAAAGACTTACTTGTGGTGTAAAAGTACTCCACTCACGCCATCTTTTGTCCTGGTAAGATTTAAATATTGGTAAATAAATAAATAATTAAAACAAATTAAAATTTAAGTAGAATAGCACAAAATAATGGGTGTGTTGTAGAGTAGGAAGTTTCCTCTGCCAGAAAAACAAAATTCCATTTTATACGAAAGCTACTTATAATTAAAACTCAGACATTAATGTCAGTCCAGAATTATGTCCTTACACCATCTTTGAGTTGAAGTGATCCCCAGAAAATCCAGAGAGCCCACCTATGGAATTCTGAAAAGTCAAGCATAGGACATCCAGGTAAGATGCATAAAATTTTTTCATGAGACATGCCAATTTTATAACAGATTGAGGACTCCCTACATTACAAAGACTATGGAAAGTTGTAAGAAAACTCTATAGCGATTAACTTTGGATTTTTTTCCAGATTTTTTGAATATGTTCTACATCAAAATTGACATTTGGTTTATGGTACAGTCTGGAGAGTCCCATGATTAGGTGGGGAAATATACAGTGAGAAGTAATTAATGCATATTGAGGGGCAGGGCAAAGCAAATCGTTTCGGAGACATTTGAATTCAGTCTGGAAATTTAAATATAATATGGATATCATATATGATCGTTGTGAGTATCATAAAAATCTGATACATTATGCCATGGTGTCAGCTTGACGACTCAACCTTCTTTTCTTCAAAATATCAGAGAACTTTGCCCTATTCAACTTCTATCAAAAACAGCACCTACTAAAAGAAAGCACCTAAAGAAAAGGTCAAATAGAATGTGCAGCAGGAAATTTTTCACTTACAGCCCATGTAAAGAGCAGGGTGACATCTGCAGAAGTTCTTCCTTTATTAGATAGCTGAAAAAGGCATAAAGCAACCCCTTAGAGCTGAGGCATTCTGGAAGTAAGCAATTCCAATAAAAATGAAATTTCTCAGACTTCCTTTCCTACCGTAAATGTAAATACTGATACAGGGAAACTGCTCTCCTTATAATTGTGGGGAATAAAAGGTGAAATTTGGCGACAAACAATTCTAAGTTCTGGGTCAGGTTCACCTGCTTCGACAAATCAATATAAAATATAGAAAGTTGTCAAGGATATCACAAGTTCAAACTGTTTCTCAGAGGTAGTAAATTTGATACCCTCATAGGTTGTCCAAGCCTTTGGAAACAAAGCATGGTATGTACACTTCTCGCCATTCAAATTCCAATCCCAAGTTTCAGTCCCAGAAGCAGTTCCTTCTCTGCATAATGATTCACAAATCAAAATTTTATTTTGCCCTCAAGGGTTTTAGAAACTCAGATCATGCACGATATGTTGACTTACTTGGGTACCTCTGGGCTTCCAGTGCACAACACAGTTGAAAATTTTTGACCGTTAGGGCGTGAAACAAAAACCTATATGTGTAAGGGAAATCCAAAGATCACTAATTGCTTCGAAAGGAATTGTAAAGATTATTTTTAATATTTTTATTCTTCTCAGCCCAAAAAGTCAACAAATTCGTTCATGATTAAATTTGACAGCATGGTCTTAAACTCAAAGAAAAGTTCCTGTCCCTTTGGCAAATTGCTTGGTACATTATATGAATTGCTTCATCCATATGGAAACAAAAAATATGGATGAAGATACATACACACACAAAATTGTTTATTGTCAAAACAATTAACATATCTCACAGAAGTAGTAACTCAATCCCCAATAAGCTCTTTCATGTCAAATCTTTATGGATGAAGATACATACACACACATAATTGTTTATTGTCAAAACAACTAGCATATCTCACAGAAGTAGTAACTCAATCCCCAATAAGCTCTTTCATGTCAAATCTTTTTGGCAATTAATGGCACTTCTCGAGGCAGTTTCTTAGCACTGTGATGGAGCACTAAAATGAATGCCTCTTCTCTTTTTTAATTTGATACCGATGTTCAGTTTCACCAAACCCAAAATATATATATATAAACACTTGTTGTGGCCCTAGAGCAGTTTCCCACTGTCTAGGGCATAAGTAAGAGATATGGCTTCAGCATACATAAACTCACAGAAAATTGATTTGCTAAAACAGGGTTTTCTTCACAGCGTCCAGGGAACAGCTGAAAACGTTGAAACTCGCCTCTGTAGCTTCTTCCAATGCTTCCTGCACTAGAATTCATGCTTTTAAACACAAGAACGGTACCTAAAGATATAACCATAATAGTGTTTTTATTGGTCCCAGATATGTGTGAGGGGTTGGCTATGTGACTGTCATGAGACTAGGTCTCACACAGCAAGACGGTTAGAAAAATTTGTCAGTGAGAACTTTGCCTGATCTTGTGTGGGAATTGAATTAAATGGAGGGGGAGTGATTGGGTGTATTTATAACGTACCAAGAGGTATCAATTAGACCTAATCATAAGAACAACAATTAGTCAATGAGGAGTCAAGCCTTTCTGGAGTGACACATCTCTTTGTAGAGTCACATTCTTTCTATTCAACCTGCCGTGGGAAGTTTCAAGCCATAGATTGATTCTTGAGTACTCTGCCTCAGAGTGTTATGGTGAGGCGACCAATACAGGCCATAGTTTTCAGATATGCTTGAACTACTAGATGATTGTAATTCGTTTCAAACAATAATAGCTTAAAAAATCTCTGATCCATTATATATATATATATAATAAAAAAAATAAAAAATAAAAAAGAAAAAAAAAAGTCCAGTCCAACATAAACCAGCATAAGCCTGTTTTCATTGAAATACCTACCCAATACCACCTAAAGGAACACCGTGCTGGAATGTGAAGGTGCGCTTATTGAAAAAATCAAATATTGGCATCTGATAGAAGGACAAGAGGTTGTAAGAAAGAGAGGGGAAAACAAAAAAAGGAACTGACTGCAATATTTAAATGACGAAGCAATTCACCAAAGTAGAAACAGGAGAAATAATTTGAGGTGAGATATATTACCCTTCCTTTTGCTACTTCTTCCTTGCCATAACGCCATAACCGAATGCCCAATGGAGCCTTCAAAAAACCAGATAATAATATTGGAAAATTATGGGATCCTTAAATAGTAATCTAAAAAGCAAAAGATAACCAAATGAATTAGATCATTTCCAGTCTGATTAAGTTGCCAATGTCTTTCTTTTCAGAGTGGGACTCATGCATGCCAAGATCACCTTTACTTCAAACTGCCATAACTTTACTGACATCAACTCTTTTCATTTTGAGAACTCACTGTGAGTTAAGCACGCTTATGTCTTTTATGGGCTTCAAACATGTAGCAAATGCTTCTCCATATTTTTTTTTCTGTAACCAGACAGTCCATTCTGACAGAAATAAATGTCACAATTGATTCAAAGATATCTTTTCCGAAGGCAACATTAATGTTTCTAATCTCAGCTCTTAATCTGTTCTGTGACTTGTGTCACAAGCCCAACTTTCAGCTTATAGTTGGGCAACATCTTGTTTATATATTTTTGGAAGGTGCAAAAATGGTTAAAGTTTACAGACATACCATAAGCATTTTCTCTTGAAACCCCATTGTGAACTCTGAAGGCACGTTTCCCTGACAATTTAACTTCCGCTGCCAAGTCAGTTGAGCTGGTTTTCCTGGGTCAACCTAATAATAGAATGAAAATTAAAGTAACAGTAGAAAGAATTCTAGGTTGATTAAATCATGATTCCCAACACATCATAGAAATGTTGTGGATAATAACAGTTTATAGTCATTACTGTTATGGTTCTACTGCCTCAACAGTGATTAAGAGTAGACAAATTAAACAATCAACAAAATGTTGATCGGAATGCATTGAGATAAGCTCAGGACATCATGTAAGAATAGAAGTTGCACATTCGATTCACTGCATGATTGACTGAACAATGTTGATGTACATGCCTATGTTTGTGTTATGCATCAACAAATAGCATACCTTATGTAGCGGAAAACTGGAAGAAATCTCTGTTTCACCTTCGTGTTCAAAACCATTTTCCATCTTGGCTAAGAAATATGAGAAAAATCGGTAGAATATGAGTCAATATAGCAGCTTAAAAATCTATATAGAAATTGGACATCAACAGCTTTTTATAGGACATAGGTCCTTGGTCTGACCTCCCTAATGGAACATGTGGTATATATATACTAATACATTACGCCAAAAGAACAACTACACAAATATATCCCACTCGGTAGGAAAACAACATTGTATATGAAATCATCTTCCAACCATTAACAGACCAACATGCACGTCCTCTCCTTCTCTCTCAGAATTTATACCAGAAACTTGGAAAGTACAGAATAGAAGAAAACAAGATAGGAACAGATCACATACACCAGAACTCAATGCATTGTTTTTCTCGCCCACAGTGATTCCTAGACTAAAACATTGACAGTCCATGGACTAAGACTATGATCAAACATGTGGTGCAAAAATGTGACATGCCTAACTTGTGCACATGTCCTTCAAAACATGAAACATGGCATCAATCGCCTGATCTTTTTCCTTGGCTTTGTTACATTACTAACAACAAAAATCTTCTCCAAGGGAAACAAGATAAATGGATTTTATGACAATTTTTTTTTTTCTTACTTTATTTTTTTTGGGCTTCCCCGAAGTTAACTGAATTAAGATGAATCCAATCTTGATTAACAGAATCTGGATATGACATGACAAAAGAGCCTCAAACATTGATCAGTAATGTAACTGATCAGTTTTTTTTTTTTTTCCAATCATTGGCAAATATTCTATTCATATTTGCAAAAGGCAGTACATAAACAGTTAAGTTCTAGAACAGCCTAAAGCATTGTTGTCATACAGTATCTGTTTTCGAAACTTCAATGAGTATTCAAATTTATGAATGTCATTCTCTCAGAAAGCAAAAAAAAAAATCTGACAAACACAACATCAACAACAACAAAAGAACCATAAATTAAAAAAAAAAAAAAAAACTAAACTAAACCAAGCGCAGAACAAATGGGTGATGAGACTATCCTAACCTGGAAGAGTGGAACTTCTCCTTTGACACACACACACACAGAGGCTCTGAGTTTAAGAAAGCTCTGTTAGGTCGAAAGCTCAGATAGAGAGTGCCAAAAATGGAAAAGGTGATTGGCTTTTTGAAAGGTCAGTTGGTTTGAAAAGTCATATACAGTTGTTTTTTTCGCCCGTTGCGGTTGAAATTGTGTCTTTTCTTTGTTTAGTTTTTTTTGTTTTCTTGGTGGGTGGCTTGACAATGATTGTTTTTATAATTCTTTAATCAAATTGTCTTGCGTGGAAGGCAAAGAAAGATGAGTGGTGCTAGACATACGGACGTTTTAGGTGAAAAAAAAAATAATAAAAACTCATCTCTTTTCATTAAAAAAACAGCTTTAAACTTATTCGATTCTCGTTTTATTTTTCTCTAAGATTATGAAATAGGGATAAAAGAAGCATGAACTTGTTTTTTATTAAAAAAAATATTTTTTATTATTTTTTTATTTCAAGAAAAATAAAACAGAAATCGAATAAGTTTAACTCTGTTTTTTAGTGAAAAAAATAATTTTTTTGATTTTTTTTTAATACAAACGGACGTTGGGCGTCCGTCACACCCAGCTCTACTCAAGAAAGATAAAGACAATTTCAATAATGAACCAATAAGTCAACACCAGATAAGCTCTACGGTACATAGGGCAATTTTTTTTTTTTTAAATGACGAGAAACTATTTCAAAAGCATGTTTATTTCGTATATTCTAGGTCAATCTTAAAATTGTGCATAGCATTCTCTTTATAAGGATTAAATAATACTCCAACTTTGTTAACAGCTGACTTTAAAAAATTGTTTGTACTCAAAAAGATTCAAATCTTAAACTTAATAAAAATACTACAAAGACTAAAATCCTTACCACTTAAACCAACCTATCTTACAAAACTTCACACCAAATAACATGGATACCATAATATTATATCTTAGATGTATAAGAAAATCACGTTACAATCCCTTTTTAAAAAAAAAATAAAAAAAAAATGAAAAAAAGATTACAAGGGAGGGTTGTCTCAATCCATTTTGAGAACTATAAATGTATTTTGCAGGTTACATATAGTACTGCATGATGAAATGATGAAATGACTTAGGCTAAGGACATAGGATGTTTCATTAATTAGTACTGCAAGAGAGGGCCACAAACTAGACAAAAGTTTGTTCTATCTATTTATAATGCGCGTTACCTTCTTCCTAACTGTTATTGGAAGAACATGATCGTCAAATTATTTGTTAGAAAATAAAATGGTTCGAAACAGACTGTTGAGAGCTGATCAGACAAGGGATCTTTCTCCCATGTGATAGCATTCAATAAATTATGAGTTCTTCTTTGACCCTTATTTTCCCCAATTGATGGAGAAAACCCACACAAACCCATCTCGCCTTATCCATTCCATACAAAGAGAGAATCTTGTTGAAAAGGATGATTAATACAGCACCTAAAAAATAACTAAATCGATGACGAGGCCTAAGCACAAAAAGTAGATAGATGATAGAATAGACCAGCTGCAATACAGGTCCACTTTATGATGCCACTAACGATTTTCTTACTCATAATCACGAAACAAAAAAAAAAACGAAAAAAAAAGAAAAAAAAAAAGAAAACGATTTTCTTACTCATAACAAACCAGAAATCTCGCGTATTTTTTGTCGGGTTTCTTCAAAGCTAAAATAAAATAAAATGTGGCCTTCTCTATCATAAAACTTGTATCCATGTCATGCATGACGCATCTAAACTGAAGAGAATTAAAGAAATCAAATCTCTTTCCACTTGTCCTTCCGATGAGGATTTAACATCTTTTCTATTTTGTTTGAAATAAGTAGTATTTATCTCATAATTAAGATTTTAAAAAATATGTACTAATTTTAAATTTTTTAAAAGACGAGCAAACATTTATTATCTTGTACAATATTAACCATACAAATTTTAAATTCTAATTATAAAATCGATTTCAAATCAAACGAAGAGTATTCTATTATACCTAATAGGGTGGGCTCTTTCACTAGAATCGAAAAAAATCTTCTCAATTTTTTAAAACTAATGCATTTAACAGTCTACATGATTCTATACAAGTGATGATTTAACAACATTAACTTCATATACACAATTAAATATATCAACTTTAAATTATAAGAGTAAAATAAATAAATATTGAAATCGAGAGGATCGGGTAGCCCAAACATTTAATAGTTTGGGTTAATCAAAAGCCATTGGATTATAGGTTTGAACCACAGAACATGGACTTAGAGAATGATGATGTTCGTTAAAAACTTTGGTTTTTTTTTTTTTTAATAGTAATAAGAAGTAATTGATGTAATATAAAATAGAAAGAATATTATGAATTTTTTTTGTATGAAAATATAAAAAAAGTTCTAGTTTTTATTTAAATAACAGTAAAAAATAAGCAATATAATATAAAAAATAAAAAGTTGTTAAAAATAATTTATAGAATATTAAAAATGAAGTTGAAGTTCACGAGTCATGACAGACGTGTGAACTAATTGATATGATTTTCTTTACGTC
>FXXK01000276.1:450347-509612 GCA_900184695.1 Betula pendula
CGTTTCTTTATGAGCACATACATATACCTAACAAATCAATCAACAAAAACAATAAAATGAAAAAAGGAAGAGTAAAAAGAAGTGATTTAATTTTTTGATAATTAAATTTTATGGCTGTTAAATCAAAAGATTGTGTATCAAAGCATAGACAAACCATTAAATAACTTTACATGGCTACTGCACATGGGGCTTCACCAATGTTAAAATATTAATTAAAATCAGCACAGGACAACTGCAGTTTAATAAGCAAGTCTGATAACAACATACACTAATTGATAAGCGAACAATAATTACACACATACCTCAAAGATCTTTCAATAATGGATAAACAGAATCCCGCGCGAAGTTTGCAAAAGGACGATAAGTCACGAATATAACAGTGAAACTTCATTGCACATAGCAAAAAAGCTTGATATATATTCAATCTGACCACAGCTGCGGAATTTATATTTGAATCAAAGAATAGGGGATGGCATTTAGGTCTCATAAAGCCACACAGTTTTTGCTTCAGATGACGGCCTGGTTTACCTTGCCAGCAGACAGTCAGAGTCGAACTTAAATGGTTATTCAGATACCTGTTTAGTATATAGAGCAAGTTACACAGGGAAGAAACTGAACTTTCATAAAACTGAAAATAGTTCACTCAATCTTTACAAAATCAGATCCTACTGTGACATGACTCCAATTACAAGCCAATGAAATATCAACAAAAATCTAAGCCCAAAACTCTAACTGTGAGGCTAGCAATAAGACCTAGCATCACTCCAACAGCACAACCACAGAACTACCTTAAATAAAACCTATTTAATAAAATTAAAATATTAAACTAATTAAGCTCGAAAGAGGGTTAGGACATCACTTGACTACTGCTCGCAGTTTTTAAGGTTTTAACGCAGACAACATATTGAAGAAGTTGCTAACAATGTGGTATTGACAAATTCTGGTAAACTCGATAAGAGTTAGGCCCAAAAACAAATTAAGGCAACTTCTAGAAGAGACTCAAGTAAATAGTTTGGGACAAAGAGAGGTAAAACCAAATAAGTAAGCTACTTTACCATTGTTAGCATATCAAATGTTAATGACAACACTCATGATACACATCAATAATTTGTAGAACTATAGATAATGTTAATGCGTAACATGATTGTTATTTGGAATGATTTCAAGAGTTATGATTTGGTCCCAAATCTTAGCATCTGAAGGTATAGTCCACCAATAAACAAAAGTGCACAGACCACAGGAACACCACTATGTAAAATTCCAAATAAATGATCATGAGATACACCTGGCAAGTAGAATGATAATAAAGTAAATCAACTCCATCGAAGTAGAATGATAATAAAACTAAATATGAAAATTAACTTTGTGTAGTCTCCCTGAACTTCTAAAGTTGAGCAGTTGATGAGCAATCCACTCCATCGAAGAAATGAAATACCATCCTCACCCACATAAACCCTGTTTGATGGAATCCCTGATGTGTGTCCGATATCAAAATTGAGACAAAATTTATCATCATTCATGTAGCAGTTGTAATCACGAAATCCTCTTCGCAACCTGGAAAAGAAGCTAGCAGCCTGTTTCTTTGAGGTTGAAATGAGAAGGAAGTCATCAATAAATCTAAGAAGTATATAATTAGAGGGAGAGTCAAACTTATCCTCACTGCTTTCATGTGCAGAAGCATCATAAGAAATATGTCCTCTAGATATATCTTCAGCAGTGGGCTCACAAGTTTTCTCGAGAAATGGAAAGATCACATTCCTTTCCAGATGTCCATAGTATAATGAGCAAAGCAGAGATGACAAAATACTTCCTTGAGGAATACCTACACCTTGCAAGTAAAACTTTTTGTCCAATTGCAGCACATTGTACTTAACGTGTTCCTTTAGAGTAAAAAATAGATCTTCTTTTTTCATGCATCTGCTCCACTCCTGTAAGAAGAAAAAATATAATATGTTGAGAAGTATCAAAAATTCAGGGCAGAGATTTTTTTTTTTTTCACTTTTCCAGTAAGATGATTTGACTTTTAATTTCTTAGAACATCAAGCAATATCTCTTGACCATTGCAATATCAATTGCTCTGAATTAAGCATCATTTATCTTTTCAAATTAACCAGCGATTACATTTAAAATGAGTGAATGAAAAAGATGCATTCAGATATGTTTCTTTGTTGACATAACTCTGAACATCAAAGCTTCAGTGCCCAAACTAGATATCATGTTTTTATCATAAGAAAAGTAAAATTTTCCTCTCTTGTTTGCAAAACCAGTGACCAGAAGGATATAAAGCCTAAAGGTCAAACTCAAAGCAAGCTAAAGGTGCTTAAAGACAATTTTGGTTCGCAGGTAACATAAGACAGAAACAATCATTGCATATGTAGGAAGTAGTAACTACAGTTCTTTTTTTTAGATCTCTTTTGGATTGGAGTGTAGTCTATGTTCTCAATTTCTCCTCGGTGAATCTTTTAAATCTTGTTAATTTTTTTATATTGTAGATGCCTTTAGGGTGATTATCTCTCTTGTATACTTTTTAGTGTAAGAGGGCTTTGCGCTTTTCTTTCCATAAAATTATTATTCATAAAAAAAAAATAAAAAATAAAAAGTTACAACAGGTAGTAGAAGCGTGCTACTAAGTGACTAAACTGATAAAAAAAAAATGCAGTAATTATTGGTCTATTCAGTGGAAATAGAAAAGATCAGTAGAATTAAATATAACCAGAAAATTTCTTTGAAGGTGACTTGAAAAAAGTACCTCATTGACAAGGACAATATGCCGTGAACAGAAGGGAGCAGAGGATGTGACTCTGGCAGTGCTGATATTTTGATCCATCAATACAAGGCTCTTATGAACCCACAAAGATTTCTTAGTGCAAACTACTTGATCAGACTGTTTAAGAAGATATTTATCCTTCAGTATGACATCTTTCATTGCCCAAAGGAGCTTATCCTGATCAACAGAATCAAATGCTTTCAGTACATCACAAACAACAACAAATACACCAGGCCTGGTTTTCAGTCTATCCTTAAGACCAATTAGAAATGGACATAACTTTCTATAGACACCATTGTAGTCAAATACTGATGATCCTAACTTCTCTGGTTCTTCAAACTGTAGACCTTTTAAAACAGCATGTGTATCACGAAGAACAAGATTTACAGACTTGAAATGATTAAATTTAACTTTCTTAGGACGAAATTTTCCATTTCTATACATTCCACAAGATTGATCTTCCAAGCCGGACTCTTGTACAGCCATTCTTGATGATGCCTTTAGATTTGCCAGCATCCTCATTCCATTTACTTTTGGACGAAGTCTGAGCTTTGAGAAACCAAATGGTCTCTTGCTTATAATATTTCTAACAGCTGCAGCATCCAAGTCATGGTAGCTCCGATCTTTCAAGCAAGTGATGGCCCGATCTGTCAACTTCTCCCAAACTGACTTTCTATAATAATATACATCTTGTTTCCCAAACTCAGTTTCAGTGACATAGAAGTTTGCTTGCACCAGTGGCACCACTAGACATGAAAAGAGCCAAAAAATCCAGCTTTGCAAATGTTTATGTTTCAAAACATGTGTGACATCATTCAATCTTGTAAATTCCGTACACATGTCTACACTCTGCCTCATGGTATATTTTAGCACTTGATTACTCAAGAAGTGCGACGAATGTTGAGTCGATAGAAATGGAAAGTTCGATGTTTTCAATCGATGCATGCATTGCTTTAATGAGAATTTCTCAAATCTTCGTAGCTGAATAAACTTGTCAATATTTCTCCTTAACATTCTCCAGTTACAAGAAATTCCTAACAACTCTGTAGGAACTATACACCTAATAACAGCCCATATAAACGACACTACCTGACTTCTCAAGCAATAAGACTTATTTGCCTCAAACTGAGGCTCAATGGTTTTTGAAGTTTCCTCGCAATTTGCAGAATTGAAACCATGTGATTTCTCAAGAACATTTTTCTTTGATTGATTCCCCTGAAATGAAAACTTCAGAAGTATTATATTTTTCTTAGAGGAAGCAAGAAGCTATTAAATCAGTGAGGTAGCATATGGAATGTGCATCTCACTGTGCAATTCCATAATGAGTTCTCCCATTTAAACACCCTTTCCCATAGCAAACAGAAAAAGAAAAACTGCATACATGCTAGCAGATTTCAATTTGCACATTATCTAGGTGTGCACATACTACACTACATCCAAGGTGTTAAAAATGAATGAAAATCCGTGCAAGGTCTAACCTCATCATGTGAATGCTAAATATCCTACAACTTCATACAAACCTCACAAATGCCCCAATACTGACCTCAAAAATAGTGCTAGATTTTCCAGTAGCATTTATATTGAATGCTGGAACAACACAATGCTTATCCAATAATCTCAAATGTTGGCAACACTGTGTCCTGTGTATGAGACTTTTAAGCAACTTAACAAGTGAGTGGTACCTACAGAACCCAAAAACAGCAGTTAAGTAAAAGCACGACAAACCATAAATTTTAATAAAACAACAAAAAACTGGTATATTGGCTGACTGCAATATAAGTAGCGTGGTATGATCGTTTATTGCCAGATTTTTCCTCTAAATTTTGTACTTCTATAAAAATTTTGTGTGCATCTGTGCTCTAAAACACAGTAGAAAGTCCCTTCCAAAGAATCTCATGGTAATAACAATCATCATTTCTATCCAGCGTCTTGTCCAAAGTGCAAACTAGTTGAAAATGGCTGTAAGATTCCAGTACAATGAGATTACACTGACCCATTATGGTTCATTTTGACCTTAATCCTTTCTAGAGCCTTTAAGTTGCAATCTTGATACTTATCGAGAGAACCACTGCCATTAGTATATAATTGGAAGAACCATCCGATGCATAACTCTCCTATTCTATTTAGCGAAGGAGCTAGAACTATGTACAGAACATTCAACAGTGATAGAAATTTGGATTGCAGAGACCAAACTGAAAACAATATGCATGACAATAAAAATAAAAAAAGCAATATTTGTGCCATGACATATCACCAAATCACAATAAGTATCTTACAAGTAAAAAGTACGCTGAAATGCAAATAATTTGATTGTGCAACTTACTGGCATGCAGATCCGATGGGACACAAGCCACTACTCTGGAAACATGGCGTTGACTGACCACTTACATTTACTTCAGATAAGCCAAAGATATTACCAACGAGAAACTTTGCACTAGAAAGATTGGGCTTTAAAGAACTTAGAATATCTGGGGATTATTAAGGTAACAGAAACTCAACATCATAAATTTAATTTCAAACTATGTCTCTCTGACGAATAATATTAGGCAAAAAAGATGCATAATTGCACAACACAAGATGAATAACATATTTTGAATAAAATAAATACAAGGAGGACTGACTACCAAAGGATTAGCATATCAATCATTTGGTGCTGATTGAGTCTACAAGGTCAGGTGAAAACAAAGAAAATGCAAGCTACTCCAAAATGAGATGATAAATTAGTTACATATATGTTTAAGAATCGAAGGATACGATTTCGTGGAAAAACTGATGAAGAACATTCAGTGTCATAAAATATTGATTGCCTGTTAATATAAACCCCTTTGGCGACAGCCTGGGACTGAGGCGCTTGCAATACCAAAAAACAAGAGCATTGCCATGGCATCTGCAGAAAAAGCAATAGCAGAGTGAAAATGTCAATCATTGCATTGAAAGAAATCAAAATATCAACAGTGGGAGGCATAAAGCCGTTCGATCTTCTTGATATGGGTATATGTCAACCAAATCTTTTCTTCTTTTTTTTTTTTTTGATGAATAAGTATATGTCAGCCAAATCTTAGTTTGTTGGTAATGTAAAATATTTCAGGACTCCGGCAATGATTGATTACTGCAGGATTTTACATATATTTTAATATAAGAAAAGGAGGAAGCATCCGAAATGCACTTCAGCCTCTTCGTTAAAGTTGACCCACAATATTCCTCTTGTTCCTTGCATTTTTCAACAGTTGCTCACAGCCTACCAATGGGATCTTCTCTCCCTCTCTCACATGAAACCAAAGTTGAACTTGACTCAAAGGTCCTTGGAATCACCTTTTCACGACAAGGACTTGAGCTGAAATTCACACCACTCTGGAGCCTCCCGGATAGGCTATCTTTATCAGTAAGAATTGTTGCAAAAGAAGTCTTAACCCTAGTCTTTTCAAAATCTAAATGCCTTCGCTTTCTTTGACGCTGCCAACGAAACGGCCTTGAACGCTTTCTAAACTGTGCTGAAATCTGATTTGAGCTTTCGTGAAGTTCCTCATTTGAATCTCCATCAGTGTTATTGATACCAGTTCCAATTAATGGTGTAGCTGATTTGGATAAACTCATTTGAGAGAGCTTGCCTCGATGAAGCTGACTAGATGTTCTTAGACTAATCCCATCATTGGAACCCACACAGCTTATGAAACTTGAGGGATCATCAATACTAAATGAACTACTGAACTCATGTATATCTGACATTGAGTTGACATTGCCAACAAACAACCTCTTCTTTTTGGATCCTGAGAAAAAGTGGTGGCTGAATCACCATTTGTGTGGACTTGTATCAATATTTAAAAAATGAAATGTTATACATGACTGAACGTTATGATGAAAACTAATAGCCACAAAGCAAAAATAATTAAGGACAACAAGAAATGGGAAAGATCTATTAGAAACGAACATCAACAAAAAGACAGCACCAAGTCAGATAAGAACCTTGCTTATTGTCAAAAAGATACTAGGGAGCAGAACATCAAAGTGTCAAAGACTATGGACATTACGTCAAAGCACATAAAATAGATGTAGTTAATCTTTATAAAGAATGGCAACTTGTATCAAATTCTATTTATTATTTATTCAATTAGTATATTCAATGTCGTGTTTCTTGATATGATTGTATAAGAGATGTAATTTCTATATGGTTGCTTTAAATTAATATTTGGAATTTAGAAGGATTTTCATTCAACAATCAGGCCTCTTGCAGGCAATTTTCATTAAAATTAATTTTGCACAAAGCATTTTGCAAAACTAAATGGCACTTTTGCCAATATAAATAAATAAATATACATACATACATATAACAGCATATTTATTCAACATTATTTTCCCAGGTAACATAAAGGGAATGTGATGCAAGTGAAAGAGGTTTACAGAGCTTCTACACTCAGAAACTCTTAATTACCAAATTGAACGAGTGAAGTATGTTGATACTGAGACTCTGATGTTTGCTTCAATGACTTGAGGCATAAATTACTTATAGGAGGACCTGCCACTTGATGGTGCTTCTTATGAGAAAGTGGTAAAAAGATGGATGTATACTTTAGAAGATAAACCATGACATCATCCCCAACCTGCATACAAGCAATGTTCACTGTATTTCAGTCACTACTATACCAGAAAACAAAAACATATTGGTGTAGTCCAAGAAACTGACAGACAAGAACTTAGCAAAACATACCCTTTCTAAGAGAAGAGACCAAGCTGGAGAGGATAGAACTTCCATAATGGGGCTTGAGTGATTACTCTGTTGCATACAATTCAATATCTTTCAATAAGTGAAACCGTGATTAATTATTGCTATAGAAAAAAAAATTGACGTGATCAAATAACATTTAGATACACAAGCATTTTAGCAATTTAAACAAACAATGGCTCAAAACACCCTTGCACTTTTTCATAGAGAAGCGCGTGGCTTTTAACAACTCTTATCTTTGAGAAAATCATATCACATGCACTATAAAGTTTTAAATATATTGTGGCTCCCAAGTAGTCTTTACTTTTAATCCTCGGATGAGCAGATGGCTTCCAAGCACTTCTACATCCTTATCCCCCCATCCTACACAGATGGGAAAATTAATGAATGCGACACATGAAACATGGATGAGCAGATGGCTTCCAAGCACTTCTACATCCTTATCCCCCCATCCTAGACAGATGGGAAAATGAATGCGACATATGAAACATGGATACAGGCAGAAGGCCTCATATTAATCATCAAAAGATATGCATACTTTTTAAATAGGCTTTGCACAAAATTTCCTTTGAATGCTGATGATCAAATATTTGGAATACAATTGGAAATTTCTATCTAAAAATTGTACGTATAGTGAGACAAGTTATAGGATATCAAAACTCTATTACCATATGGAGATGGAGGTCATCCTTTTCCCTTCCCCGACTAAGCCCCATAGAAATGCATTCTCCGAGGGTTCCATTCCCTAAACTAAACAGAACCAACCCTACTCCCGAACCAGCAGCCTTAGTACAAATAAAAAAAAAAAAATACAAAACCAGGAGCAGTTTGCTTATGCATGCGGAAGGGCCATAATACTACACGCAGCAAACTCCATTTCCTATTTAAAATGGATGATAAGGGACAATAGTGATGATAGCAATAGAGTGAATGAAGTAATAAATGCTTGCCTTATCAAAACTGTTGCATATTACATTGGAAGACATGGGCTGCTCGTACATTATCATTTCAATAGTCCTTCGAACAATCTGAAAACATAACAAGTAGCAATTTACAAATTAGATGTGTAAAAGGATTGAATTATTGAATTGAATTTAGTGAGACAAATGATATGAGAAAAAGAAAAAAAAAAAAAACTACCTACACAACAATTGGTATCACCATCATTAATTCATGTAATTCATTTTGATATATTAAAAGAAGGCGCTCCTAAGTACGTATGAAGTATTCAGAAGGAAACACCTAATTAGGAAGAGCAAAACAAACAAGGAATTCACTAAAACTAAGCGCCAGAAGATAAACAAACGCCGCGGTCCAAAGATATAAAATATCATAAAACAAAGATATAATTCATCAAAACAAGGAAAAGAAAAAAAAAAATCTACAAAAATATTTTAAGCTCAGTTGGGTAAAGGATTTGTTTTCACAGGCCTAAATTAAAACAAAATTTGAACTTCGACTTGTTTTCATGAGAATAAAATGATTCATTCAATTCAAAAATTTTAAACCATTATTAACTCGCGTACTAATTTGAAATTTGAAAAAAAAAAAAAAAAAAAAAAGAGGCACGGTTTGGGCAAAATTAAGCAAAGAGTTCATCTAATCAGCTACGATCTCTGATTTTTTTTCATCACGGCTTTAACTGCACAACCGCAAAAAGTGTTGGACCAACTCTTTTTTTATTTTTACAAATTATTTTCCTTCTTTATTTTCACCCCAAAAAAAACCCCCAAAATTTACCTATCCAGACATACGTAAATATAGATAAAATAATATATAAACATACATGTATACGTATGTATGCATAAAAAACGTCTTGGCCTGGTAAGCAATAACCTACAACCACTTGGGAGCGGACGCGGTGAATTGAAATCATATCACTGTGTGTTTGTGTATATATGTGTGCTTGTGCGTGTATATATTTATTCGTATATACACGAACACGTACGCTGTACCTGAACGCATGTATGTATTAAAGTTATATGCGTGTGTGTAACATTTTACACATACATACATACATTTGTACGTATAAATATAAGGAGGTGTACGGACCTGAGCTGGGGACCAGCGAGAGCGAGGATCGAAATCCAAGAGAGGAGGCGCATCATCGGACACAACAACGAAGCAGCGATTCAAGAGCCTGCAGTAGTCGGAGGGGTCGTCAGGCCTCACCAGGAACGACATCGCTTCGGCGGCGCCGGCGCTGCAGCGGAGGCATTGCGAGCCCTTGCAGTACCGGCACTCCGCCGCGGCGAGTAGAGGAGGAGGAAGCAGAGCCGCGATCAAGCTCGCCAGCGTGCGCGCTCGGTATCGGAATAAGCGCCACAGGACCTGCGGGACCCAACGCTTCTGGCGCATTTTCTCAGGAAAGTGATGGAAAAGTGGGAGTCGGAGAGTCTTTGTTGGTTTTCAGAACGAGTGGGAAATGTGCGCGAAACGGGAGTTTAAATGGCTAGCGGCTGGCGCCTTGGGACTGTACGGGCTATTTATATAAGTGGAGTTATTGGGCCGGGAATTGGGCTGGTTTGGCTGGCTTTGAGATTTGATAACGGATTTCAAAACATTTTTCTTCTTTCAAAACCAAAAATATATTTTTCTCCAAACGATTCACAAACAATTAATACAAAATACTTTTTAATGTTGGACCTAAATAAAAAAAAAAAACACTCATCGACTCCCTATCAATTAAAGAAATATATATTATTTAAGGCTATCAATGGGAGAAAATCAGAGGCCAACGAGGATTTATTTGAACACTTGGATTTTATATGAGATGTGTTTTGATTAGGTAGTCCTATAGCTCAAAATTTATTTGAACATATAGATCTTCTATGAGATGTGTTTGATAATGAGTTTTATTTTTAAGTGTTAGCTTGAATAATAATAAAAAGTGATAGATGTGATATAAAAGTAAAAGAAACATTTAAATTTTTTATAAAAAAAAAATTAAAAAAAGTTGTTTGATAATTAGTTTTAAAGAGTGGTTAAATTTTTTTTTTTTTGAGAAGAGTAAAAATGATATGAAAATGCTTACCAAACGATTCCAAATTGCTTAAATTGCTAATATTTCGTGTAAGTAATTGTTGTTGATGAACATCTCTCCGAAGGTTAATTTAACGATTTATGGGCTAGGCAAACCCTTAGCCCAAACGAACAAGTATTTTGGGCTTCAAGCTCCGATCAAATCTATCTGAGTCAACATGTCAGCCTAAGTCCCACACGCGAAATTTATGCCTTCTCTTTTATTTTTATTTTTATTTATTAACCAATAAATATAATAGTTAATAGATATTCATACAATTTAGTTACCTCTTAGAGAAACTGATCAAGAACCAAAATGGATTCCTCAAGTCTCACTACTCTTCCCGAGGATGAGACCTCAGAGCAACAAAAGCAGCAGCCTCTCTCTACCTTCGCCTCCAAACCCGATCGCCCTGCGACTCAGTGAGTTTCCCAAACTCGTTCATTGCCCTCTAACCCATCAGATTTCACTCTTTCACAATTTTCCTCTTTTTTTTTTTTTCTTAAATTACGATTATTGTTTATTATTATTATTATTGTTGTTGTTGTTCTTATAGGAGTTCGTTGCTGAAATACTCACCGTTGGAATGGTCGGGCTATTTTGATCGTGAGGATGATATTCGTATTCCGGATACAGAGGATGTCAGTAGTGGGGAATTTTGTTCCTTTACACGACAAGTCGGTTTTTTTTTTTTTTGTTATATTTCTCTTTCTAACACGCTTTGTGATTTCAGGTGTTTCATGTATATTTGGGAGGAACAGAAGGGCCGGTTGTTTTTTGTCTGCATGGAGGTGGTTATTCTGGGTATGTTGGTTTCATTATTGTTCTACAACGGCGATTCCTTTTCCTTTAATTGTTAATATTCATTTGTATTGCTATTAAAAGATTCGCGCGAAACGCAGCCCCAAACGGAACCAGTTTTGCGAATTTGAGTTTGGCCTGGAAAATCACAGTGGTGAACGCATTCTAAGCACTGTTAATGTTAGAGCATAGGCGGACTTAGTCACGTGAATGAGTAGCTCATATAACATAATTACGCTCAGTAGTTGACATAACATAATTGAGCTCAAATCCGTGCTCAAGCTTTTGAGCTGAGGTGCTGCCAGCAGCCCAAAAGGTGTTTATTTTCCAACAAGTGGTATCAAAGCATGATTATGGTTATCGAATTCATTCATTTTTTTTTTAAATGATTGTTTTAAATTAATGGGGTTAATGTGTGTATGTGTAGCACCTAGCCGATGGTATCTTGGTACACAAGTTGATCACCTAAGTGTATGTGTCAACTGTTTGATCAAACACCTCACACGGCTTTGACACCCCACAATTGAATGTTCGGTGGTCTAATGACATCACAGAAATCCATATTTTACAGTGATACACATATATATATACACATGTTTGTATATGTTCTGATTTGTTTTGTATGATATGAAATATGTGTATGAATATATGTTACTAGCGAAACTCTGGCTATATGACGTAATGATATTATTTGGTACATCTTGGGCAGGCTTTCATTTGCGTTGGCAGCAAGTAAGATCAAGGAGAAAGCTCGGGTAGTGGCAATGGACTTGAGAGGACATGGAAAGTCAGCATCGGAAAACGAGCTTGACTTATCTATTGAGGTACAAATATAGACAAATGAAAATTTATTCCACAAATCATGTATTTCAGGGGGTTTTTTTCTTTGAGTATAATTTTTGTCAGTGCAGTTTTCGTAGGCTATTCATAAAATGGTAATCTTTTAAGTGCAGACTATGTGCAATGATGTTCTGGCTGTTTTGAAATCAATGTATGGAGATTCCCCTCCTGCAATTGTGCTTGTTGGCCACAGGTGGTGCTCTTCCCCTAATCTTCTTGTATTGTTAATTCTCATGCTTAATAGAAATCTATGTTAAAAGGGGGGAAGAGGGTATGCATGCATGGCCTACATTGACGAAGCAACTTGTAGATTTTCCAGTGTCAAGTCACAAATTCATTTGTTTTGTTCTAATTGTTTCCTCTTCAGTACAATCTGGTTGTATTGTCTGAATTTTATAACATTAAAAAATTGTAGTTCTTTTGTTGGCAATTATATCATATAGAGTATGCAGACACAAACTAGATGAGATAGAGAGAGAGGAATTTCGTACTTCAATGTTTGGTTGGTGATGGAGCTTCATGTTTTTAAGAAGGAAGTGGATTCATTTCTAGCTATCTGAAGATGTTTCCTAGAGAGTTGGTAGAGGGAAAAGAGGGTAATTAGTTTTATGAAACATTTAAAAAAAAAAAAAAAAAGGAAATTCTAGTTTTTTTTTTTTTTCAATTTTTTGGGGTGGAGTATGGGGGTGTTAAATAATTTGTAATCAATGGGTGAAAGTTGGAGGAAATGAAGAGTCATCAAAATATGTAAAGTGGTAAAAACATATTATTACAGGATAGATCTTTTTGGTGTGGATATAAGGTTTTCCAACAATGTTAATTGAAGAAATCATCAGAGGGTTTGTAATAATTTTAGAGTTTACCTTGGAGACAGGAGACCTCCAGGGACAAAGCAATTGAATAGAGCATTGGGTTGGGGGGTGGGGGAGGCGTTGTAATAATTTTAGAGTTTACCTCAGAGACTGAAGATCTCTAGGGACAGTTTTTTTTTTTAACCGGGGTATCTGGGGCTTTGCCCCGACTTGATCCCTGGCACACCGTGCAAAGTGCCCCCTCTAGGGACAAAGTAATTAATGTGTCATTCTTTTTTATTGGTTTGTTGACAGAATAAGAATTGCATAATTTGCTTAGCTTTTGTATGCTATTATGTCTATTCTCTGAATATTCACTTTACATTTCTCTAAAAATTCTCTATGAAGAGTGGAGTTTAATCATGATTATTGGTACTTATTTCTCTTCGCCTTCATCAACAAAACTGAAAAACCTAACTGAATTCTTTTTCTTTTTTGTTTTAATTCTACTTTTACTGCCCTAACCATTATCAATTGGACTTTGTAATCATCATCCAGCATGGGAGGCTCCGTTGCTGTGCACGTTGCTGCAAAGAAATCATTGCCTAGCTTGGCCGGGCTGCTTGTTGTGGATGTTGTAGAGGTTGCATAGTATGACCTTATTGAAGTTGCCTGTGTTTGTTCGCTTGTCAGTGGCATATTGAAGCTATGTTGACAATCATTAAAAATTTCAGGGAACAGCTATGGCTTCATTAATTCATATGCAGAAAATCCTATCAAGCAGGATGAAGTATTTTTCAAGCGTTGAAAAAGCGGTACCTCTCATCTAGTATAAATTGTATAATATTGTAGCTTTAGAAATTCTTCACACAACACATTTTTTTTTTATGGGTTTATCACAAGATTAAGAAGAAGATTTAATTTCATTTTAGCAGCGGACTAAAAATCAGAAGATTTTACCTAGAGGATGAAAAAAATTAAATTAGGAAGTACTTCTAGAAATTACTAAACAATATGTGGAGAAATCTCAAATTTTGAGCATACACTAATCTGTCATTTCATGGGCCAATGTAATTTCTCACACAATGTTTGAATATAGGCAGCTCTAAGTTGAAATGATTTGTGTGCGCGCCACTGTGTGTAAACCTATTTTCACTGGTGAAGTTAGGCTGTCATCATGAGTTTGAAAGCTTCTTTGTGTAGATTGAATGGAGTGTAAAAGGAGGCTCTTTGAGAAACGTGGATTCAGCTCGTGTATCCATCCCTGCCACTTTAAAGTATGATGATTCCAAGAAATGGTAAATGCTCTATTATGCTACAACGGTACATTTTCTGTTTGAGTATTTCCAGCTGGATTCCAGAATTTTATCCATTTGCATGATCAGTTGTCCCCTTTTGAATTTATTCAGTATGGATCATAGTCCTGCATCTGACAGGCACAGTTCTAATTTTGCGCTGCAGTTATACTTACCGAGCATGTCTTGAAGAGACAGAACAATATTGGAGAGGCTGGTATGAATAAATATTTGTCATTAGTATGCACAATTATGTCCCTGTGACGGGGCAAATTTGTTGCTTGTGGGAATTAGATTTGAAATCCAACTCTTCAGTGCATCTATGGGATAAAATGTCTCATTAGGTGTCGTTGGATATTGTGGTTGAACTGTTTGAGTGCCACATCAAAGTGTGTACCGATATTAGCTTCTTGATAAAAAACTAGTGAAGTACCATTGTATACATCCATGCTAGCTTTCATTACATGAGGCATTTTTGCTCTAATTCAACTACTGAAATTAGTTATTTACAGGTATGAAGGCCTTTCAGATAAATTTCTGTCATGTCCTGTTCCGAAGCTCTTGCTGTTAGCAGGAACAGACAGAATGGACAGGTTCTCTCCATTACTATTTGCTTTAATTAATCTATACAAGTCTAACAAGATCATCATTATCAGTATAGATATGTCATGACACTACCGAATAATCAAAGAAAAAGTTGGTTACAATGACTAGCATGAAGTTGAATATCTTATGTGTGAATATTCTGCAATTTGCAGAACACTCACAGACTTTTATGCTTCCAGTAATAGTTGGGATTATGATCTAGAGGTGATAAGTATGCACATGGTGAATCAACCTTTTCTACATATGTAGGGAAAGGAAAATATAGTGGACAAAAGGGTGGTAGTGCTAGAATAATAATTTGAAACTATTCTATAGCATGTTTAAAAGTGAACAAAATCAGAACTAAACAAGATGCCAAGTTGAATGTGTTAGCTCGGGTTGAAATATTTGGTCATATGTCCAGGAATCTAGCAAAAAAATTAAAAGAAGGTAGAAGTTTACTTTTTAAAAGTTATGGGAAAAGGGAAAAGGATATAAAACAAAGGGAAATTGAGGAGGAAAAAAAAAAGGCTGTCAAATTTAATTATAAATCTGGCAATTTAACCAATCCTGATTCTCAAATAAAGTTTCACTGTGGCGCTTGAGGTTTTGCTCGAGTGCTAAAAGGTGAGGTTGGTGTAGGTCTAGATTCAAAGCTCATTATGCAAAGGTAGAAAATAAGAGAAAGTTTCACTGAAACTAAATTTGGGAAATCTAGTTTGAATTCGGGCAATCCATTCCAAGCTTTTTCATGTATTTTTTGGGGATTTGTCTTCATGGGTGCATTGGGTATATCATCATTTGCACCTGTAAGTGGGGTTTATTCTTCTCGTTTTTCTTTTGCACAAGCTCTATATCACAGACTGACATAGATACGATACAGGTGCAACACTACAAGAAAAGATATGAAAACAGTGGCTATATATATATGAAGAAGTTCTATAATTATTTTATTAACAATTCTATATATTCAATAAGCATATTGGAATAGAGTAATGTTAAATGTCATTTTTGTGTCCCTCTAAAAATGAGGTGGCTTTAAAATTTATCATTGGATTTTTGATAGATCAATATTAGATTTTGATCTAATAGTGTTTTTAAAAGTCATATCATTTTTGGAGGGACACAAGAAAGACATTTAGCATTACTCTATTGGAATGACCCAATCAAGAGTGATAGGGTGCTTTCGTTGATAAGTTACCCACCGAAACTATATTTTCAGCTAGAAGCACTATAGTGTGGATAGGGTTCGGGAATCATTGCTCCTGAAGTGCATATTGTCATAAAGCTTACTAAACATACACTCTATTTTCTTGACTGCTTTAATTTATCAATTTTATGATTTGATACTGGAAAATGGGTTGGTAATTTCCTTAGATTTTAATTTGAGCCTAGTGCTTTGTCCTTTTTACTAACACCTGGGAGGCTGGTCTCTGTAAACTTGAAATTGGTCAGGTTGATTTTCTGAAAATTTCTTTACACTGTTTTGTGACAGAGCTCTAACAATTGGTCAAATGCAAGGAAAGTTTCAAATGGTGATTGTCAGACACACTGGGCATGCTATACAGGTCCATATCAGTTATTTTTCACGGCGCATTTATTTTGTTTCTCCATTATTCATTGTTCTGAAAAGTTGTAACTTTTATACTACAAATTGTTGCAGGAAGATGCACCTGAAGAGTTTGCTACTCTGGTACTGAATTTTATCTCTCGTAACCGTATAGGCCCTCATGGAATTGAGGTTGGTATCCATATTCTTTTACCAAATGTTGTTGTATGGTATCCAAGAAAGGGATTATGATATTCCACAAACTTCGATTTTTGTTCAAGTTCTTCAAGACTTTGTAGGGTTTCCACCTTAGAGATATTTTTAACCTTCAAGGCTTTGCATAGAAGCAGGCTTTGTGTGCACCACGGTGCATGGCACATCACTTTAGGGAAAGTTTGAGGTTCACGTGAGACACATGCTTTTTACCTTGAGGGCTTCCTTTGGGTCAATTACTTATTGTTTATATTGACATTCCTGATTGTCATCTATTTCACGATTCACCTCTTCATTTTTTGTCAAGTAAGGGTTCCAAGTTCTAGAGTAACATGGAGGTGTTACAAATACCTCTTAAACTAGAGCTTATAGTGGCTTGCACCTTTTGCTTTTTGTTAGAAACAAATGCAATGTGAATGTGTGGCTAATTTTTGAACATTTTATCATTCTCCCATCTTACGCACTGTGTTTTTCCAGTACATAGTTTTATTGCGGTAACTTGTGTAAAAACAATGTGAGCAGTGCTCATGTTTGGAAGATTTATTTTTCATTGTTTGAGTTTGAAAGATAAAATTCTGCAATTCAATTATGTAATTTTTCCATAATTGCATGTACATAAAGTATTTTACATCTTAATTCATATGACTAAATTGTGTTGCAGATACCAGGTCTCCGTCGATCATCCCAGTCGCATCCTTGAATCGGATGGATAACCATACAATGACAACCCGTCCACGACAATGGACTGATGTCATGGCTTTAGCCTTTTTTGGGGGGATAGTTTGATGGCTTTGGCCTTTTTTTTGGGTGGTTTAATGCCCTTGGCCTTTTTTGGGGTGTTTATTCTTTCTTTCTTTTTTTCAACTTCTATGTTGGCCTGGTGGTGTATAATGAAGTCACTGATAATGATCAAAAGGCGATATAGGATAGGACATGCATTTTCTGAGATGTCCCAAATCTTATGTAAATATTTTTCGCAGATTCCCTTGCTAGTGGCTCTATCTTGATATGTATTCATAGCTAGCTCGGAGCTAATTATTGAAGTCATTTTACAAATTACGGATTCAAAAAGAATCAGAATCTGCTTATATTGCAAAAGCAGTTACAAATGGAGTAAAGAACATAAGTAAAAGCATTTAGAGCCAAGTTATGATTGTATTAAAGAGCTTAAAAAGTGTGTTTTGATACTTCAAAAGCTTTTTGAGGCAAAAATTGGTCTGTTTGGTAACCAAAAAAATACTTACCAACTTTTTTGCTCTAAAAAAGTTCAAGACTGCCTTTTTGGAGAAAGTTTGAAAATGAAACAATTTTCTAAAAAGCTTGTTTAGGCAATTTTTTATAGACAAAAGTTTTATTTTTCAACTTAATTTCAAATAAGCTTTAATCTTATGAACATTGCTATATTCCAATAAAAGGCTCTTGTCTGTTGGTTGTGCATTTGCAATGTTACCTCAACCAAGAGTTAGAGGCCATAGCTTAAACAGTAACAGACCTTCATTTCAGCTCCCACAGACAAGGAGAACTTGGCAGATGAAGTAGGAAATAACGCTCCTAAGAACGCTGTTTGTAAAAAAAATAAAGGATATGAATCCATGAATCGATTATCCGAAATTAAGATAGAAATAGTTTTTATTCTCGAGATTAGAATGAATAAGTTCAAAACAATCATTCAACTAAGAGTCGTGATTGGTGGTGTGCTCTAAAATGTTGATTGTTTAAATGTGGGTGCTTGGTGAGATCTTTAGTGCGAAACTAATACGAACAACTTGATAATTTTCGGGACGAAAATTTCGTGCAATAGAGTTGTCGTTGTCCCATGTGAAAGCATGTCTAAGCTCCATCTGGAACAGGATCCGACTGGCGGCTTCAATCATACACGTCATAACTGTCATACGTCATAGAAAGCGAACCATGTGAAGTAAGCTGACCAATAAAAATAGAGTGAATTTCTAGCGAGCTTCCTAACCAATAAAGATAGAAGAACGACCCCACAAAACACACACAGAATCTCCCTCTCTCAACTCTCTTTATATATCCCTGACATTTCAGGACCCAATCGAAATTGTCTTTTAACACCCACACTCAACAATCTCTCTTCTGTGGCTTTTCCTCGCTTCAGGTACCAATTGGGTTTCTTTCTCTCTCTCTCATTGTTTTATATTAGTTTCTTTTGGTTTCGCTTAGCTTTTAGGATTTTCGTTTTGATGTTTATTGTTGTCTCTAGGCCTTTTGGTTTCCCTGTTTGATTGTCATCCTTTTCGCATGCTAGAGTTTTCTTGGGTTTTTATTTTTTTTATTTTTTTAAGGCTTATTTGGGTTTATGCGATTATAAGTAACGGAATTTTTGATTGGTTAACCTGGGTTCGGTTTGATTTGATCAGAATATGTAATAGAAATTTGCTTTCTATTCTTTGGAGCGGAGGTGGTATTAGGGGAGTAGTTATCTGATTTATGTGCCTCTTGCATGTTCATATTGTTTGCGTTTGGTTTGATCTAGTGAAAGATGTAATGCTTCTTTATATTTTTACTTCATTTGTGGATTCTTATTTTGGGTTTGACTTGTAGGCGTTCTCTCACAATAAGTTTGCGATTCGTATTTTGGGGTTTTGAGGCGTTGTTTTACAGTAAATTTTGATTATTATTTTGGGTTTTGAGACGTTGTTTCAGGTTATTTTGGCAATCCACTTTATACAGTTCTATGTACCTGCCGCATTTGAAAAAAAGTTATAAATTTGATTGGTTGTTTGGTTAGTTAGTTTATGTTCTTCTTCAGTCTGCGGTTTGTTCTTGGGTTTTGTTGGGTTGTGTGCCTAATAATATTGGTAACAGGTATTCATTGCACACCAAATGTCTTTGGACCACAACGAGAAGCATTGGTCACTTGTTGGGTTCGATTTTTGTTTCATGAATAGGGGAAGGCTCTGGTGGTCGTGGAAGATCTTGTTTCGGCATTGGACTTGACAGATTGCTTTTTTTGTTTTTGTTGGAAACATAATTCTCATTTGCATTCTACAGTAGAGGTTAGAAATTGTTTTCTGTGGAAAACGGTAGTGTTTAGTCTTGTTTTGAATTTCTTGATGGGGAAAGCATCGCTCATGGCTCCTGGATTCCGATTTCACCCGACTGATGTTGAGCTGGTTATGTACTATTTAAAGAGGAAAGTAATGGGGAAAAGGCTTTGTTTTGAAGCCATTGCAGAGGTTGATATTTACAAGTTTGCTCCTTGGGACCTTCCAGGTACATAAGAAGTCTTATATATACTCTTCTGTTTGCATAATTAGTTCATTGTGATTTTTCTTTGTGTTTCTTACTAAAACGTGCTTTTTCCTTCATCAGACAAATCTCTTTTGAAAGGTGGGGATCTGATATGGTACTTCTTTTGTCCTGTGGAGAAGAAGTATTCATCTGGGGCTAGAATGAATCGTGCAACTGAATTTGGGTACTGGAAAACCACCGGAATTGATAGACGTGTTCACTATAATAAAGAGCTGGTGGGGTCTATAAAAACTTTGATTTTTCACATAGGAAAAGCGCCACTAGGTGAACGAACTGATTGGGTTATGCATGAATACAGACTTGAGGATAAAAAGCTGGAAGGAAAAGGAGTTGTTCAGGTAATGCCTAGTTATTTATCATCTTTTGAATGATGCTATTCCTGTAGAATCAAAAGCTTTGTTGTTTGATGTATCATTTTGTATAAGCTGATTGCCAATATAAGCTGATTCCCTGGTAAAAACTTTCTGAAAGGGACTTTAATTGTTTTTTAAAATTATTACTTATATACAGAAGTTTCCTTCATACTTGGTACTTTTAAGCATGTTTCAGAAATCGGTACTTACCCCTATTTTTGGTTAGGGGGGCTACCTGTCAGTTCAACCCAAAATTCTTGATTTTTTTTATATTTTTAGTTGATTTTCGTTTGTGTTTGAATATATGGAAAAATCTCAAAATTGGTTAACAGAAATATATTTTCTGCCTCTGTTGTTTGCACTGCGTGAAAGTTACTTTTTGTCGATGAACATGTCAGTCATATTATAAAATGGAGAAAATATTTTCCCAATTTTTTTGGAATGCTGCAAATAATACAGTCTTTGTTTTTGTCCCCTATATTTACAGAGCTATAGAGTCTTTTTGTATGCATCATCCAGCTCATTCACTGTGAATGCCTTAGAAACATAGGACAGCAACTTGACAACCATTATCTCTACTTTAAATGATTCTTGCTAATTGAATATTTTTTCAAACTTAACCCCAAGGGGTAGCTCAATTTTCTGGTGACAACGCCTTCGAATCTCCCTTTCTCCCTTCTTAGGGGTCAATTACTTATAATAAAAAAATATTTCATCAAACCCAACATAGTTTTGCATTTATTTTCTTGATCCATATTATTTGTCAACCTTTCCAATCTGTAGATGTTTCTTTTTTGCTACTTCCTAAGTGAATGTATACAGTTACGTGACTTTCCAAAATTTCCTTTAAAAGGCTGTGTCCTTCAAAATTTGGAAACTTTTCGAGGGTAATTCTGAAAACTCTTTTTTGTTCAAGAGACAAATCAATAATTTCATACTTATGCCTTGCATTCTAAAAAAACACGCACAGAAATAATTTCATGTTTTTAAAAAATTGGGTTTAGCAAGATGGATAAATAAAATGGGATAGAGGGGAGGAACGTGTATTAGTTAGGTTTTGAATATTTTGATGCACTAGCCCTTTTGGTCATGTTCTATATGTTATTTCCATCTGTTTTCCTGCATATAAACCGGAGGATGGTCTTCTGGTGCCTGTAAAGTTTTGAATTCATTATCATAATGTTTTTTTGTCTTGCAGAATGCATATGTTCTTTGTATGATATTCCAGAAGGAAGGTGTAGGCCCAAAAAATGGTGCTCAATACGGAGCACCATTTAAGGAGGAAGACTGGGATGATGATGAGGAAGTTGACTGTGTAAGAGCTGGCCCTTCTGCTGGTTTGTCTACCCCAACTTGTGCACTGCCTAATAACCATAGCAGTTCAGTTGCTATTGAAACGTCCTCGTATTTGGGTGGCTTAGTTTCGGGGTCATGCTCGTGCTTATCTCAAACTGTGCCAGCCCACTTTGAGGGGCTTACAACAGATTGCAGTAATGATGCTGTTAATCAAGATTTGGGTGATAGTGATATTCTTCCAGAAGCACTTGCTAATTGTGATGATATTTTTGCACTGCTTGAATCCTTTACGGAAGACAACACTTTGATTTCAATTGATGATGACAAGAATAAGGTGTGTAACCTTTAAAATTTTTTCTTACCAATGTGTTCCTGATCTAGTGGCTTTTCGGACTTACCCAGAGCTTTGCACATTAATCAGTAATCTCATAGTTTACGATGGGGTTGTCACATTAAGTGTTATTCAGTTGCATTATATTTTAGAGTTACCAAAATTCACAAGGGAGCCCTGATCTTGATAGCTGGATCCAAAATGCAGTATGCTAATTTGTCAATCCAAGTTGCTTTTTATTCCTTTCCTTTCTTTGCCTGTTTTGAAAGGAAAGCTTAAGTTACTGTTAATTAGATGGAAAGTTTGAGCAAAACTAGCCAACAATTATGTATCATTTGACTAGACTACTTTATCACAGTCTAGCTTTTATTAAAACAATCTTTAAAATTAATTGTAGACTAATTCTTAGCTTAAAAAAAATCTGTATTGTTCCTTCCACGGTTCAGGCTAAGTGGTGTACCACATGCTTGTTCCCATTCAACTATCTGTGTTTGTAGGTTTAACTTACAATCTTGCTGTTCTTATTTTCTTATTATATCCATTTTATCTTAGATAAGTGTCTTACAATTTTCTTTTAGGAATACTTATTGCGAATCATTATTTAGTATTTTAATGTTGGAATTTCTGGTGTACTTATATTTATATTTGTTTTTGGAAATTTGGTCTTAACCAGGAGCTAAAGCAATAAGATTTCATTATTATAGAATTATCCTTTAATGTGTATTTTTTTAATGTACCATGTTTCATTACAAATTTTGTTTGCCAGCAAGATTTCAACAATAAACTATTTGCTGAAAGCAAAGAACAAAAAATAATCTTGGAACTACCTTCTTAATTTCATTTAATGCATCTATACTTGAAACATCGGTTGCTATCAGAAAGTCATAACTGCTTATTGAAGGTATATATTTACAAATTGCAAATGGGGTTAACCTCAGGTTTTGTCATACTTGGATGAAATTAAGTTGGTAATATATTTCAAAGTAGGTTGGTATGTGTCAGGAAATTCTGGAGTTGAGTTTGTATGTCTTTGTCTGTGTATAGAGATGAACTGGCCAGAAAGAATACAACGTAGTTTTTTATATTTTGAACTAGACGGCATAACCTTAGTTCGTTGTGAATCTATATTCTTCCCATCTGACATCTACTTTCTGTACCATATTATAGACTTTATAACCTCTAAATGTTTTTTTGATAAGCGAATAGGGTTTTTTTTTCTCCTTATCAAAAAAGTTTTCTCTTCTGCTTGCAGATCTTTTTTATTATTATTTATTTTGAAAGTCCTAATCTTTACTAATGTGTAACTGGTTTCTGGATTTTGCAGGACCTCATTCATGATGGAAACGCTGAAGCCACACTTGATAATCACAAAGACTTGGGATATCTGGGCCACACAACCGGACTGAGTGAAGATGGTTACAATTTGGACCAATATTTTAATGTAACTGATCTGGAGTAACTGGTACATTTTTTTCTATGCCTTCCTCCTAAAGTGCTGTTAGAGAGGTTGCTGAAAAATTTATGATTATTTCGTGCTGTAAGTAATTGTTCCAATACTCTGCCACAGTTAAATTTGTTCATATTGAAATTTATCATATCTAAAGAATATTGGGGCCTTTGATTTTTTCTTTTTCTTTTTTTTTTTTTCTCTCACTTTGTATCCCTTCATTAAGGGTCCCCGTGACGTTGTATGTATTTGACTATCTGTTGCGAATAGAATTTTCGTCTTCATTTCTGTAGCTGCTGAAGCCCACGAGGACATAAATGGAATCTTACATTGTTGGTGGCTATCTGGTTCCGCATTTTATGAGGATATTTAGCGAGTGACATAAATGGAACTAAAAAAAGAAAAAAACTGTAATCACGGTGTTGTGTTAGTTCTTGAGGAAGCAGAACATTCAAGAGTAATATTTCATCTCACGCTATGAAATATGCTCTATACCATGACCAATTCAAAAAATAATAATTTAATTGAGTAGAAGGAAAAGGAGAAGGAGAATAAGAAACTCTATACCATGAATTATAGTAGAAGTTGCCTTGAAAAGATGGTATAGAGTATAGACCCTATCGTTAGCGGGATGCTTCAAAGCCTTCCATTATGTTAAGGAGTAAAGATTGATAGATTTCAGCTGTCTAAATTGGCTCACAAGATACAAGTCTTTTGAATTAGCATTCAATGCCGACTTGAAAAGAAAAGGTTCTATGAATTCCATTTTGCCAACCAAAATAAGGCTAGCAGACAGATATTGACTCTTATTGTTTTGTTTATGGTCAAGATTTAGGATGATTCAAGGAAAAGTTTCTTTTTCATAGGGTGTGTTAATTACCTTAGACTCCCATCAACTACTACTCATTTACACATTGTACCTACAAACTCGAACGGCCAATTGTCACATTAACCCGTTTCAACTACTAATACTTGTCAAAAAAGTCATTCAGTTAGCCTAACTCGTTAAATTTGACGAAAAAAACATGTGACACGTATGTACTATTCATTTTTTTTTCTCTAATTTCTTATTTGGAGAGTGACTTTTCGAACAAGTCGACTTACATTCAGAATCTACCACGTAAATCCATTCATTTCATTCAAGGCAATTCATTCACTTCATCATCATTCCTTTTATCCATTACAATTTACATTAAAAAAGAGATTGCAATTCTCATTCCTTTAACCAAATTAAAGAACCAACAACATTTAAATGATATAAACCTCATATAGAATTCATCCTTAAAATTCGACTTACAAGGATAGGGTGTCCAATAATTTATATAAACATGGTTAAGATTGTACCTAACTAATGTGGGACACTTACAATCGTAACATACTACCACGATCCGCAGCCAATGTCCATAATGGCTCACTCTCTGATGATAGCCAATTCTCTTTTTGCAGTTTCACTCATCTATCAATATTCAATAACTTAATTCGTCCACAAAGTCGCAACCACTTTGATCTCATACTCAATGAGTTTCGTCTGATCTCATACTAGATAAAAGTACCTTAACGTCCTCGATCTCATACTAAATATTTGTTATATTCTTTGCCATGATTTATTCTCAGATTTGTTTGATTGGATGTGAAAATAGGCGCCGGAGATAGCGTAGCAGAAAGATTTGTACATGGAAGAGAATTTGGGTGGCTCTGGTGCCAGAGAGACCGACGAGACCAGGATCTACATATCCAATCTCGATTATGGTGTTTCCAACGAGGACATTAAAGGTACTTACATATTTCCTCTCTGGTGGTAAAAAATAGCTCTTTCAGTTTTGGATCTTTCATAGCCTTGCCTACTTGATTGTTTCAGTAGGAGACGAAAAAGAGTAAAAAAGTACACTTTTTGATCACCAGTTCCAAAAGTAGCATATAATTCAAACAATTTTTCAGTGTAACGCTGCAACCAACGATTATAAACAATCAGGAGGTGAAGTGCCATTGTTTTCCTTATATAAATCATGAAATGGCAAATCGTCACCTTTTCTCCATGATCTTGCAATGGTCATGGTCTCCAAAAGACAATTATTGCTCCCATCTCAACTGCAATATATTCATGTGAAAACACAACCTTTTTCAGTTGCAAGGGAAAGGAACACAGTGAAACATGTGGGGTACATTATCATCAAGAAGCCAACAAAAATAATCATTACCAAACTGTTCTCCACCCCAAATATTCATGAGATAGTCACAAACGGCTAATTGAATTGGATGTTGCATTTGCCAATTACGGCAACCTCTTGAGATGCAATGATCAATTAACAATAGAGCATTGCAGACCTAGTTGGTCTAATTTATTGGTAAAAAATAGTTTTTCATCCGCACGGTGAGAAATAATCTCCAACAACTGCAAAATGGAATTGGGGAACTACAAGTATGGATGAGTATTTAGGATGCAGTAGATTCCTTCAAATATGAAATAAGGTCAGCACGATCCTGTGGCTTCTTCAGTCCGGGGAATACCATCTTGGTCCCAGGAATGTACTGCACCAAAAAAAAATGAGTAGTGAAAATTGAATAACATACTACTCAATATTTATTATAGAAACAGAGGCATATAAAAGTATTCTTGTCTAATCTTACAAATAGTCCACACCAATAAACCACGGCCTAAAACATCCATGGACCATGGTGATATCCAAAGAAATATTTGGACCCTATTCACCGACGCAACAGCAAATGGACACAAAATTCAACACCGAATTAAGAAACATTTATGGTTCTCTGTAAACCCATTATACAAATAATAAGGGTCACTGTTAGTGCAATTGGAGAATTCCCTACTGCCAGGCACAAGCACACTGATTCAAGTCTTGAGAGTGCATTGTTCCTCAATGGTAGGATCGTATGAAACAAGGGAATGACCATTATTTCATGTTTACAAGCAATTTGAAAACATACATGTTTACAAGCAATTTGAAAACATACAATGCTTATCCTTGAACCATTGAATAAAGCATGATACTTAAATTCCAAACCTATTCATTCTCCCATCTATGTACGTGTATTTGTCCTATTATTTCCCCTTGAACTGATCTAGAGCAAGTCTTTACTTGATCCGCATCAGAACAGCAAGCAAAAGGGGGTCATGAGAAATATACGATGTGTTTGTTTGATTATTTGCACAAAAGTTAGTTGTCACATGAGTTAACTAGATTTGCAATTTTTATGCCATATCCTAGTTTTCCACTATCACTGTATTTGGTTAAAATCAATCCACTTTATCATCATACCAATCAATGCCTCTTTTGTATTTCTAACAAGCATATATGACCAAAAAAAAAAATTCACGTTGAGTCCTAACCCATCCCATGCCAAGGCAAAATTTAATACTCTCTTCATCCAATATTGTGGGTCCTGTTTAAAAAATCCAAATTTTTAGGGACACCGTTTGATGCATTATTTTTTAAATAAGAATGCATAAGTTTCCCAAACTATCCTTCTTAACTTAAACTCATACAAAAAAAAAAATCTAGAAGGGTTGTTTCCTTTTCAAGTCAAATAAAGGGCAAATTAGAAAAGTTAACAAAATTGCATCCATCAAATTTTCAAAATAGATGATATTTTGAGGCATTGCAAGAGGGAATAAAGGACCAACAATATGGGACTAGGGAGTGGTAACTAAATTCATATTAAAAGCAGAAAAACATTAATAAAAAAAATATCACCACACTAGATCACTGCATTCTCTATGTGATGGTAGTGGCCTAGATTTATCTTTTCATACCTTCTTGGGGTTCAGCAAGTAATCATACAACGTCTTTTCCTCCCAATTCACAGCCATGTTCTTGTTAGCAGAGGAGTAAGAGTACCCAGCTGTCGTACCAGACTGCCTTCCAAAGAGGCCATTCAGATTGGGCCCTGAAAATTCCATATAGTTCATGTAGATAAGACCAAAACTTTAAACAAGAAAAAAAGGAGGAAAAACAGAGTTGAAAAAGAAATAGAAAGTGCAAAAATTTCTGAAGCATATTATCTTAATCTGATAAATAAACTGGAAAGCCTTTCTTCGAGAGAAATAATGGGTTGCCCCAGCATGCACATACTTGAGTGAAAATCTTTTTCTTGTTAAGTAAAAAATGCAAGGAAAAAATGAGATGTGGGGAAGATGATTGTTGAGATTTCAACAGTTGAGAGGAAACACAACTGCCCATCTTCCCCAGATCGATCTTGCAGGGAACTCTTTCGGAAACAGAGTGCACTGATCGTAGCACAACGCCGATACACACAATCCCTGCTCTACTTGAGTGAGAATCTTCAGAATGAAACATTTGTGGCCACAACACCCACATCATCAGAAACAGGGGCGGCACTACTGGAGGGCCAGGGTCCCCAACAAAGATTTTAACCACTCCCCCACCCAAAAAAAAGAAGAAATTATTTCAAAACAATTGAAAGCATTGTTTTCACTCAAAAGAAATTAAACTTTGTTTTCAACAAATAATAATAAAATAAATAAATGATCACGTAAAGGATGATGCATAGTACTCACATTAAACCACATCATAAAACCACAATGTGTAAGACCAAACTTTTATTATATTATTACAGTAACTCAATTAAAGAGAAATAAAATAATAAAACAACAAAAGCTTCAATTGCTCAGAAAAAAATGGGTAAAGTTTCAATTATAATTTGTGTAATAATTAGAAATAAAATAATGATATTTCCAGTTTTCTAGAATTTTTCAACTATGGGTTTTCAGTTGAAACAAACTGCTGTTTTTGTTCAAAAAGTTTAAATTTTGTAGTTAATGAAATATGTTAAAACAGTAAATGGAATGATAATTACAAGAGTTAAATAATAAATTTAATGAGAAGGCAAGACAAGAATTTGAAATAAAATGGAAGATGAATTTTCTTCAAGCTTATCTGGTTGTCTACATTGAGAAGGAAATTATTGAAAGATTTATGGATATGATAATTGATGGCTGTTATTCATTAAAGGAGCCTCTAGTATTTTTTCTGTCCTTTTTTTACATATGAACTTAAATTGACCAACATGTATTTTTATATGTTTTTTTGAGTTATATTATAATTTAATAGTACTACATAAAGCATATTTTTGTGTAAGAACTTAAAAATATAGTAAAAAATCAAGGACATAGTTTCCTCCAAACTAGGTTGGAGGAAATTCTTTCAACCCAATATATAAAAATGATATGTGTCCCTTGCATGTGAAATGCACATATTTTATTTATAGTAGGGACAAAGCTGAAATTTTTTTTATTAAAACATGTGCATCTCAAATGCTATTAAAAAAAGTAACACATCATTTTTATAGATTAGGTTGGAGGAAATTACTCAGTTTGGAGGAAAACGGTCCAAAAATCAATTGTCAGAAATATATAATTTTAGATTTATTTTAGAATTATATGCTGCCCCTAGATAAACATCTTGATTTCATCCTGATCAAAAACACAAATGATGTAACGTCCTAACAGTTTTGGTTCTTATAAACCAAAAAAATAAAGTTAAACTATAAGGAGACTAATAAGTTGGTGAGACATAATTGCAAAGGCAAATTCTCTTTAATCTTAGAAAAACTTGGCAAAAAATTTATGATTTTCAAAACCAGAACCACGCAATCTTGATTTCAGCATCTGATGCGCCTCAATGTTAAAAAATCATAATCCAGACAAAAAACAAGGTACCAAATTTGAAATCTCGTATAATCCTTTTAGCATGTGAGAAATGAATAGAAAAGAAAAGGTAAAATTGTATTTTAAAATCCAGCAAACCTACTTCAGTAATCCGGCTTAGTCAAGTAATTTTTAGAATTCTTCTATAAGTCCAGAACCAAAACCTCGGATTTTTGATATTTTTCTTCCCCTCGGAGATATTATAAGATTAAAAAAAGTCAGATCTGAGCAAATTATTCACCTAAATCGGAATAGGCCTAAAACATATCAGATCCAATCACGGCACAGATAGCGCTAAAAAAATGCATGTACTAGCTAAGAGAAACAAGTCATCGAATCTGAATCCATCAGATCCAAACACATCGCAATCCAATCAAACACAGTCAAGATATATATCTCTAAAATTACACAAGAAATTATAAATTAAACACAGAGGGGTAGAGAGAGACAGAGACATAGAGATGAAAGAGTTACCTTGCTTGTGACCGGCGCCTTTCTCGACGGTGTGGCACTGAGCGCACTTGGTCTTGAAGATCTTCTCTCCTACCTTTGGATTGCCAGGAGGAGCTTCATCGAACGACGCCATTTGTTTACCGTTTCGCTTTTCTTTTTTTTTTCTTTGCAGAGGACGACAAAGTTTGCTGAGAAAACTTTAGAGGTTGCTAGCGAGAGAAAGGCTTTTGGGTCAAAAAGGCTGTTTGGCTGCGAGCCTGAGACGCTGAAATTTCTAGGAAGCACTAATGCCGAAGAATATTCGAGAAGAGGGAACGTGGTGTGCCACAGGCCGCTGCCTTGGTGTCTTTTTCTTTCTTGAATTGCAAAAGAACCTTTTTTTAAGCACGTGGCGAGTTTCTAGTGGCCTAGTCAATGTTTTGTTGTAAATTGTAATTAGGGGTGTTAAATAAGCCCAGCCACTCGTGAACTCGGCTCGGCTCGGTTAAACTCGATTCAGTCTCGGTTCGAATAATAAATGAGTTGTTCGTAAACACAATAATCTGCTCGAATATTAAACGAGACATACTCGTATAAGCTCGTTCAACTCAGATAAAGTTCATGAGCTCGGCTTGTATAAGTTCGACTCAACTCGTTCGACTTGAATCGTTAGCTCATTCATATATATATATCGTGAACTCGGCTCGGTTAAACTCGAGTCAGTCTCGGTTCGAATAATAAATGAGTTGTTTGTAAACACAATAATCTGCTCGAATATTAAACGAGACATACTCATATAAGCTCGGCTCAACTCAGATAACGCTCATGAGCTCGGCTGTAAAGTTCGACTCAACTCGTTCGACTTGAATCGTTAGCTCATTCATATATATATATATATATATATATATATATATATATATATATATATATATATATATATATATGTCTTATAAATATATGGATGTGTATTAGTTATCAAGTATTTTTTCTTTTTGAAGAAGTTATCAAGTAATAAGTATGGGATATTAACATTATAATTATAATAAGTTAAAATTATATGTTACTAGTTAATATGGTAGTAATAATTAATATGTTACACTTATTAGTTAATATAATATAATTATATAGTAAATATAATATATATAATAATTAATATGTTATATGTGACTGTGTTTATAATATAATATAAGTACAATGGTGAATGGTAACTTCTGTTTAGTAGTTTTGTGCTACAATTTTATTCTTATGATATGGTATTAATTGCAATTTTTTTGTGAGCAAAAATTAAATTAGTATAATTAGGGTCTTTCCCATTATATATGAAGTACAGTGGACTGAGAAAAATGTTATTAGGGAATGGAGTACCTCATGTAGTTTGCCCATTACACAAGGTTTTGTGATGCATTATTAGCAATTTGACATTTTTGTTTGACCATAGTTTCACATAAGATAAAATGTTTAGAATATGAAGAATAATTGGTCAATTTTTTCGTTTAACTTATTGGAATTGATTCCATATGGCTTGGATGACAGTAAAAGCATTGTCCAATCCATTGCATTTGCTTTCAAAACTGTCATTGGTGCAGCTGTTGCTTCACTAAGACTGTTCAAGAGCAAGATCCCACAGAGAAATTGCATTTGCTTTGAATTGTTTAGTGAGACTTGTCCTACACCGAAAAGGGAACAAAAGTCCCCCACATTTACATCTATAAAAAGGCTGTTTGTGGCAATTACAGAGGCGCGTCCCTCAAGTTGGCTAAAGCTGACGCAGTAGGGTAGAGTAAAATAATAATGGGCTTTTGCCAGCTCATGCTGACCGATTAGAATTCATAAAAAATAATTTTCATAATTTATCTTGTTTAAAGATAAATTCATGAAGTTATTTTTCAATAATGTTTTAGTACTTATAATAATATAGTCAAAATTTTATTAATTCAATCGTGTTCGAGCTACTTAAACTCGATTGGAACTCGGCTAGTCAATTAGCCAAGTACGAGTCAAGTTCGAATTGGTGTGCTTTCTATCAAGCTGAATTCAAACAAATGTTTAGAACTCGTCTAAAGCTCGCTCGAGCTCCAACTCTTCAGCATATAGCCGAGTCAAGTTCGACAACTTCAAACTCGGCTGGCCCGGTTCGAATACAGCCCCTAATTGTAATATATTAAAGGACCATTAAGCAGGCTCTGTCCCCCCCCCCCCCCCCCCTTTTTTTTGTTTGTTGTCAAGGCCGCAATCTTGCTCCCATATAACATTTTTTGTTCATTCCAATTTTGACCCCGTGATTTATGGCAATTGTATAACCTAAATGAGAAATGATGCATCTTTTCTTTCTTTTTTTTTTTCTTTTTTTCCTTCTCACATCCTTCTATTTTTTTAAATTAAAATTATAATAAATTTGTGCATCTCATACGTAATATGTGAGATTCACATAAAATTCACAAATTCAATGATAATTTTAAAAAACGAAAGATGAAATGACCATGGAAGATATATAGCACTCCCAAATCCTAATACATTATCATTATGAGATGTATTTGGTGCATTATCCAACACATCTCTTGTTCAATTTCTTTTTTTTTTTAAAAAAAAAAAATCACCATTGAACATTGAACTTACATGTAAGTCTCACATATTTAATGATAAATTTTTCAATCTCTTGTACAAAGATAAGCATAAGATTTAAACTAAACATTTCTCATTACATTATATAAGGAGAAATGATTTATTTCCTCAGTCCTTTGTTAGATTTGGATAGATAAATTTTTTTTTTTTTTTAAAAAAAAAAAATGCAAAATCAGTTCATATGGTTTACCTGATTTGTAATTAGTTTCTTATAATATCGAAATGAACACAAAGGTCTTTAAGGTATGTCAAAAAAGTAATTTACTCCCTACAGTCAAATTCCGTCGATTGACTTAACAAATTCAGTTAGTGTGCCACCAACTTAAATAAGATAATTGTCACATTTTATTGATTATGATGTGTCACACTATCAAAATCTATTGAGTTATGGTACGTTTGAGATTGTGATTTCGTAAACAATAAGTGCGATTTTAAACCAAGTCGCAAAAACTGAATTGTTTAGAAACTACGTTTTTTAAAAATTGTAATTTGAAAATGCAGAACATCTACATTTTCAAATCATAGATAATGAGGTACTTGAAATAAAAGCGGGTCAAATATGGTCAAATCAGCCGTTTAATTCAGAGCTCGGTCGATCAAATAACACTCATTTGGACCGTTGATTTTCTTGCCAAAATTTTGATATTGACACATGTAACCCTAACTCGGTCGATCGAGCTTATGTAGAAATCATAATTTTCATGTTTTTAACCTTGTTTTCATACCGTTTCATCCTATCACTTCCGGACCCTATTGTACTTATCCTATTGTGGCCTTTGAGGTATTTTATCAGTTTTCCCTTAAGTTCTAATGTGTATTAATTTCGGTTTTAATCCCAAGTGTTACATTGTGTCATTTTGATTTTAACTTTATAGTTTTCAATTTGATAGATTCAACAACCGAGTTCAAGGTTATCTTAAATACGAGACCTCAATTAGATTTTCCATTAAATAGTTAACAAAAATAGATGTAAAAAAAAATACAAATATGTTTTTCTAGTAAAAAAATTAAAACAAAAAGCTTAAAAAATTAAGAAGGACAACTAAGGGCCATCCCTTAAGGGGTGGCTTGCGGCCACCACCTCAAATGGTGGCGCATGACTACCTCCAAACTTAATAAGGGTAGCTTACGGCCGTTCTATTAGCGATGTATTACTCGTGATCACCCTTAATTGAGGGGTGGAGCACGGCCACCAACTAATAAATAACTCAAGGGTGGGGTAGAAAACAATCAAAGTTGATAAATTAGTAATGGATTGTTTTATATAGTTCGACAATAAAAGCATTATCATCATGAAATGAATTTAGTAAAAAGATTGTAACTTCAATATTTTCTAATGTTAAAAGAACACAAAAATTGATCGGAATATATATTTAAAAAGTAAAAATGTAAACCAAGTCACTATTTTCCAAATAGCAACATGCTTCACATGCAACGCCATTTTTATCCTAAGAAGTCCATAGGACCATATGTTTTGTATTTTTTGTTTATAGTTTAAAAAGAAATATTGATATGACATAAAAATTATAATTATCTGTATGATTTGAGAAGTGTTTTATGTGTTTTGAATTATTTATTATTTTTGTTTTAAGAATAAAAAATAAATATCAAATAAAGCTTTAATAGCATCTTTAACAGACATTTCATTTGGTTTATAATAGCTATATTTAGTTATTATAAGGCATTTTACTTTTTTAGCAAATATTTTAAAATAAAGTACTTTTCTCTCTCTCGTTCAACTTTAACAATAAAGAATATACTAAAAAATAATATTTAAAAAAAAAGTAAAAAGAGATAAATAATCCGTTAAAATTTATATTAAAAACTTAATAACTAAAATACAAAAACATGTACTTTGAGTAATAAAATAACCAATATTGTTTGAGATGCTCTAACGATCCAACCCATCAAGTAAAAAACAACCGTCCCTTGCCCAGGAAAAAGAAAAAAAGAAAAAGAAAAAGAAAAACAGGTCCCTTTTTTGGGTATAAGTAAAACAACAAGGACATAATCCTAATAATATTATAATACTCTCACATTTTAATCAAAACCCAAAATAAATCGCCCTTCACTTACAAATAATAATACTAAAAAAAGAAATCAGTCTTCATTTGCATCAGTTTACTTCTCCGTTCTTACTTACAAAAAAAAAAAAAAACTTCTCCGTTCTCAGAAAACCCTTCCCCCTTAACTTCTTCTTCTTCTTCTTCAAAAAAAAAAACCCTTCTACCTCAGTGTGTGATATATGTGACCTCAGTCAATGACAAATCCAAGACCATAATCTACCATGGAAATACCAAGCAAGTGCAAGAAACTCAGGTACTTCTCAAATTCTCAATCTCTCTACTCTCTCTTCTCTCACTCCCCACGCCCATTTCTTTCTCCTAAAACCCTAGTCTCACCCAAACCCTCGCCAAATTTTTTCTTCCATTCCAATCATTTCAACACAAAACCCACTGCTAATTCTCTTTATCCACTGATTTCGTCAACTGGGTCATCCTCATTTTTTGCTGCATCACATCCACTTCCTCAATCTTCACAAGATTTACATTGCTATAGATATAACAGTAAGGAGCAGAGACGCCAAATCTCGAATATAGGTTTGCTTAAACCATATAGTAATAGATGCTTTTCGGGTTCTACTGAAAATGTTAAAGTTGGAAAGATGGTTATCGATGGGATTAGGGCGAATGCCACTCCGAAGCAAGTTTCAGAAATGATTGGCATAATTATGAGGGATGATAATGATTTGGAGTCCAAGTTGGATTCGATGAACGTTTCTTTATCTATTGCTTCAATTACCGAGATTTTTCGGGTTTTGAATTTCGAAAGAGTGCCCGCCTCGCGTTTCTTTGCTTGGATTAGAGGTTCGAAGCCCGATCTTTATGGTAATTCAGATATTTGTAGTTTGGCTGTTGATAATTGCGGGTGGTTAGACGATTACAAGACAATGCGTTGTATTATGAATGACTTTAGTATGAAAGGAATTTGTCTGACCAAGAAGGCTTTTGGGTTCTTACCTGTTTTGGTTTCGAACAAGGATTTGATTATGCTTTCTGTGAGAAGAGTGGTAGAGGTGTTGAATGAAGTTGGGGGGTCATGTCGAACCTCTGGGGTTCACTCCTTGATTGAAATGCTCTGCACTTTCGGTTCCTTCAAAATGGCAAAGTTCGTAATAGAGATATCGGAGAAGAAGGCGAGTTATTACTATATTTTGATTAGGGAGAAGTGTCAGAGATGCGATTTCGAAGGAGCTATGGAAATGCTGAATGAGATGAGGCGAGTGGGTTGTGATCCAACTGTCAATGCTTACAATTATCTACTCAGTAGTTTATGTAGGAGTGATAAAACTGCCGAAGCTTGTCAAGTGTTTGAAGAAATGCCAGAAAGGGATTGTCTTCCTGATGCACTGACCTTTGAAATATTTATTTGTTACTGGTGTAGGCTTGGGAAGTTCGATCTTGCGTCTGAGTTTCTTGATAGGATGGTTTCAAATGGTCTTGAACCTCGTTCTTCCACACATGCTGCCTTTATCAAGGGTTATTTCAATTCGATGAGATATGAGGAAGCATATAAGTATGTGGTTGAGTCAGTTGTTAAGTATAAGTGTTCATGCAATTCAACTTACACCTTGCTTGCAAGCCTTCATCAGAAGAAAGGAAACGTTGTCGTTGCCCGAAATATTTTTGTCGAAATGATTAAGAAGGGTCTTAGACCAAATTTTGCAGCGTATATGAGAGTTTTGAAGCACCTAAAGAAGTCAGGCAGGGAAGACTTGGCCAGCGACTTAAACAGCAGGTTCTCTTGTTTGAGTTTACAGTCAAGTACAGAAACTGTGTGATTTTGTTCCGAGTCTGTTTTTGTTTTTTACCTCCTGCTTTGTAAACTTGCTGATTATAGAATTTCCAGCTAAGTGGCAAGCATTTTATTTTTAAACTTTGAATAAACGAGTGATAGAGCTGAAGAGCGTTGATTCTCTATTGGTCTTTTCATGTCTTTTTTTTTTTTTTTTAAATGTAAATTATATTTAATGGATGCCTCTTAGTTATTGGGAGTCTGGGCTCTTGTTCATGGTGCATGCTTGAAATCGTGGTAAGCATTACAAAGCCTTGAGCAATTGATACTTGATATGATTTTTAGAGCTATTACACTTGCCTTTTTTTTTTTTTTTTTTTAGAGAAATAACTATTTCTCATTATAGGAGAATAACTATTCATGAAAATTAAAACAAATAGAATTTGGCGGGGTTACTACACCATTGATAACCAGCCTTCTTGGTTTAAACTGGCAAAAAAAAAAAAAAAAAAAAAAAAAAAAAAACATAAAAGGGCAAAGAGTGGGCTTGGATAAACCCTTATCATGGATCCTTTCTATAAATTTCTATGATAAGAGGCTTCCAAAAACTTGGAGATGCTTGCGACCCCTTTTTTTTTTTGGAATAAGAATCAACTTTCTAAAATTTTAGGTCCATCATCTGAAGCCGATGACAGCACTGGGTACTGATCCAAACAAGCATGAACCTTAAAAGATCACTTTTTTTAATAAAAAAAAAGAAAAAGTAATCAATATATTATTAAAAGCGTAAAATGCCTTCAAGTACACAAGAAGTACACATGAGAAAACACCTAACTAGAAGAAGAAAAGAAAACTAAAGATTACATTTTTGTATCAACTTCTCGAATTAAGTATACCTCATATGCTTGAATTACCCTTCTTCAGCCTCTCATTTTGAGTTCTAGCAATTTTTTGCATCTGAAATTTGTGCCTGTTTGCAACTTGTTGCCTGAATTCATAAATCTTGTGCAGATAACTTCGATTGCATAGACTTACCAAAAATTCAGCGGGCTATGATAATTCCTGACTCCCCTTCAGTTTCACTTTCACCGCCAACTTGGCATCTGGTGTCTGCATCGCAACCAAGTCACAAGTCATAATCACAATGCATACTACTGATCTGTGCCTACTCCGACAACAGCCAAAAAAGCCATGAGGTGACAAAATCTTGCACACATGTATATCCAAAGAAAATCATGATCAAATTGTTCATTGGATGCTCAAATTTAGCAAGTAGATAATTCCAGTTTAGGAACTAGTAGGGGAATTGTAGTTGGAAGTAAAACAGAGCAGCATATTGTACCTTGGTTCTCTTTGTGCATGTTTCAGGTCTGCAGACCGTGGTAATGAAATCTGAAATGGTTGATCACATTGTTTTCATGACGCTTTAGTTATTCAAGAGAAAGAAAAAGAAAAAGAAAATTGCGGAATTTGGAACACAACATGGATATATGATGATACAATTTCATAATTATATTATAAAGGTCAACTAAATACAATTTCATTATTATATTTTATTGAGAACTTATCAAAAAAAATATTTTATTGAGGAATAAAATCACGTCCTAATACTCTGCAGTAATTTCCAAATCATATGCACACAATAAAAATTAGGAAAGACATATGACCTTAGATACCAGTTTTGGATTCGGGGTCTTGTGAATCCTGGACAAGTTAGATGAGGCAGATTTTGATTCTTTTCCAAGTCCAGCATTGCTTCTCTCTTCTTCCTGCACACATAGAAAATGCATGCATAATCTGCTCACTTAATCACAAACAGAAAGAAGATTCATCTTCAAAGTACACATCTTCTAACCAGACATAATAGAAATAATTGGTTTCATAAAATAGTCACTGCTTAGGCATTAGTCTCAGAGATTCACAGTTAACATCAAATATAGTAATAAACAATGTGATAGCTACTGTCAACCTATCAAACCATGAAGCTACATTTCAACGCCCATGCCAGTAATGAGCCTAAATTCTAGCATGATTCATGAACCATCTCAATTGTTCAAAATCATTCTATTGACACCATGGTAGGCGGCTTGTGTGGTCCAGATGATGGAAGCATAACAGGCTCTCAGTCATACAAAATCTCTAGCTAAATTACTAATAATAGATAAGTAGTGAACTTGGCAAAATTAAAAAAGGATACCCAACTTCAGAAATTGGAGACCTTACATATAGGTAGTAGTCTAGTAATGATTAAGACATCATGGATGCATAATGAAATACTTTAAAATGCTACTTCAGGCATTAACTTTGGGAATGCAATCCTCACTACCAGAGTCTTCTGAGATCCTTAGATTCAGAGTGAAATGCATGATAGTTTAATAGAATACAGCAATTAGGATGATTCTTAATTCAATGGTTCAAGCTTCCTAAAGGGACCAAGTTATATAAATGAATATTTCTTTAAAATGTAGAAACCAACATATGCAAAAGCATGCATGCATAACCGAATCATATCTGGTTTGGAGTTACCTTTTTCTGTGGTCCTTTGACATAACTCCTTTGCCCAAATGCAACTCCACAGTTCTGATTTAAGCTATCCTGAACAGGAAGGTTCATAGACCTTTTGTATTTCAAACCCATTAGAATATCACACAAGCAAGAACAATCGAGAAAAAAAAAATGGTGGTGATAATATCTAAAGAAAACAAGTATATGGGGATATAACACATTACATGACTTTTGGTCTCTGGTTCTTAGTCATTCGTCCCTTGGGTCTTATTTGGCATTCACTAGGCTCTAGAGGCTTTCTACCATCTCCATCAAAGCTCCTGAAAATAATTCAAGTTAACAATTCCAATTTGTGAGGAGGTTTTGGAGAGAGAGAGAGAGAGAGAGAGAGAGAGAGAGAGAGAGAGACAGAAGTATAAGTGTGTATAAATGCTTTTATAAGTGAAACCAGACCTCCTGTTGTCTAGAGCCTTCTTTCTCAAACCGCCAGTAACAGCAGTCTCCTTGATGGTGCTCTGCATAAATAGATAACCAATAGGGGAAGCCATCAGCACATAAGCTAACGAAGCTCCAATATGAAAATGACCAAGACGTCTACCTGATAGGTTCGTGCATGAAGTGGTAGCTTTGTAGGCAAGTTGTCTAAAAACCCTTTGGAAGCTGAATTTGCCTTTACCTGACCAGCTATACTAATAGGAGATGTCACCGACCTTTCCCTTGCCAAGGAATTGTGCAGAACACTGGCGCTAGAGCATACTTCAGTATGTTGTCTATGTGAGGAAACATAGTTTGAATTACTATTTCTCGTCTTAGGTGTCCTTTTGCTTGAAACAAGACTGCTCTCTGTCTTGCCAGAAAGATTATTATGAAGAGATAGTTTCGGCTTCTCGAACGGCTTAACGGCTCCTTTTGCAATTCTGCAGTCCAACTGTGTTTTGTTTTCACTAGAAGAAACTCTTGCCTGGTAGAGATAACAACTAAAAATTGAGTGACAGAAAATCATCCATCTAATGCACATTGATAATGCAAACTTTGGCAACCTAACCACAAGTGCAACAGAGATATAAATGGAGCCAAAGGCTTGACGCAGCATAAGAGTCCCAAATTAACATAACAGTACATACAGAACTATAACAACTATAATTGATAATTGGGTCCAAACACACTAGGAAATTTTTATTTTTGGCAGTTGTTCACATGATTATGAGGTTGTTAAACTCGGCATCTTACATTATTTTATCCATAGTGTTTTCCAGACTTGTTTTCGCTTTCCAATCTTCTATACAACTCAAAAGAACTGAAACATAAGAGACCCTCAATTTAACATACAAATAGTGCAATGAACTCTAAGGTCAATATTATGACATCTTCAGTTCTATAGATTAATTCAACCAACTACCACTAAAAAGGATCACTGGTAAATAGTCCACATAGCAAAGTGAGAAAATTTTCACAAAGAGATGATTTTTTTATACCTTGGGTTAGGGGAATGAGACAAATAAACTAGAAAATCAATATTTTACCTTAGCCTTTAGAATAGGTTCTTGTTTCTTTTGCTTGTTAGCATCATGCTTAGCTGTGACAGAGACAGCACAGTCATGGTGGGTAGTTTCGGAGCTTCTATTGATTGATGAAGTTGATGAAGAGGAAGCCTCTTTTGCAGAATGTTTGGGATCTATGGAAGATAAGGAGATACTAGTTTCACCTGCTATGCTAGCCTTGTCATTGTCATTATCACAGAAACTTAATTCTTCTTTGATAGTTTCTTTTGATCTATCCAGAATGCCTCCTTCAGATGAGTCCGGGTTACCAGCCACTTCATTCTCTAAGATCTTCAGTTTGCTGCCATTGATTGGCTTCTTTTCCTCTTTCATCAAGTCAGCATCAACATCATTTTCCACTTGTGCAGTGTTACTTATTGCAAGTAGGCAAGAATTGGGATGGGTTGTTTGTTGCTGCTCCGCTTGTAATGCCTTCATAGCTCTAACTCTTTTGTAATATTCTTCAAAGTATGCCTTCTTTTGAGCGACAAATCCAGGGGCCTTGAACTTCTCCAGCTCCTCCTGACATCTGTTGTGGGAGAAAACCGACCGCTTTTCCCATGCAAGTGACTCCGCAGCAAATCTTCCAAATGATATTGAACCATGATCCAAAATATCAGAGATGGATAAAACCTGCTTATCAAGTGTAATTAGATAAAATAACAAAATCATACAGCAGTAATGTTAATTACAAAACCCAGGAAAGCATGAGAAACATCTCAAACATGCATGGCTAATTCCTTTATGCTTCCGTCACAAAACCTCTCTCTCTTCTAAAAAAACCCTAAATCCCAACCATATCATTTTGCAGTGCATGCTCCATCAACACCGAAACGGCCTTCGCTGTCTAATCTACCTCGACAGAGCCAAACTTGGAGCCCCTGCTGTCAGTGGCTTCAACGCCAAAGGCTAAGCCACCTCCATGACCAGTGCTAGGTGTCCCACCAAAATTTGAAACCCCGGTTAAACCCAGCCTAGGTATTAGACCCCTTCAAGTCCTCTTAAACCATGTAAGTCATCTCTGGCTCCAGAATGAGTTGAGACTCCTAAGCCATTCCAGCAACGCTAAATCGGCTTCCATACAAATTTGAAAATGCCAGTACCAAATGACTCAACAAGTAGATCACCTATTGAAAGGATTCACTCACCTCTACTAATACCTCGGACTTTTCCACCATCACCACCACCAATTGGGTCAACTCCACCATCTCCTCAACCCAATGGAAACCTCAATTGCCACCCCCACCCCAACCATCTTCTATATGAGTTGATTAATGATTTTTAGCGATGATGTGTTGTTCATTGCCAATTATTTTAATTTTGTACAAAAAAATCAATGATAAGTTGTTGCTAATTGAAAGTTCAATTTCAAATTAAATTGTTTACCACATTAACATTTACAATATTCCAACTCAACATTTTACCGCATGTGGTAAGAATGAATGAAAAAAATTAAGAAATAATTTTTTGATAAATAAGAGACAATATTAAAGCGCAAAAGCGCAGTCCTGGCACACAGGAAGTATACAAAGGACTGCCTGAGAAGGAGAAGAAAAATGTACAAGAAATTCATTAAAGCTTATCACTAAGGGAGCTAGATAAGCATCTGTCCAAAAAAAGAGAGTGAAAAAAAGAAAGACTTGAGAAATGCTAAAATGGCAAAATCTTAAATAGCAGTTGGAATTTCAAGAACTCTATCAAAATGGCTATTCAGAAACCCGTCCCCCACTTGCCCCGCTCGAGTTCGACCCGAGCCAACCCGATCAGTTGGCCTTCCACAGGGGTTGTCTCAGTGATATAAAGCCCTATTACATTTCTGACCAATGTTGGGTCGAAAGTCCGAATAGGGTTGCTAGAATTTCAACAAACCGAACCGACACACCCTATATATATAAAAAGAAACCCTAGCCGCTCTGCCTCCACACTCTCTCTCTGTTTGTCTGTATCGCTAGCGTTACTCTAAACAATGTTTATATGCCATGGATATTCCGAAAAAAAAAAAAAAAAAAAAAGCAAAGGTGAATGGATGGAACAGTGTTTGATAGTGTTAGAAAAGAAAAGAAAGCGCGGGGTCATGATTATCATGAAAAAAGGAGGTGAAAAGAGGTAGTGTTAGAGTGTACCTGAGGCTGTTCGGTCTCTGACGGTATCTCAGGCCTTGACCAGTTGTTGCTCCAGTAGCTCTGTTCATGATGGTGATGGTGATGGTGATGATGATGATCGGTATCAGTTGCCATTTTCCGGTTACTCCCTAAAACCAGAGATTCAAGCACGGAAGCTTCCAGATCCCAAAATGTCCAACTGAAATATGTAACAGTTACCGCTTGATAATCATACTTTCTTAGAGGTTAGGGAAGAGAAGAAAATGGCGGAGATAGAGAGGATTATGATTGTTATACAATTTATACTGCTCTGCTTGTGACAGTGAGGACTGAGAAGAGAAGAAAATGGTGGAGAGTGGGGACAGAGAAAGGGGGAGCAACCAAACACTGCCCTACGGTTACTGACGTGGCTTTGGGGCGATGGCTCAGAGCCACTTTTTTTGGGTTGTAGGTCCTACAGCCGCCACGTTGCCCGCTTGCTTTCTGGCCGCAAATGACCTTGTTACAATTTGGCCCCTAATTTTCTGGTTTATTACAGGAAATGCCACCCCTAATTGAGCTCTGGTAGAATTGGGTCTACGTTGATGAGTTTAGGTCCTCTACTCGTTGTAATACACGTGGCTAGAATGCATGAGGTACCTTTTATGAATTTCTGTACTGCCACCTTCCCACCAACTATTGGTCACTGAGAGTACAGTTTTTTTATTTTTGGGTTTCTTTATTTATTTGTATGTCGTTTAATTAACTCTCTCTGGCTAATGGTGGGTATGTGCCCACGTGGAGGGAGTAGGCTAATAAGATGGGCCTCCCATAAGGCCCACGTGATACGAGCATGGGATCATCAAAAGTTAGTAGCAAAGATCATTATAAAAAGATTATCCTATAAAATAAAATAAAAAAGAAAAAAAATATTATTATCAGGAATCTAGATTCATTAGGTCCTGCCACACAAAACAAAACAAACAAATAAACAAAAAAAAAAACTTACTTTTCGTACTTTTATTCATAATTATATTTATAGATGCTAAAATAAAAAAGCTTTTGGACAATACTAGATAGTTAAAAAAAGAAAAAAAGAAAATAAAGTATGAGTTGGTTTACTTGGACATTTACTATAATCACATGATAGCCATGTGTTTTAATATTTTAATAACGTGGATACTACGAATAGGCTACATATTTTAATCTTAGAGGGGGTGCACCTAAGTGTTGGATGGTGGATAATGATTCTCACGTGAATGATATTATATTTTCTTCCCTAAAGCAAAATTTGACCAAAATTCTAATAATCATTGAGCCTATAATCTTTCATCTTCGAGGTTCATGTAAAATTAATATAATGGATGCCATAAAAAGAGGAATTACAATTGACTTTAGATACTTCTTAGACACGATAATGAGAAGGTTATAAAAGGACATGGGTTAAGCTATTTTGTTTGATAGTTATTACCATGAAGCAATTAAAATTGTCATGTGTTTGACGAATAATTTTTGTGTGCAGTAACTTACTAATAAAAAAGAAAGAGTTGTTCAATAATAGTTATGGTATTTTTTAAGAAGAGATCTTGGGTTTAAAACATGAGTACATCCTCTATCTTTTCCCGTCTCATAGGGTGGATATGACAATTGAATTTTTATTTTTATTTTTTTAAAAAATATAAAGGTGTGATAGGGGTTAAGAGTGTAGTATGTAACATTACTCTTAAAACATCATAAGTTTGAAAAAAAATAAAAGGGCAAAACAAATTGAGAGAATTTCAGAAGGCTTATAGGAAGAGTGAAGTTTGTCTCTAAATTAGCCAACACTTTTTTTAGAGGGACAAAAAAGGCTTGAACTCAAATATTTGAGGGTAGGGGCTTGGGCTTGGCCCAATATTTTTTGTCCAAGCCATTTAAATTTTTAATCTATTAGAGAGTGATAATGGCCCAAACGCCATTTGATTAAAAAATAAGAAGTAGGGGTGGGCTTAGATTTTTTTTTTTTTTTTTTTTTTTGTAATTATGATTTTCATTGAACTCATAAAGATAAAGTATGTTGTTCTAACAAAACAATATCACAGATATAATTAGAAATTCTTCCATTTATTCCTAATTTATGACTTGTTTAATAGTTACTCTGATTAATCCATAGGCAGCATATATAATTTACCTCCCTTCTAACATGACCAATTTGCCAACTATACATACAATTAAGCACCCATTTTATGTCGTCAATCATTTGTCTGTAGCTACTCTAATTCTGTCATCGAGATGTGACAACATTCACTACTTGGAATGCATCGCATTCCAATAGGATTTTTTGTAAGCCAAAGTCTTTGTTGAATTTTGCTACATGTAAGGTAGCCAATGCCTCGGCTGCGATAGGCTCTAGATTCTTTAATTTGGTCAGGCTTCTTGCTACGAGGACATAGCCCTTGTGATCCCTCACTATGATTCCTATACCAAACAACTCATTGGTCTTGTCAACTGCAACATTTCAATTTACCTTTTGCAGGCCTATTAGAGGGACTTTCCATCTGTGATATGTCGTTTTTCCAATCTCTTGTTGCCCCTCACATTCCTTTGTATTCGCTTTCTTGAATTCATCCAAGGACTCCCTTGCCCCCCACACCACTAGGTAACGGTCAAGAAACTCCCCCTATGACCTATCGTATTGCGTTTGAACCATATTTGCCTTAACATTAAAACAAATAATTCACTTTCTTCAATATTTTACTTGCTAGCCATGCCCTCCATTACTTACAAAAAGTTAGATTTACTACAAGAGTTTTTTGAAAGTTTTCCCCCTCGTCTTATCATACATCCATAGCGAACGGACAACTTCAGAGATTATGTAATATGTTTCTCCATCTCTTCCACAAATAAGACAAAAGGGTTCCTAAACAATACCTTTTTTCAGCAAGTTCTCTTTGATTGGCAAAAGCTTATGGTATGCTCTCCATAAGAACATCTTAGTTAAGTTAGGTAGATTCAAGCTCCAAATTAATTTCCAAATTCCATTGCTTCCCACACTAGTTGACCCTTCTCCTCGTAGTAGATTGTGCCCTTCTTTCTCTAAATGATAAGCATTGTGTGCAATGAATGCTCTTGTTGTAGCACCTCCCCAAATCAATGTATCAGGCTACTTATAGCTGCTAAGTGGTAGCTTGCTTACAATCCCTGCCTCTTCTTCACTAAATATATCTTTTATGAGTGCTAAGTTCCACCATTTAGTATCCAAATCTATGAGTCATTTACCTTAGCATTTGCCACTAAGATTTTCCTTGGGGACTAAAATCAAAGGTGGTGGGTGTTGGGAGCCATTTATCCCCACAAAATTTTGCAATCGACTCATCACCAATCCTCCAAATGAGCCATTGTTTTAGTAAGCCACCCGCCCCTAAGATACTTCGCTAGGTAAAGGAGGTTCGTTTACATTACTATGCCTCTAGGATCATGCTTTTGGGATAATATTTAGCCTTCATAATTCGTGCCGCTAGACTATTTGAATTTTGTAGTAGTCTCCAATACTGCTTGGCTAATAGAGCTTTGTTGAAACATACTAGGTCCCTGAATCCCATCCCTCCTCATCCATTTGAAAGCTCCAGTCTCTCCCAACTCATCAAGTGGATCTTTACCTCTTTCTTTTGGTGTCCTCACCAATATCTATGCATCATTGAATTGAACTCTTTGCATAAGGTTTTTGGTAGCAGGAAAAAAACGCTCATGTTGTACGTGGGTTTGCTTGGACCACTGCCTTAACAATATTTCCTTCCTTGCTTGTGATAGAAACTTGAGCTTCCAATCATTCAATCTTTTCCACTTAGTCTTTAATACTCTAGAATACACGTGTTTTGTCTTTAAAAATTAATGCTGGCAGCCCCAATTATTTAACGTATCTTTGCGTAGCATGAATCCTTTAAATTGCTAGAAGTTGGCCCCGAGCCTCTTGACTCGTATTCCTAGTGAAAAAGATCGGGGTTTTTTCTTGGTTTAATTTCTACCCAGAAGCCTTCTCATATATGTTCAATAGTCTTGTCAACTTGCACCAATGTAATGAGTTTGCCTTGCAAAAAAAGCAAACTATCATCACCAAAAAAAAAAGGTGATTAAGTCAAGGGCCCCTCTTGATGGTTGGAACACCTGTTAGATTTTCTTTCACATCAACATGGCCTTAGAAGTTATTAGGCTTGGATCCTGAGCAACTTTTGTAATTACAATTAATGTTAATATATATTTGGCGTGGGATATTGAAGACCCTGACTGATCAGCATGGCTTGACCAAGTTATAACCCTGACTCAGCATGGCTTGACTAAGTTATTGTATGACTTGTAACTTGTAACTTGCATCCATGTTTGTCAACTGAAGGTAACCAACCACACATTAAAATTTTGATCACCCTCGTTAGTGGTTGGTTAATTAGGCTTTGTGGTTGACAGCTCTTGCTACACACCACGTGCAAAATTTGCATAAACTCCAACCACCTTATGATGTTAGAGAAAAGGTCCATGTTCGGCCTTTCTGAGAACCATTGCCTTCATTAGTCTTTGCTTAAGAAAGATGACTGACTAGGTGAGATATACCAATGACTTACTAGAAAAAAAGAACAAGAAAAAAGAGATACACCAATGACTTACAATTTTCACCTAAAGTCATCCCCGGTAGGCCCAATCAGATTTGGGCGGCGATTCAAAGTCCAAATCAATATAAAGCTCGATTAAAAAAGTTCAGTTGGATCGGAAAACCAAACCAGGAATAAGGGTAAATCTTGAAAAGGCTACCTTTGCCATTATTTTATTTATAATATAATCAAATCAGTTGAAATTTCTACTGAAGATTTTTTTTTTATGCATTTTATATTTAGGTATATTACTATTTAATTAAAAATTTTATAACAAAAAGAAAATTGGACTCAGAAATTATAATGATTCGAAAAAGTAAAGATCCTCTATTAAGTGTTGGAATTAATTAACAAGTATTGTAAGATAATTATAAAATAAAAATATAAATTTTAATATTATTTTTAAATTAAAATGCCAAATCCAAGGACAGAATGACATAAAGACCAAGAAAAGTCATGGCTTTATTTTGTTTTTACTTTTTCTTTAAAATGTTGAGTTTCGGCTCTTTTAAAAATAAATTTGACTTTTAATTTATATTTTAACTACTTTTTTAATAAAAATTTTTGATTCCGTTCCTGTCGGCCGTAAACACCAAAAGGTTCACGTATGTAGTAGTAGTACTAGAACAATGTAATGCCCACACGGGGTACCCGTATTGGTCCAAAACTCAATCAACATAACTGACAATAATTGACAACAAGATCTCTATGTACTTCCAAGCCATATGTTTTAATTTCGGTGGTCACATATTAGAGAGTCGGTGGTTTTTGTTTTTGAATATTGCCGCATGGTCCCAATCGAATGGAAATGATTTGCTACACTGCGTCCTGTTAAAGCACAATGAACATTATTCCCTTCTTCTTTTTGGTTCTTGTTTATCAAATGAAATTAATCATAATGTCTAATTTTTTGGTAACCATATATATTGATCTCCTGATCATAACATTATTCTAATTAATCTTTTTAAAATCTGTAACCATTTTAGAGTTTTATATTGGAATCGCATGATGCAATTGGCTCATTTTTTGTACACATGGTGGAGAATTGATTCCTGACATGCGGGGGATATTGTTGGTTTTATAAAGTTCAAGAATAAAGTAGGAGAACTTGGAATATCGGTAAATAGATTAATTTTTTTTTTGGGTTTTCATTATATTTGACCACTACCGCCATTTTAGTCACAGTAGTTAAATAAATTGACTTTGAGACCCTATATTCTTGTTAATTGCGACTTTGTGCTGTAGTCAAAACTTTTAAGCAGAAATTACCCTTTACTTACAAGAAAAAAAAAAAAATTATGGAGGGTCATTTTTTAAACATAGTTCGCTTATTATTGTTCGTAGATGATCATAATTAAGCAGACGAGCCAATATGCAGATAAGGAAATACAAATGAAAGCACTTCTTTTACAAAAATAAAACAAATTGCATATATAAACTCTTTTGACAGCTCCACAGATAGCACAGGCCTCTGCAATGAGGAGGAAGAAAAAGAACCCACAGCTGAAAAACCTGGAGTAGCATATGAGAGCGCCAGAGCAATTACATATATAAATATCCCTAACTTTAAGTGTGCTTCAATAGAGCCTCCGACTTCTTAAAAGCAGCTCATTTGATGCAAAAGTACACACCCCTTCATAATTTTCTCTGTTTCTCTCGACCACAAAAACATTCTGTGTGCCTTAAACTTGAACCATTTTCCTCCGTGAATAAATCAGCTTGTAATTGAGTTAAAAGAGTTAGTTTAAAGCCATTATGAGTATTATGAATTTCTTAATTTCTTAATTTTTACCTTTGATAATTAATTACTGGTTATTAATTTCTTGTCCTATGTATTTTACCTAGGAGTCCCAAATCGACTCATATTGCACTTCTTCCCACTCGCTCAAATGATCAACATCGTTATTATGATACAATACCGTATCATGACTCTCCTCCAACAAAAGAGCTCCCATTGCCAACTCCATCCACATCCTCGGCGAGTCCAAAGGCGACTCGTTTATGGCCTGAATTTGGCTCGGCGAGAGCCCCACCCTATCTGGCACCGTATTAGCCCCGGAGCTCCCCACGTCGACCGATGGTGGCGGCCTTCGAAGCTGAAATGCTGCCTGTTGAGCCGCCAACTGCACGTCCTCGGCTCTCGAGCTCTTCGGCCGTGGCAAACTGTCAAGTAGTTCGGGGAAGTTGAGGCGCGCCCCACGTCCTCTGAGGTGCAATGCCGCCACGTCGTAGGCCGCGGCCGCCATTTCGGGTGCCTCGTAGCTCCCTAACCATATTCTGGTTTTCTTCCCCGGCTCGCGAATTTCAGACACCCATTTGCCCCATTTTCGCTTGCGAACACCTTTATACTTCGGAACATTCTCATTTGCCGTATATTGCTCTTCCATTCTTGGTAGATTTTGTTGGAGAGTGTTGATTTTCTTTTTAGTGAGAGCAAGAGAAGTTTTGACAGTCAAGAGTGTGAAGCAATCATCAATCTATGCTCTTCCATATATAAAAAGAGAGAGATGGTGAGAGGAGCTTCCAAGTAAGCTTCCAAGTAGTTACGTAAGTGGGAAGATGCTGTCAATGCGACCATGCGCACGTTTATACAGGCCACATGTTTGCTGCTGGTTTATATTTATTAGGTTTTATTTAATTATTTTTCTATTTTAGTTTTGAAAAAAGAATTAAGTTTTGCCGGGTTGAAAAAATAATTAAGTAAGCTAATTGATAGTCCTCACAAATACACACTTTTCTTATATCGTGGATGACAATTTTCTTAAAATCTGTATGCCTTGCTCCCGGTGAAAAAACAATTAATTAATTGAAGATCTCTTATGGGGTTCAAAACGATAAAGATAATTACAAGTTAAAAAATAAAAATAATAATTATTTTTTTACTAGACAATCTTCATCGTTTATTTGAACCAAAGGAAATTTCCAGATTTCTTGTTTATAGGAGACAAGCTAAATCCGCAAATTTGAACCCAATTCGATCCATTTAACCACTTAAATTTTTTTTTTTTTGAAAAATCACTTAAATTTTTTATGTAGCTAACTTGCCCACAATTGTTAATTTGTTGATGTCCATTAATTAATTATTATTATTTTTTTGAAAAGATTGATGTCCATTAATTGATAGATGAGACCGGTTTCCTATTTCATGACGCGGTTTAAAGATGACAAAAAGTGGCCCCTACTGACTTAATTGTTCCTTTGGAATTTCCGTTATCGATCTCCTCCTAAAATAAATATAGCAGTAGTCATCGTACTTAGTGGATTTTTTTATTTTTATTTTCCCCATTTCCATGTTTTCTGCATGACCTTATACAGTATAATATTAAGGATCGATAAAGATTAATAATTATGGTACGTACTAGCTTTAACAAACTTTAGTAGTACATTTTTTTTAATTTTTTTTTTAAAAATTATTTGAGTTTATGGTCATAGAAACGTGTAATGCCATCAAGGGTCGCAAAAGCAAAAGCTTGCACGAAAGGTTTCTTTGACAAAAAAGAGTTTATATATATTTATATATTTTTATGTGGAGAATTTAGAATTCTGAAGTATGAACGCAGCAGAAAAGATTAGCAAAAAATTTCAAAGGGTGATATCGATGCTCTTGACCCATTCAACTCCATCCAAATATTTTTATCTTAATCACCGCCCAAAATGTTCAAGAAGCGCACGTTTTTCTTTTTTTGGGGTGTTCAAAAGCATGCGTTTGGTCAAAGGAAAAGCGACTCGAAAGAGACCACTTTCAGAAAAAAGAAAATAACAAAAAAGTTATTGACATGACTGTGCAATTAATTAAGCCCTAAAGTTACAATTTATCCTTTAAACTATATAAAATTACCTCAAAAAATCACCTAAATATTTCGTGCTAAAAAAAAAAAAAAAGAGCACAGAGAACTAGAAACCCAGACAGGAGTACAAAATATTCCTCAATTAACGTGCTATTTTTTTAGGAGTACAAAACAGTGAACACATTGTCGGGTCCCGGCATACTTATCACACATACACGTGCATGGACACAAATTGTAACACTGCGTTGAAGCGACCACACAAAAGAAGTAACGTGACTTGAACATTTTATATGTAACATGTTTTAAAAAAACATATATTTTTTATGTAACATGTTTTAAAAAACACATATATTTTATATGTAACATGTTGAAAATTCTGTTATAGCTAATCAATAATTCTCTCCGGCCATATGCAAAACTCACAATTGTCAAAGATTGTCAAAAAGAGGAAACTAACCTCATCAATCTATGGAAGGAAAATCATCATTATTACTGTGATTTGCGCTATATATGAAAAAATCATTATTATTACTAATCTCATTTAATCCCAAAAATCATGTGATACAATTCACATGTATTTGTGTATATATTCAACTGATTGCATGTACCTGTAATTGTGTGCATCCACAAAAACTTTAAACATGGGAGTCCGTTTGACAAGGATCGGATTTTAATTTTTTAAAACTTAAAAAAGAAAAAAAAATTACATCAAAATAATTTAATGTTTTATATTTTATCAATAATTTTTTAATAATTTTATTTTATATCACATCAAATACTTTTTATTATTATTTAAATTAAAAATTTATTCAAAAATAAATTTTATTTTTATTTTTTTATGCAAAAACAATTTACAACATTTTTTTTTTATTATATATTACATAAAAACTAAAAAAATCTTTTAAACCAACCCAATTCTTTGTCAATCACGTCTAAGTTTGTCATAATTAAGAAACGTAAGCAAACGTATGCATTGGTCGCTCAAAAGAAAAAAAAAACATTGCATGGGTCAAGAAAGCCCTTCGAATCACTGTTCTATTCAAACGTACAGCTGGATCAAGCTAAGCTTCGATTCATGGGACTGTCTTCCATGAAGTGATTTGTCACCAAGAAACTTCGTAAATAAACAACTTTCCAGTTTGATTGCACTGGCACCGCCCCAATTCGTACACAAGTACGGTCTGCGCGTTTAGTACTGGCGGCAGCCGGTTGACCGTCGTAGCAACAGACAATCTCGTTTGACATAATAATATACCCACAGAAACCCTCCCTTGTACGCGCGTTTGACATAAGTTTTTAGAGAGTTCACTATAATTCACTAGTCAATTGTCAGAAACTAAGGTGCATGCTGGCTCCCTTCTGGCGTGGTCTGGTTGATCAATCAAAGTCACTAATTAGTTTGATTAAAGTTTATTTATACAAGCATGGTTATATCGTGCTCGATGAAAAATAGACTTCAGCTAAATTAAAGAGTTTAGAGTATTCATAATGAATTGTTTAAAAATTTTTTAATTACTTTAGTTAAATACTTAGCTAGTCATTTTTTAAAAAATCACTAAATATTAAACTCTTTAAATATTTCTCTATTTTAACTAAAAATTTTGTTTTATTGATGAAACCAACTTTAAGACTCTTTACATTAAAAATCTACTTTAGTTGAGAATAAAGAAGAAAAAGTATGAAATAGAAAGAACATCAAAAAAATTTTAACATTAATTTTTTGATTCTTTAGATTTAAAGATGATTTCTGACAAATGTTAAATTTAACAATTGATCGATAGAGAGTTTGTTAAATGGTAATTTTTGTATGTTTTGTTAAAAATTTAGAGAAAAATAATATTTAAATAGCTCATTGTGAATACTCTAAAACTATAATGTGATAAATGGCCCACTCAGTAAAAGAAACAAATTGTAAACGCCTAAGAACTACATGTCCCTTTAGACAGTTGTTGCTCAGCTATGAGTCCACTGCATGGCAAGTAATTATGGAGCACCTACCAGGGACAATCTCTAAAGAGTCTTACAAAAGAAGGGTCACTAAACCCCAAAAAGATGTATGACCTCTATAACCCAAAATACTTTGTACTGAGCCTCTTTATCAGAATATTATCTAACTTAACCATTAGAGGTTCCATGCTGCCCCCTTTGGGCCGACGTCACTTCTGTAGTCTTCCTTTGTTTTGCAAGAACCCATCGTCCAATTTGGTCATGTAAAAATCTGCATCAACAGTTTATGTCATATGTGTGAATAATGCTACTCATATCTTCAAACATTCGATTCGGACGGGGTCATGGGTTATCCTCTCTAGATTTGTGCTCACCCATGCCAGATGTGCAAACCACTGGCACAACCCCCTCCTTCCATATCTGTGTTCACCCAAGCTAGATCTGCAGCCCATTCTCACAATCCCTCTTTCTTCCTCTAGATTTGCGTTCCCTAGTACTAGATCTACAAATCAAGGCACAAGTTATTAGTATCGCAACAATCATACCAGATCTACAAATCAAAGCATAGGTTATCAATATTTTTAGATTTTTGATTGACCGATTTGGTGCTCAAAACAAGCATATAAATGTAATTTGTGGTGGGTAGATTTGTACTTAGGATTGGAGCTGAAAACTCTTCAAGAAATTCAAGTGCAAAGAGTTGCATTCGCAATGGCATAAAAAAAAATTGTATGCTGGCCGTTCGAACATGTTTGGAGGATTTGGAGAAGCAATAACTCTCGTTCGCAATGGCGTCCGCAGATGTTCGGATGGTTGAAGGGCTTTAGGTTTTAGAGCTGATTTTCCAAGTTTATAAAAGGACTTAGTAGGTACAATTTTTAATAAGCTGAGCAATACTAAAGCAGAAGCCATTAGAGCTATTTTATAAAGTGCTAAGCCTTTTTATTTGTGAGCCAAGAGAATACTTATGGTGTGAGTTGAATTTTTTATTCTCTTATTGTTCAAATCACAAATTGTTCATCATCAATAACAATTGAAATCTACCAGTACGTTAGTAAAAGAGATCAAGAAGAAGCATTTATGAGAAGGTTCTAAAGTGGTTGTAGTAGGAGGCGAATGGATTCGCTTGTGTAATATAAAGGTCTAATCTGTTACAAAGTGTTGTAAGTGTGAATTACTTGTACAACTAAATTCTTATTAGAGTGCATTTGGCATTGTGATTATGTAAATAAAAAGTGTGATTTTAAACCAAAATCATAGAAAATAGATCGTTTAGGATTGCGTTTTTAAACAATTGAGATTTGAAAACATAAAAAATATACGTTTTCAACTCGTAGGCAAGAGTGTGCTTTTTTGAAAACGCATAATTTTAAAGGCTAAACTGTGATTTTAAATGCCAAACTACGATTTTTGCAAACACTTAAATGTGTTTATAAAAATCACGTTTTTAAATCATACTTTTTGAAATTACAAACCCAAATGGACCCCTAGTGATTAGTGTTGGTACAGTTTCCGGTACGATGAATCACGTCTTACTTCTGGAATCTACAAAAAATGAGATTAGTTAAAGGAGCTTGCTGGGGATGCCAGTTGATCCCACTCCGATGCCTAAATTAGCTTTCTGGATGATTAATCTCTGAGACTAGAATTCTGGCAATATAATTTTCACGAACCTTTATTCGATAGAATAGTCTGCTATTTATAGGTATCATATTCCTGTTGAGTCCAGTCTCTTTTGGCAGATTTGGAGTCTAATTGGTAAATGAAGTTTGAGTAGGATTCCTCGTTATCTAACAAAAGAATGAAACCTTATCCCAAATTTTTTGGGATAAATAGTAATCTTCTGGTCATTCATTCTCGGAGTATAACACATCAATGCTTATCTCATTATAATGCTCAATATCTATAATAACTCTTTCTAGATTAGACTTTTTGAATTGATCACGACTGAGGCTGAGGTTGAGACTGAGACTACTGCTAAGGCTGAGACTAAGGCCCAATGGGTTTCAATCAACCCAATAGTAGGATTCATGTATGTGGGCTGGGTAAAGAGGAATATTTCCCAACAGTTACCTCCCAATTCTCAATCCAAAATTAAATTCGGTTTTGAGAATTAATATCTTTGAAGATTTTAAGAACATGCTGCGTCTCAAGAAGATGAAACGTCTTGGAATGATGATGTGTTTTTGTCATTATAGTCTTATTCTCGTTCGCTTTGCGCCACGTGTCAGAATTCAATTTTCCCCAAGTTAGAGACAATCTTTTGGTGCATGCAAGTACATACCTCAGACCACGTGTTTGGTTGGGGTTTCCCATTTGTTATGTCTTTTGAGATTCTTCTAATGTCTGGGATGACAGAGACACGCATCTCTCAATGCGTGATTGTACCTTATCGGGAAGATGTCCTTCTCAGAATACGATGAGATAGCCTCATCTAGGGTTATGCGTGCATCATTGCGCACCGTCATCACATAAAGACGCCCTTTGAGCTTCTTAAGAAGAAAATCCAACATAAGGACAGTCATTTCTCGTCTTCTTCCCCATTATTCAATCTTGTTTTCTGCTTCCTTCTCTCGTTGCTTTCACTTCTTTCTTCAACAATGTCTTCCACTCAATCAGAAGGTTCTTTATCTAGGAGCTCTAGTGCCTTCAGCCCAATGTTAACGAAGAGGAAACTGCTACTGTTGGCCCCATATCCTACATTCCTTTAGAAGAAATTAAAGATCTTGATTCTAAGTTCACCCCTGAAGACGAGGCAAAAATTAGGTATGACTGTGACATTCCCTCCTCCGTTCAGCTTCATTTCAAAGATCCTGTGACCCAGTCTTTAGACGGCGGTGAGATCTGTCTTTACAAGAAAATGTTTCTTGCTGGACTTCGTCTTCCCTTCCCTGCAATTGTTAGAGAACTACTACAGTACCTCCACGTGTCTCCTAGCTAGGTCCGACCTAATGGTTGGAGGTATTTTTTCGCAACCTACATCCAATGGCCTACTATCCTTGACGGTCATTTGATGTCCATTAAGGAATTCTTCCACATTTTCCGAGTCCAAGCATATACTGATGGGACCATAGCTTTCAAGACCCGAGCTAACAGTCTCTTCATCTTCTTGTACCCCACACTTTTTAGCAACAAAGAGTGTAGAAACGAATATTTTCTCATCTCGGGAGCATGAGAGTGCAAACCTACAGAGACCTTGAGTGAGGAGCAAAGAGTACTCAGGCATTGGGGTGCTCCTAGTGCTGGAGGTTTGTTCCGTCTTAGTTTTCAATATCTCAGCTTTAAAATTTTTAATGTTGAATTTTTTATGCCAATCCTTTGTTCTTTGTTTCTTTTGCTCTCTCTTTTTTGTTATAGCGGCGGAACTCTCTGACTTGAGCAGAGATGAGGCCAACAAAGTAGCGACCATACTACATTTTGCCCACAACATCAAAAACATAAATGAGATAGACTTCACCACTTGGTAACCGATGCCGGTATGAGGAAGTATCTTGGGTATCCTCAGGAAAGCAGCTTTCCTGAGGATAAACCGCCTTTGAAAAGGCAAGGCAAAAGTAAGAGGGCTCAACTGAAACGGATCGTCAAGACCGAGAAGGGCAAAGCTGAGAAGTCCAGAGTTGAAAGGGCCAAAGTTGGCAAATCCAAAACTGAGAAGGGTAAGGCTAAGGCTAAGGAGGGTAAAGTTGCCAAAAAAAAAGAAACTAAGTAAAGCCACTTCACCTGAAGCAATGGCGACTAAAGTCCTGAGAAGTGATGTCCCCACTTTTACACCTGGGATCTCTCCTAGTCCTTGGAGCAAACCGAGTTTAGAAGCGCAACCTTGCCCAAACGTCAATGTCCTGGAGGATCCACCTTGTGAGTTGCCAACACTGCCCGAGTCGAGTCTTGCTAGTAAATCATTCACAGGCCTTAAGGGAATACCCAATCTTGAGGAGCTCCTAGCCTCAGTTGATGATGATTCTAAAGGCAGTGACTCGGACTCAACAAGAGAGCCTCAGGTTCCCAAGAAACTAATGGGAGATGCCATCAGGACTGGCGAAGAGGGCCTTAAGGGTGTTGGTCCTAGTTTGAAGACTTTGGCGACGAAGAAGCGCCCCGTGGTGTATCAGGGAAAGGGCAAACTGTTGGTACAGTTTCTGGTACGATGAATCACGTCTTACTTCTGGAATTTGCAAAAAAGAAGATTAGTCATAGGAGCTTGCTGGGGGTGCCAGCTGGTCCCACTCCGATGCCTAAATTAGCTTTCTGGATGATTAATCTTTGAGACTAGAATTCTAGCAATATAATTTTCACGTACCTTTATTCTATGGAATGGTCTATTATTTATGGGTATCATACTCCTGTTGAGTCCAGTCTCTTCTGACAGACTTGAAGTCTAATTGGTAAATAAAGTTTGAGTAGGATTCCTCTTTATCTAATAAAAGGATGAAACCTTATCCCAAAATTCTCGGGATAAATAGTGATCTTCTGATCATTCCTTCTTGGAATATAACACATCGATACTTATCTCATTATAATGCTTAATATCTATAATAACTCTTTCTAGATTAGACTTCTTGAATTGATCGAGATTGAGGCTGAGACTAGGACTGTATTCGAGCCGAGCCGAGCCGAGTTTGAGGCTAGACAAAAGAGACTCCTCAAATGATCCAACCAAGAACCTCCCAATATCAGTTTTACTTTTAAAAATAATATTAATGTCTTACTAATCTCAATAAAGTAACATCATCACTGCATTACTAATCAGAGACCCCTCAAATGAACAACATCATCACTGTATTACTAATGAACCAACCAAAAACTGCTCAAATGAACCAGCATCATCACTATATTACTAATGAACCAACATCATCACTGTATTACAAATTAACCAACCAGAGACTCCTCAAATGAACCAACATCATCACTATATTATTAATGCTTACTAATGAACCTACCAAGTATCTCCTTGGGCCTCACTTTTGGGAGAAATGCCAATTAATGTCAGCATTACTTTTCAAGGGTGTCTTGAATTGATAAACATCAACTTCATACGAATCAGCTCAACATCTGTAAACAAACTTAAAAAAATGTTATGCTAATTTTACTCCCTTACATTATTTACTCAAGTTCTCTTAACTTAATAAACATGTCAAGGGAGGTTCTTATAAACAAAATTTTGATTGACCTTAAATTTAATGATAGAAAACTATACATTACCTCAAAACTCAGATTTAAAATCTGAAGCAAAGATGTATTGTCCTCCAACAAAATTCTTCAGGAAAGAGTTCAAAATATAGTATCAAATTACAGTAGTTTGAGTTTTACTTAATACAAATTAGCAATAAAGGTAGTAGAACCTCAATGAAAGCTGCCTTTCCCTATGCAAAAAAAGAAAAGAAAAGAAATATATTAGTACTTTATACTAGCCAAGCAAAAAGCCAAAATTAATAAACATCACTGTTGGGGGTTGAGCCTAAACAGCTATGTCGGCCCATATCCACTTTTCTTGGAAAGGGCCCATAGATAAGGGAACTGAACTTGTACACATATATTCGCCGATCCCCGTCACAAAGGTCGGTTAGTGCACCGACCTTTCCCCCATCACCTAAGGTTCGGCTTCCGCATAAAGGATGTAATGATTCTTGATGGAGAGAGGACAATGCCCATTTACGGCTAACATTTATGGTAGCCGGCCTTGGTTGCTGCTCCCGCATGTTTTCGAGGTATACCTGCCCCTCAGGACATGATTGACGTGACAGGCGGACAAAGGCTCGGAGGACGTGGACCTGTCTTCATCTAACACGTGGAAGGGTCATTAATGGATCTCATGGGCATAGAAGACAATAGGGAATTTAGGGCCCCACCACAGAGGTTCATTTATGAGCCTCGGGGAATCCACCACTATATAAGAAACGGGACAAGGTTCGGTGGCAGGTACGTAACATAAAAAACCTAGAAAATACTCTCAAGTTCTCTCTGATAAAATCTCCAAAAAAAAAAAATACTGACTTAGGCATCGGAGCTATCCCCCGCCGGTAGCCTCCGGCAAGCTCTTGTGTCTAACGTTTTCTTTGTTCTCAGGTTCCTGCGCAGCCGGAGTTGGAAACTGTTCTAACAATCACAAAACTAATAAACACTATTAAAAGGTAATACTACATTAGATTATACATTAGTTACCTCTAAATTTCAGATTTGAATTCCTAGCAAAATGTATTGTCCTCCAACAAAATATCCCAAGCAAGAGTTCAAAATATAGTATAAAATTACAGCAGCTTGTTAGTTTTACTTAATACAAATTAATAACTAAGGCAACACAACTTCAATCAAAGCTTTATCTTCCTTCTACAAAAAAAAAAAAAAAAAACACACAAAACACACAAAACAATTAATATGTATTAGTACTTCATTAAGCTATGGAAAAGATATAATAATAAACACAACAAAAATATAATATTACCTTGGATGATTTAGTAATTCCATGCAATACTCTTATCCAATCAGCTCCACATAATAACATTTGTATCGTCTCTGTGGATAATGACGCTCGGTACGGATCAATAACCCGACTTCGAGCACTAAGCCGAGTCTGAAGCTACCGTAGTAATAGGTATAGACAATATATCTCGAGTCATTTTAGACAATATGTGAAACTTTAAAGTAGTTGCTTTCCACCATTCTAGAGCATTAAACTCCTCACTTAAGCCCTCCTCACATATGAATACACTCTCCTCTAAATATATGTCCAAATCAGATTTCATTGGCTGAATCAAATCCACAGTTCGTACAAAGGATTCAAATATTTCCTTACCACTTTTAGAACTTCTGCCAATTCCAACAACATTGGAAGAACCATTGGAAGAGCATTCTCTAGCACTTACTTGTTCAATTTGTTCAACAACAGAATTATGGTCCTTAACATATTCATCAAATAACTCATGCAAAACACTAAGAACATATTCAATATTTTTGGTAGCATCT